>VZTA01017764.1:0-32323 GCA_013398855.1 Mohoua ochrocephala | reverse complement strand
TGCTCCCGGCCCGGCCCACGCTCGGCGGCTGCTGCGGCCTCTTCGCATGTGCTTCCGCGGCAGCGTGGTTGGAGGGGATGATTTACCCTAAGGGCAGTGAGACACGCGTGTCTCTTAAATGCCGGCTGGTTGGGGATGGGGAAAACACGTGCTTTTTGTTAAAGTGCAGGAACGGGTTACTACGTCTCGGTCCTGCCTGCCTTGCTCTCGGCGTGGCTTGGGTGTGAAATGGGGTTGTCACTCGTCATGTGCTTCTTCTCTTTAAGTACAAGAGATTGTTTTCTTAGTCTGTGTTAGGGAGGAAACATGAATTTGCCTTTTTCCAAGTGGCTTTGAAAGCTTAGGAAAATTAACAGGAAGCGCAACTTGTGATATTGATTAATTATGAAGACAATTTGGCAGTTTAAATATCTCTGGGTGCTGAAGCTTAGTGGCATGAAACAGCTGATAACTTGTGACGTACGCGAGGCCTGTGGCTGCTCTTCACGTTCTGAGCTGCAGTGGTAGGGGGTTAGCGAGAAATTGCCCGTCACTGACACAGAGCCCTGAGCTGGAATGGCAGGGGGTTAGCGAGGAGCTGCGTGTCGCTGACACAGAGCCCTGAGCTGGAATGGCAGGGGGTTAGCGAGGAGCTGCGTGTCGCTGACACAGAGCCCCGACTTGTCACGGGAGTGCTGTCACTGAGAGCAGGGCAGCTGCATGCTCACATCCAGGCAGACCCGATGAGCCGTAGGGATGCTTGTTCATTGCAAGGAACAGCTGTTCTCTTGGTTACCAGTATTCACTCAAGTGTGGTATCGTCTTCTAGTTGATGGTTTTTGTTAGCTACTGTTGTAAAGTCATTTATTTAGGTTGAGCCTGGACAGTGTCCTGAACAAAAACCTGGGGTATCCTAACCATCCAGTTTATTTACAGCGGGGGAAAAGGCCCATCCATGTTCCTTCAAATTAGATGGGAGCTTTGATTCTTCTTGTGGCATAGCATAAAAAGTAGTGCTAATGATCGCTGCAATTTTGGTTATTATAGATCTTAGACAACCTAAGCTGAAGTGCTGTGATAGAATCAAATAATTAGTGTGCTGTGCTGCACTGTGGTTATGATACAACCAATGCTTTTATTTGGAGTGTTTATTATTAATGCATTCTTGTATGGTGTCATTTTTTTTTCCTGTACTGTTTTGCTTTACTTAGACTGCTTACACGTAGAGCAAAGAAGATGAGCTAAGATTAAGTTAAAGCTAAGTGCTTCTAAGAATCCTACATGTTATTCCTGTGAAGATCAGACTGTTAAGTACTGCAAGCTTACACTTCTCTAGGGACCAACTTCATGATAGCATTTTATTTTTAAAAATTCTAAACATAGTGACAGCATAGCTATTCTACGTTAAAAACTTTGGGTTTGATGTTTCATTAAATTTAAGTGTAAAGTTTCCCATGACTACTTTTCCACGAGGAACATGTTAACATACAGCTTTTCTGGCACTACTGCCTTTCTTTCTTACAAAGCTAATGCAGGTTTCTTAAATGAACAGTGTTGAGCATGGTTAAGCCACGTTCACCTTGTTCAGACACTTTTGGATGTCTGTGTTATCCCAGAAGCAAGGATTATGGACTTTGCCCCTTTCTGAAGGAAGTATATCTTTTATTTCAGGGCTGATTTGCTCTTAGGTACGTGGTTCTAAGAGACACTGCAAAACCTAAAGAGCTCTTGTCAGAACTGGCAAAGTTGGAATTAACATTTTCTGTGGGCCTGTTCACACTCTAAACATGCTGTACAACAAGAAGCTTAGTCAGCATGTTTTTTTATGGTAATCTTGGAATTTTGTTCTTTGACCTCTTCCTTAACATTTAATGAGCCTGGTCGGAAAGAAGGTAAGTGAAGTGAAAGTGTCTTGCTGCTATGGAGTTTTATCTAAGAAACTCCAAGCCAGTTTTGAGCTCCAGATCATCCCTCTTAGTTCTAGGGGCACCTGTCCATAGCAGGCAATGTCCTCTCCTAGCAGGACTCTTGCTTTAGGCACACGAGGCCTTGTGGGCTTCCTGGCACTCAGGTGAGACGGATTGCTGTGCTGTGACTTCCCTCTAGACACTGAGTGCTTCTCTGCTTTGCTCAGCTGCTCCTTGAGGTCGGGGGTGTCCTTCTGGGTTGGCCTCTTTGGTTAAGTAGTTCAGCTACTGTTCTTTCTGTAAATATTGGAGAGTATCACAGTGCCTTCACAGATTCTCAGGGCTTGCTTTTTGAGCCACAAAGAGACAGTTTTTCCCTGACTCTACTTACAGTGGCAGTGAGTACCTGTTAGAGTTTGATACAACTTGAGATTGGTAAATCCTTTGACTTGATTACGCCACAGCTTTTGCTGTAATTACTTCAGAGCCCACTTAGCATGGGACATCCCTTAATTAACGAGATTTTCCTCAGGCATGTTAGCTTCTCTTCCATACCTTCTGATTGTCCCACCTGATTTTGGCAGCATCTCTTTTCCCCTGACAATAAGGGTATTTTGTTGGGGAAGGCTTTTGGTCATCAACATTGGGTGCTTTTCTCAGATACAGGTGTCTACTTTAAGTTCTGTCATAGGCCATATCTTGGCTTTGATGGTGGGAAAGGGTACCACGGACCTCTCAAATGACCTTTCTATCCTGCTGTCTCCTAGGACTGACCAGAAATGGTAGGTTCCAGATGGGAGAAACAAACCACAGTATGCCTACTCTATCCAGCCTCCCAGTTTTGTTTTGGTTACAGTGAATTCTGAGAAGATTGGCCAAAAAGAGTCAAGACGTTTGGAGTCTTGCTTGTGTGATATTTTTATGATCTGTCCAGAGGTCTTTTTGCTCTTGGTAGTAGCTACCTGTTGCGTTATTGTAGCAAGGTGTTGATACAAGATTTATTTTTTTAAAGTTGCTTTAGGAAGATGAATTCCTTTCTAGTGGGTTCAGGGATGACTTTCAGTGATTGTAGATTGTGTACAGCCACTAGGTAGCATTTTATTTGTTGATGCTTCTTCCATGGTTGGAAGACTTTCAAACGTGGCTCTTTATTGAAGCATGTGACTTAAATGATTTATGATTTGATGATCTTCTCAATTTGTTTTCAGAATGGATGCTGTTTGTCTCTGTACCTGGATAGAGGGTGCCCCTATATAGGTGTCAACCCTTTTTTTTGGACTTACTAGCTCTTATTAGGAATGATTCTGAGGCAAGTGTTTCAAATATAATTCATTTTGAGGGACAGTGTTTTCTGGAAAGCTAATTTTTCATATGCTCTGGGTCAGGCTCTCACCCCTCTCTTCAAGACAATTTCTATCCTTTGCAGAGAGATCACGGGGTAGAGCTATTTTTGCCAGTTGCTAATCAAAATGGACAGCAATGTATTGAAGTGGTGTTGTGGTTCCACCTGTCTAGTGAAGTATCTTTAGGTTCCTGCTCGTGTTTTATTTGTTTTGCATAAAACAAAACAAAAAGCCATTTTCATCCTAAACACTTGGCAAGAGCTCCATTTGGATCACCTGATACTGTGTTGTCATTGAGCTGTTAAAAAAATTACATTTGCTTTCAGTTAAGTTCTTCTGCAATATAGTTTCTTGCCTGAGGGACCTGGAAGCTTGTCTCCAGACAGTTTGAACAAGAGCAAACAAACCTCACGCATCCATAGAGTTCGACTCTGCCTGTTAAGCAACATCTTTTTTGTGCTTTCAGTAGTAGCCATTTCTATGTAAAGATCAAACTTCTGACTCATGTATTTGCGTGCAGTTCACTACACGGGTAAATGTCCTCCTGAATTTCAGAATTGGTGCTAATTATTGCTATTTTTCTAGGTAACATGGGAGATCGGGCATGTCTTAGCTGTACATCCCTGAGGCTGGCAAACAAAATGTGAGTAAATATGAACATTTTTCTGAACTATCAGTTAGTATACTGTCACAGAATGTAGGTTTAAATCTAGACAAAGTGCTGAAATATTAGCTTCATCTTGTGTTATTGACAGATTAAAGGAAGTCTGAGTACTACTCGCTTTACCTGGTTGATTGTGTGTGGGAGAAAGAAAGTGAAATCTTCCCCTTTTTGCCCATTTCCTCCCTTTTTGTTTCACTTCTGATGTGAAAGCAGGAGAATATTAATCTCTATCTTGGGTGATTCCAGGTGTCATAACGGGATCTGATAAGCTTCTTGCATACTTTCTCCATGGAGTTCCATAGAGTAAGCATTCAGTCACAGCTAGTTGAAAATCACAGTTGACAGATGAGAATGTAGAGCATCTGAGTGGTATCTCTGTTAAACCAAAGAAAGGAGTTTATTGTATGTTGCGGCCTTGGGTGATGGTGTCCTCTTCTGAAAACAAATCCAGCTGTTGTGTGCCCTTATGGAACTGAAGGAGTTGAATATTGGCAGAACCCATTCTCTGTTCCTGGCTTGGCTCACGAGGCATACTTGTAGATACGAATTTCCTAACGCCTTTCCTTGGAATGTTAAAATACGTGTTCTGTAGTTCATTTATGATTTGGCTGCTCAGGATACAGGGACTATTCTTCGATTTCCTGAGTTTTCATTTTAGCGTAAGGATGTGTCTCTAGACACAACCTTCTAATACAAAACAAACCAATTCATTTTTAGACATGTTAGTCCTATATAATTTGCTATACAATTAATTATGATTAATTTTTTAAAATACATAAAACATTTTCAAGTATCTATTTTTAGTATGTTAGTATATAAGACCTCTCTCTTGGGAAGTTTGGAAAATTATGGTTTTGAACCTATTTGGCTGGAGCACCTCTCCTGTGAAGACAGACTGAGGAAGTTTGGGTTATTCAGCGTGGAGAAGAGAAGGCTCCAGAGAAGCCTCACAGCACCTTCCAGTACCTAAAGGGGCCACAAGGGAGCTGGAGAGGGACTTTTGTTAATGGAATGGAGTGACAGGGCGAGGGGAAATGGCTTTAAAATGAAAGAAAGTAGGTTTAGATTAGATATTAGGAAGAAATTCTTTGCTCTGTGGTGATGAGGCACTGAAACATGTTGCCCAGAGAATTTGTGGATGCGCCATCCCTGGAAGTGTTCAAGGCCAGGTTGGATGGAGCTCTGAGCAGCCTGGTCTAGTGGAAGTTGTCCCTGCCTGTGGCAGAGGGGTTGGAAGTGGATGATTTTTAAGGTCCCTTCCAACCCAAACCATTCTATGATTCTGTGGTGAAATCAGCAGCAGATGATTGGGACAGAAAATCTTCTTATTGTATTGAGAAGGTTTGGTGTGGGGTTTTGTTTGTTTGTTTTGGATTGGGGTTTCTCTGTTTTTTTTTTTTTCTAACCAAAGCTGCTATTAATGTAATGTTGCTGCTTAAAATAAAACAAACTAATGCCTGCACCCACACGACCCAGATCCGAATGCAGGGGACTCTAGTGATAAGTACTGAGGACAGATGGGATAGAAATTGTGTGTCTGACATCCTGCTTATGAAAGTGTGTTCTGAGAGGCACATTTCTGGCAAAATTTTTATTCCCTGCAGACTCAGAACCAGTTCTGCTGTCAGAGCTCTCTTCCTCTTGGCATGCAGAAGAGTGTCGATGTATGTAGGTGGAACTTGGTTTGTAGGCCTGGAGCTCTGCTTTTGGGAAATGCCTGAGAGTCAGAGTGGATTGATTTATGCAAGTGTTTTAATCTGGTTTTGAATATGTACTTTATTTTCTTAAAGTAATTAAACTGTAATTCTTGTTAGTTAATACCTGTGCAAATGTGTAGTTTTCTAGCTAACCAAGAGAGTGTTTTGTGTAACTGTATATGTTCCAGCAGTTGTCTGACCACTGAATGGTCAGATTCTAAAACTTCAGTTTAAACTAGAAAATCATGTGTCTTTAAAAAGTAATAATTTAGTCTTTTTTTTTCTTTTTGTACAAAGCTCTATTTGAATAACATTGAGTAGACAAAACCATTAAAGTAAATTAAAACTCATTTGAGCATGTAATAATTAGGTTTAAAAAGTGTTTCTGGCTGCAAATTGAGTGAGACTAACACTTTTAAGTGTACGATAAGCCTTTTTATCCTTAAAATGTTGCTCAAGCCTGTAGAGCCACTTGCACCTATTTTTTCTGTTCATTGACGGAAGACAAAAACACATTCCGATTTTGGTTTGGTAGTACAAGGGCTCCATGAAGAAAACACCCCAGTCATTTCTGTCCTGTCGATGTCTTAATGCTGGTATTTCGGTTTGAGGGACACTAATGGAACTCATTTCTATAAAATACTGTACCTACTGTTTTATTTTTGTCCTGTATTTAATAAAAGCATGTACAATCCTACTTGCATAATATGAGTGGTTCTTCTGTGTGTATAAGGAGTGTGAGGGGTGTTTGAGCAGTGCTTCCCTGCTGACTACAGTCTACATTTAATTAAAGAAAAGAACAAAGTTCTGAACAAGGTAGAAGAGCATTGGTTCTCTCTGCCCCAAATCAGAACCGTGATGAAAGTTTTTGCAGAAGTTTCTGCTGAATAAGGAAAATTGGATGCATGGAGATAGTAAGAGAGGAACTCTAATGAAATCGGATTCCTCTGATACTAATTCTCTGACTCAGCACCTCTCCCAAGTACACAACTTCCATTTTTTTTTTTGTCTCAAGTGTTTTGCACAAACAGGAGAAGTAATAGAAGGGACTTTATGTTACTTATGAATTTGCATGTTAGTTTTCAAATGTAGCTTTCTAAATGGAAAACGCATGTGGTGGCTGCTCTTTATTTAATTGGAGTAAAATAAACCACCTTTTCAAAGTTGTACAATGGAAAATTCCCTGCGGGTTAATTTTTTTTTTTTTGTCATAAAGTAAAGCCAAGCGTTCTTTTCAGGTATAGGCATTGGTTTTAAGAGTCAAAAATTATTTTTTTCCCTTAAATATGCAGTAGATCATTTTCAAATTACATGTTTTATAAATACAGAAATATATATATCCATGCAAATGTATATATAAAAACAGCTGAGGTTCTGTTACTAATTCTTGAATGCTTTTTTCTTTTGAAGGACTGTACACTTTAAATATTGCACTAGTGTCCCTCCTGTTTACGCCTACTCCAAAAAAGCTCACTATCGTTGTTGGACTAAAGGATCTGAACAAATATACTTTACTCTTACGAGCTCTTCTGGCTCATGGACACCACTAGCAACCGTGGGTGTTTTAGGTCCCCAGTACCTTCCAGTTAGGTGGTGGCATTCTTCACGTCCCCTCCAAGATGACTCCATAGTTGAAAAGTCGCTGAAGTCCTTAAAGGACAAAAACAAGAAGCTGGAAGAAGGAGGCCCTGTATATAGTCCAACAGAAGTGGAAGTTGTGAAAAAATCTCTTGGGCAGAGGATTGTGGATGAACTGAAGCACTATTACCATGGGTTTCGATTGCTGTGGATTGACACAAAAATAGCTGCGAGGATGCTCTGGAGAATCTTGCACGGAAACACTTTGTCTCGTCGGGAACGGAGACAGGTACTGAGTAAAGACCAGTTTCCTTTGGGTGTCCTCGGTGGTTGCTCTGTTTTATTAGAACTGAGTTTGTTCCTAGAATTGAAATTGCTAGGCGTGTTTCCTTCCTCCTCACTATGTGGACACTAACATTTTTGGGAATTACCCCAAAACTTTTTACTCGTGTTCCCCATTATCGAAGATAAATTTGTTATTTTCTAGTTGGAACAGCAGAGGATTCTTCTCTTTTGTCACATGGGCAGCAATTGTGGTTTGTTCTCAAGTTCCCAGCCATGTGCCATAGATATGGTCACTTTCTCTGCTTTTTCACTCCAGCTGGAAAAATAGAGGGAAAACGCTGCTAGTAAAGGTTGTATCTGTGCCAGTTCTGTTCCCGTTTTTTGCTTCATGGGGTTCTTCTGAACGGGATAAAAGCTGCAGGCTGAAATGCATGATTGATAATGTACTATCTCAGTTATAAATATATCTGAAATAATTTTAGCCCAGATACATTTCCTTTATTTATGACATGTTGCTTACATTTATGAAACTATAAAAATGCAACTGATAATTTTAAAGAAAAGGGAGATGAAGTCTGGCGTGCAAAATGTGAGCGCTTTCAAATTTGGGTAATATATGTGTATTTCAATAGTAATTTCAGGTTTTGGATGAAATGGGCGTATTTAATTAGAATGAAAAGTTATGTGGATATTTAAAAACGTTAAATGTGAGCTCCTATATGAAAAGGCTGCAAAATATTAAGCTGGTGTAGTTAATTTTTTTGGTAAAGAATGCGTTGATAGTCAACTTCATTAGCAAAATATCAAACATCCTGATTTGACAGTTCTCATTTTACTGTTTTTAAGGACAAGATGTTTAAGCAGTTTATGCAGATTAAAAAGTCAAGTCTGTCTTCCTGCCTTTATAAAAAAAGCATTTCAGCTGTTGCTGGAAAGATGTTCTAGAAGAAATGCTGAAGAGCAGAAGGTGTGTGTGCTCTGGGGCAGGAACGCTGCTTGTGGTGCAGTGTGGCTCTCTGCAGTTTGTACCCTGCACACACAGTGTGCTGGGTTCACATCTCTGCCCTTAAAGCTTCTGGTAAATTATCAAAAATACGAGCATCTGCTCATTATTTCAATCATTTCCTGATAAAATTAGGTCACATTTGAACAATTTGTTGTGTAATTAAAACCCATCACATCTTAAATTCAGTATGAAAAAGTTCTTCCTAAATTCACAAGGTTAGACAAGTAGCAAGAATTGTTACATGCACGTGTAGCAGTTTCTGTCTGTGGATAGGTGTGGTCTCCTCTCCGGCAGCACTGCTTGATGGTCTCAGCATCTTCGTGCTCGTTAAGTTTTGCCAAATTTCTTGTGCTGGTACAAGAGTCTGCTTGGCGGCTGACCCAGTTGAGACGTTGCTCAGCAATAAATATAACAGTCTGTGCTGACGTGAGAGGGGATTATGTGGTACCAGAAAGAGTAACTGAGGACAGGGGAAGGTGAGGACTGCAGGACTTCTTGAAGTAGCAGTTCTGGCTTGGGCTGGCTTATCGAGAGCTCTGGGGAACTTGGGAAGCCAAGCAAGACAAATTAATTCACGGTTTAAAACAGAATCAGAAATTCTCCAGGGAGAAGACTGGAACCATTGATTTTCCTGCCTCTTTCATGTTTAGTGAGCCATACTTCTGACAAATTATATAAACAGCAGTAATATTCCATCAATAGATGGATTTATTCATTTCATTACCTTTTGATTTTGTCATCTAGTGATGATAAGGCTGTCTTTCCCATGTTTAAGTAGTGATCTGGTATTTGGCCTTCCTGGATTTGTTTTTTTGTGCAAATGTTCACTTTCAGTATTAATTCTCTTTTTAAATGAAACGGACATTTATTTGTTTGCAGATATAAATTAGTGTTTACATTGCTGTAGCCTGTCTCTTATCTAATGATGTATGCATGTGTTTATATGCATGCAAATCCAGTGTAGAGAAAATAGTTTTAATAACTACCGTAACGTTAGTTTCTCAGTCTGGGTTTTGTGTTTTCTGTGTTTGGAGGAAGAGGACATCCTGTCTCTGGAAAAGAGAGCATGGTAGGCTCAGAACCTGGGGTCAGTGAAAAGCAAACTGGCCTGCAGCTGAACAAAACCCTTTACATGTTGGGGTTTTTTAAACCTTATTTCAAGTTTGTTTCAACACAGTTCCTTTTCTTATCAGTTCAATCTTAAATTGTAGTATACTGACTGATTTAAAGAAGTCTTAACATTCTGGTGCCAGATTACCTCCTGAACTTTAAAAAGTAAAAAATAAAATTTGACGTATATACTGCTTTAAAAGTATTAAGCTGCACATGAGCTGACAGTCCTAGACAAATCTTATCTTCGTGCAGACTGACAAATGAGTTATTTCTGCCTGCCCTTTCCTTCCTCTTTGGAGGCAATAATGGAAAGATATCCAAGTAATCTAACCACATGAACAAGCAATTCCAGCATGGCTAATGCAAAGGGACCTATTGCTTATGTAAACCAAGTCAGTTCCAAAATTCTGCGTTGTACAGTTGCCGGCAGGGTTTGGATTCAGCAGGGTCACATATCTACACTTACGAGAGAAGGCAGGAAGAAGTAAAACGTGATACTGTTGAAAACTAACTGCTCTAGTGCTGGCTCCTGCAGCAGGACGGTTCAGGACATGGCAGTGAGTGGCAAACACAGTGGAGTTTGTGGCAAGTCCGCCAGCTTTACAAACTCTTCCCTGCAGAGAAGGGAAGAGAGGAATACACCAGCCGTAGCAGCAGATACAGAGTAGTCACAAGGTTCTCGTGCTGTGCTGCCAAGTAATGTGTGTGTAATCGTACACCATTGTATTAGGTTCCTGCGTAAAGCTGTTTGCCTTGAGTCAGCCGAGGGTGCAGTTCCACGATTTGTGAAAGCTGATCCAGGACGGTGCTGCTGTGAAAAGTTTGGTGCTTAAATCAAGTTTTCCTGCCCCACCCCCACTTGGTTTATACTGATCCTTTTTCCCTTGTCTGTGTATGTATTTGTGGGTCAGTTTTAGCTGGATCAGTGGTGTGACTGCCAGTGCACCTTCACGGCTCTTTATACCTCGTCTCAGGTTAGCATTAGGTTGGCTTAATCCGGTGGTAAAACTGCTTCCTTGGATATGGATTTTGTAGAAATACTTGCACGCACTGTCTGCGAATAGAGACTGGGTAAAAATAGGAACTCTGTACTCTATAGAAATTTTTGAAGTGTTTTTTTTTTTGTTTAGGGAAAATGTATGTTTCTTCCGAGTTNAGTTTTAAAATTTTCTTCCAAACTTTCTTTCTTTTTTTTTTTTTTAACTCCATGGTAGTCATTTGCCTTCTATTGTTGGGATGAATGGAAAAATCCTTGAGCCTGGAAACAATGGACCAAAGCATCCCTTCTGGGAAACCGAATTTTTTTATATACAAAGAAAAATGCTGAACTTTGAATCTGTAGAGCATGTGCATTCCACATACAGTAGTGCTTAAGATTTTGGCAGGTTTTAAGCTAAGAAAATTCTGAATGAAGTTTTAGAGGTGTTGTGTTCTAGCAAATCAGTCCTGAGGACATGGGATCTGTGCTGGCTGTTGCTGCTGTTTCCCTTGATTACCATGAAGTGTGGGGAGGGGCTGGAGTGGGGAGCATGGGTTTACTTTTGTAACAGCGTTTATGTTGCCAGTTTTTGCCACTCACAGCTGTGGTGATCAGATCCCGATGTGGAATGACAGTGCTGTGGCAGCAGAGTACTGGAGTGTACCTCTGAGTTAGGAACCGATGGGACTCCCAACAGCCAGTTTTGTCCTTTGTCAAATGAGGTAGAGTCAAGCAAGATCTGCACTCTCCAATATAAACAGAGTTATTAAGTTTTCAACAATCACTGAAAGATTTGATAATAGACTGTACAGCCTAATATATATATTTGTGAGTGTACAGAAATCACAAGGACAGTATTTATTTCCTGCAGTTCAAGATTCGGTAACCAACGCCGCCTGCTTCAGAGGATTACTGCTCTGGAAAAGCAGTGGTTTTAAAAAAAAAAAATCTACCAAGCTGGGCTCATTACCCTGGATTTAAATGTACATTACAATTGTTATAAGGCAGAGGGGGAGGGATCTTTCATTTTGTTCTTGGTTACTTAGTCCATAGTAGCTCATGCATGTAAGAAGTGGTGGAGCACAAATAAAGATGCATAAAAGAAGTTAAGCAGCTTTAATGACAACAAATGACCACCTCCTGTTTTCAGGTGCTTTTAAGAGGTTTAAATGAGATACTTGTCCTATAATCCTATTGAGACACAGTGAGGCTTTTGAAATACTTTCTATAGTGTTGAAAACTGGTGAAACTCCAGCACTCTGTAGTATATAGCAACTTGAAAAAAACCCACTAAAACCCGACTTTGTTACATCCTTTTACTGTGTTATTTTAAAATTTCTTCATAGCAAATATGTATATGTGAGCCTAAGTGATAATTGGATGATAAAATCACGTATTTTTAAAATAAGTATTTAAATTGTACCTTATCAATATATTTTTTTTTCCCCTTCCAGTTTCTTCGAATATGTGCTGATCTTTTTCGTCTGGTCCCTTTCTTGGTTTTTCTTGTTGTCCCATTTATGGAATTTTTGCTTCCAGTAGCTCTTAAGTTGTTCCCTAATATGCTTCCCTCTACATTTGAGACAAAGTCTAAAAAGGTAAGCAGGTCTGAATTTATATCCAGTGATTTTTTTAAAAAAAATTAGTAGTTTCCTTGGTAAAGAAATTAGAAAAAGTCTAATTTTTTTGTCAGTGTTAGGGTAATGCTTTTACCTTCCTTATCTTATTTTGAAGATCTTGCTTTTCAACATACTATAATGAACCAGTGCCATTGTGGTTTTAATATGTGCAGGTACCAAGCTGTCAGGCTGAAAGCCTCTTGTCTTTTCTGCTATTCTCATCTCCATTTTCTATGACTTCTACAAAGGAGAAATTAAAGATGTGAGATGTTATTTTTCTGGTTGTATTAAAATAGACATTGTAATATTTGTAGTCTTAAACCTTGATACAAAGTTTTTCATATATATACTTAATATTTAAAATAGCTTCTTATGCTTTTTTTTGTTTAAACTTTATTTCTTTTAGTTAGGTTTTCTCAGAATTGTTAAAAACCCACCAAAAAAGCCCCACAAGTTTTTACTTTCTGAGCACACAGTAAGCTCTTCAGCTCTTCAGCTTCTTGGGTGTGATTTGGGGATCTTTGGGAAGAGTGAATGCCCCCTTGGAATGTGTATATTACAGCAGAAGTCCAGGATTACCCCACATAACTTGTTTTAGGGGCAGAAGTTATATTTAGTTCATGTGTTTCTGGAAGGAACTTCTAAAACCAAGTATTTTTTTAACAGGAGGAAAGATTGAAGAAAGAATTGAGAGTAAAACTTGAATTGGCTAAATTCCTTCAAGACACCATTGAGGAGATGGCCTTAAAAAATAAAGCAGCCAAGGGAAATGTTACAAAAGATTTTTCAACATTCTTTCAAAAGGTAAAAAACTTGGAAAATGTGTTTTCTCTTCCTACAAAAAAATGACTTCATGGTTTTTTTGGTCTATGGTAATTATCAGATACCTTTATTTTGTTGGACTTGAAGAAACAGGATGTAGTAGATTTTTTAGGATAAATTTCTTTTTTTTTTAGGTAATACTACTGTGTGGTGAAGTTTTCCTCTTACTAACTTTGATGTTCTAACTGGTGCTTCTACTCTCTAGTTCTAGAAGCAGTATATTTCTGCTCATTTGCTTCTTGTTCTCTTGTTTGATAGTAAGTTAACTCTAACATGAAACATTGTGTGCTCATTGGTTACTCATGTAGGTTTTGACCTCTTTTTTTTAAATATTGGATATGAAAACTGGGAGAAGACTTCTTTCCTAATTACCTGATTGAAACTTAATGGGAGGGGGGGAAAGTAAAATTTTTTTGTCAAATTTAATTCTGCTTATAAAACAGTTTTTAAGTGCACAGTTGCTATACTGACTAGAACGTGGTATAATCTGAGGTTTAGCTGGAATGTGGTTGCTGTGCTTGGTGCAAAATTCTTCTATTTAAGATCAGTTGCTAGAGAGACTTAAGTGCCAGACATCTGCCTCCTACAGTGATGGCCTTTAGGTTCCACAGCATTTCCTTTCACCAAACTGTAGGTGAGAGTAAGGTACTTCCTAGAGAGATGAAAAATACCCTCTTAAGTCTTCTCAGGACGGTATTTATCTCTGATTTCTCTTAATTGTGGGACTATTGAATAAGAGGTGGAGCCAACAACATCTCCAGGTACTTTGTTGGAAGAAAGGCAGTGGTCCCCTCTGGAGAGAGCGTGTATTTGCACAGAAAAAGGCACATAAGCCCAGAGGTTTCAGACATGAACTTTACAGGCTGTGTCAGATAGCTTAAGATTTTCTTGCATGTCAGAGCTAAGAATAAAGTTTTAAAGTGTGGGGTAGTAAGATGATGTTGATAGTGCCACGTAGGTCACCTCACATAATCGTAGTGGCAAATCTTGCCAGTCAGTAACTCCTTGCAAAGTCTGTGTACTTTGAAGCCTCTATGCAGTCATCTGTTTCTGTTCTTTTAAATCTGCAGAGCATTGTAAGTGGTTAGTTATAGCAGTTAGTGGCTGAAGCTCTGGGCCTGCAGGCTCTGGGAACTTGCCACTGCCATGCTTCATGTTCGGAACATTTCATTTTCTTCTGAAAGAACTGCTACTGAGAATTTACATTTGGCCGTTAATTTCCATGGAAATAAATGTTTCACTCTGCATTTGCTGGAGGAAGTCCCAAGTTCTTCTGATGACTAAAAAAGAAGTTTCAAGCCCTGCATTTCATATGTGTGGGTGTGCTTTTTACAGCTTTATACTTCTCATTTGTGCCACAGAGACAAACTTCATTGATCTCATTTCACTGTACCGGATAATAAGCGTCAGAGCAAGAAGAAGCTTAAATGTTTCCCACCTTTTTGCTATTCTTTTACAGCTGCTTCTGTGGTGAAGTATTTGATGCTGCAAGAACCATTGATTACAGGCTTAACATGTCTGCTGCAGAATTCCAGAACTTCTCTCTGTTGCTTTGTAGCTAGTGATGTACTAGAAAGCTGCAGTTTGTATTTTCAAGAAACACGTGCTTGGCTCTGTCAAAATTCATCTTTAAACAAGGGAGAAAATACTTCCTGTATTTTCAAAGTGCCATTTTTGGCTCCTGTGGTGAAGGCACTGGCGAAGTGGAACAACAAGGCCTTTTGACCTTTCTTTCTCCAAGCTGGTTTCTCTGCTACACAAGTATCCTGGAGGCTAATGGACTGAAGGCCATCTTGTTTCCTGATTTTTACCTTTTCTTGTACTCAGTACTTGTTCACTAAAATATTTGAGTTTGCAAGTAAAACAGGTAGGCATGATTAATCGGGCAGTATAGATAATGTTAGGTTTTCAACCTGTACTTGATGTCACCTAGTTTTATGTTTTATTTACAGGGTTTAAAAAAAAGTAGAGGTATTGGGAAAAGGTTTTTTTAGATACCTGTGTGCTTCCTGTTTAGACCAAAGGTGTCAAGTGACTGGGAGTACTTAATTGTAACTGCTGTAGATTTTTGATGCAGTGATGTCTCTAATGAGCTTTTGGTGGCATATTTAAAATAGAAAAATCAACATCTATACAGGTGATAATGTTTTACTGTGACCTGATGAGACTAGGGAATTTTTCTCCTACTTCTTTGAACTGTTATTTCAGCTTCCAGTAGTTGGATTTAATGACTGGGAAGTCATTGGCAACACATCACTGAAAACCTTAACTTTGCATTTGTGCAAGCAGCTACACAGAACCTTCCATCACGAAGGACGCAGAGTCCTTTCCCAAACAGTGGTTTATACTTTGGAATAACTTCAAGTACAAAAACATTTTCACTGAGGTGCTGCAGAACATCTAGGAATTGAAAGCAAAACAGTATTGTAACAAATGTGGTGGTGGAGAGAAGTAGGTAGGTAAGGGTCCTAAACTGTGTTTCAGAGGGACACCAGTGTTGCAAAATTTTTGCCATTGGATGTAGTTCTTACTTTATCTTCCCATCTTTATCTTAAGTGTTTCTGTGTTTAGTAAGTATGGTACCAGAACAAATACTTGCCAGTGTGACTCCTGTAGCAGCTATTTATTAACTCAAAGGAATATATATTTTTTTTTTGAGTATCTCACGGCAGTGCAACTCAGATAGACCTGCTCCTTAGTGTACAGATACATTTAATTTTTGTTTTGTTAGTTTTATCTTAAGTACATTATGCAGTGTTGTTGGAAACTGTCAACACCATCAATTCTTTTGCCTAAGTAAGTAAGTTGTTTGTTTTTTAAGAAACTTCTTTTATTGCTTCCTTGTGCGCTGTTGCTTATCCCAAAACTCCTGCACAGTGCTTGACAAACGAGGAGAGTGTTTTTATTCAAAATAATGCCTAACCATAACATTTGCTTTGAAAAGCCGTGTGTGTGTGTTTGTTTTTTCCTCACAGATCAGGGAAACTGGCGAAAGACCCAGTAATGAGGAGATCTTAAGGTTCTCTAAACTGTTTGAAGATGAGTTGACGCTGGACAATCTGACCAGGCCTCAGCTGGTGGCACTTTGTAAATTGTTGGAGCTTCAGTCAATCGGGACAAATAACTTTCTCCGCTTCCAGCTGACCATGAGGTTGAGGAGCATAAAAGCAGATGACAAGGTGAGTCATTCTGAAATAGGCACTAGGTAGTAATTTTGACACATAACAGTAGTGAGTGTGTGTGGATATATGTATGTTTGTTTTTCTAGGCATTTTCCAGTTTTTTCTTAATTGTCTTGTTCTTGAGCTAACTTTGAACAAAAAGGCTTGAACAGCTTAAAATCAGAAGCTTCCTTATTTGTTAAGACAAAACGGACCTTTTTTTAATCTACCATTACTTGCAATGACAATAATTGTATCACAAAGAAAAACGTTTCTATGAAACTATGATTTGTAAGGGAGCTGATAGAAATATCAGCTTAGAGAGAAATATCAGCCGTGGCTGGCCGTGCTGGAGCTGTGTGAGCAGCAGGGGCTGTTCCGTGTTACCGCAGCAGCCTCTAGTGGCTGTTGGAACACGTGGGCTTCTGGCTGTGCGGTGCTGGCGGTGCCTCTGTTTTGAGCTCTTGCACGGTCAAATTTCCTCTCCGTTGTGCAGATGATTGCTGAGGAGGGAGTCGATACCCTGACTGTTAAAGAACTGCAGGCAGCTTGTCGTGCCCGAGGGATGAGAGCTCTTGGTGTGACAGAGGAGCGTCTCAAGGAGCAGCTTAAACAGGTATGGTTTTGCAAGACTGAATACACAGACCTTATTCCAGTTGTTACTCTGATGCTCTGATTTTTGTCTTGATTCTGAGAAGTCATTTTGATTCTGTTCTCATTAAAAGCTTGGTCAAAACAGTCTGTCTTCTTAATAAGCTTTTACCACGTGTACTTTGTAAGGATGTAGTAGCTGTGGATTGCTGCCTTTTGACTGGACCGTGATGTTTTTATGATGCAGATAGATACTTAGACTTAAGCATATTGAAAATATGTTTGCAATTCTGAAAGTTTGCCTTGTTAATTATTGTATTGCTCTGTAAAGGAGTTTTCACCAGGTAGATCAGTTCTTTGTCTCTTGGTGTTGCCTGGTTTAGGGGGAGGTCTGTTGGAACACATCCAGAGGAGGCCAACAAGTTCATCACAGAGCTGGAGCACCTCTGTTATGAAGATGGGCTCAGAGAGTTGGGATTGTTCAGCCTGGAGAGGAGAAAGCTCCAGGGACACCTTATAGCACCTTCAGTACCTAGAGGGGGCTTACAGGAAAGCTGGAGAGGGACTTTTCACAAGGACATGTAGTGATAGGACAAGGGGGAATGGCCTTAAGCTGAAGGTTTAGATGAGATATTAGGAAGAAATTCTTTTCTGTGAGGGTGGTGAGACATGGGCACAGGTTGCCCAGAGATGTGGACTCCCCATCCCTGGAAGTGTTACAAGGCCAGGTTGAATGGAGCTCTGGGTTTAGTGGAAGGTGTCCCTGCCCATGGCAGGGGGTTGGAACTAGGTGGAAGATCTTTAACCCAACCTAAACCATTCTGTGATTTTAAGATGCATGTGAAACAGACCACTTGTTCAAATATTCCTTCAATACTTCTTGAAATACTTCTTCAAACAAAATACATCTTCCTATATTTCATTGCAATGGCTGTAATTCTTAGCTGATTATAGCCTGTAGTTCCTGTGCTAGGATATTGACTGATAAGTAGTGGTAAAAAAGAAATTGTTTGCTTTTTTGTGTATGCTTGATTTTGTCTGTAAAAAAGAAAAAAACATCTTGAAGTTGAAGATTTGTTTTTTGTATTGCACTTACAGTGGTTAGATCTGCACCTAAACCAGGAAATTCCTACTTCGTTGCTTATTTTATCCAGAGCCATGTATCTTCCAGATACCCTTTCTCCAGCTGATCAGCTCAAAACAACCCTTCAGACACTACCAGACAGTGCTGTAAGTGTTCATGGGTGTAGTGTGTAACCAACTTTCAGTGTCATGACTGAAAATCCATCCAGAGAATTGGATGTTCTTCTCAGTTCCTTGCTTTGCCTTGAAAAACTAAATCAGAGATAGGTTTATTTGAGTGACCTTCAAATGCAGGAGTTGGGTTGTATGTGGAGAGGTATGAGGATAAAGCAAATGCAGGGCAATATTGGATTGCATGACAGCAGACAGTAATAGCATAAGAGGATTTAGAACACGCCTTTCTCTTGTAAAAAAACAATGAATGTTTCATGTAAAGACATTAATACTTGAAAATACACAATGTTATGTAGAGAGAGAAATTATCAGAGTAGACTGTTGGTAGTCTTGAGAGAAAGAGAATGAAGAACATGTATGATTTCAGGGTGAAAAGTTCACTTTTCCACCAAAACCGAAAACTTTCTCAAAAAAAAGTCATCTTTTTCTGAGAAATGCTAAAATAGGGTAACATTTGGGGGCTTTGACTTTATTCATTAGCATACCTGTACTACTTATCTCACTCAGGATATCTAAACTTACGTTATGCAGATATGTCTATATGTATATATACACACTTTCATTAGACTGCTTTTGTTATTTTTAGGCCAAAGAGGCTCAAGTAAAAGTGGCAGAAGTTGAAGGTGAAAAAATAGACAACAAAGTGCGGCTGGAAGCAACACTTCAGGAAGAGGAAGCCATCAGAAAAGAAAATGAAGAAAAAAAATTGTCTGAAGCTGCAGAGAAGGCCAAAGAAACCCTTGAAGTTGCAGCCATGGTAAATTCTGCTCACAGCTATTGAGAAGTAAATGTCAAGGGATGTGAAAACTAGCATGTTATGAGTTATTGCCTCTGCTCTGGGTATTGCCTGCAAGGAACTGGGCTTTAAATCCACGTATGGAAGATGTGGATGAATATTAAAACTGACTGCAACACAAGAGTTTACTATAAAATGTTGGCTCAGTCTTACTTATCTTTGATTTCTCTTCCTTCTTAATTAGAGCAGTAAGCAAAGACTACTTTTTCTGTAGTAAAAGCAGTGGTTTTGTTTGTTTTTTTTTTTTAAATTTTCTGCACCCCGTACTTTAAATGTTCTTATCTTTGGCTCTTTCTATTTGTCATTAACCTGATAATGTTACTGTGTAATATTTGACTATAAAAGCTGCTGGTCTTCTTTATTAGTGAATTAAGCCTCAGGAGCTCCCAGAAGTAGTTCATTAAATACAAGTGGGTATGTTAATGTGAAACCACTCAATATGTTGCAGTTTTTTAACCTCTACTCATAGAAATGTGTGTGTCTACTTTGGCAACTATTTCTATTTTGACAAGTCATTCTTTACTGATGCTAATACAGATAATGTTTTGGTTTTTTAAAATTAAACCTAATGAGGTGTTTTAAATTTAGAAGGCGATGGAACCAGCGGCAGATCTTGAAGCAACTGCTCTGCAAGCTAAAAAAAGCCAGGTGGTGATGGATACTGAACCAGAGCTGGCACGGGCAGGTGCAGCAGCACAGGCAGAGGCACTGATAGATACAGCACCAGTATTGGAAGGCATTAAGGTAATCTGGATAACCACACGTTTTCATACTGTTGAATGTAAAGAGTCAAAGCATCCATGTGAGAACCGTGATAAATTGCTTGTCTGTCCTTCACTTTTAACCCTCTCACCACATTCTGTCAGTTAAAAACAGCTACTTAGTGGATTGAAAATTCCCCAGTGCAGAACCCGAAGTCAGCGCAAAACATCTCAGAGCATCTCCTTTATCTCTCTGCATTATTGAAATTAGTATACCTGTCTTTTGGGGGGCATTTGCACTACCTGTAGATGGAATGGGCCTGTGCATATTTTATTCTCAGCTTTTCAAGAGACAGGTGTACTTCACAAACTATAGATGTTCATCCTCATTCTCACAAAGGTTATTGAAAATAACCTGATAACTTTACTACAGCTCAACTTTCCAAACTTTACAAGTTTTTTGGTGTAATTTGTCTTTTCTCGTACATAGTGAATTGTTTCTCAGTTGTTCTAATTGCTTAACCCAGAAGCGAATGAAGTAAAATAAATGAGATGATCAGGTATGGAATTTCTAATGGCCAAAACTCACATAATCAATCACATTAGCTGAACTTACTACTGGTGCACTTCAAAAAATTATGTACCATAGCAAACTAATTGCCTTACCATTTAAAATCTTTGCATTAGCCTCAAAATGACTTTGTGATAGTAGTGACTCCAAACACGGAAAAAGAATCTTGAGTTTCTCTTTTCTGCTAAAAGACTGAAAATCTTGGCGTAAAATCACAAATGTGCCTTTCACTAATTTGTGTATGTTTTCTTTTACAGGGCGAAGAAATCACCAAGGAGGAGATTGATGTGCTGAGTGATGCTTGCACCAAGCTGCAGGAGCAGAAAAAAGCACTAACAAAGGAAAAGGAGGAGCTTGAGGAATTGAAGGATGATATCCAGGAGTATAACGAGGTGAAGAATGGGGCATGGAAGTTCTTTTTCTGTTCGTGTTTAATTTTAGCAGAAATGGTCCACAAATTTAAAGATTATCTTTCTTAGTTGTCTTGTGTGTCTGAAGTTGGAAGCCGAGTGAATGAACTTTGTATGTGACAATGCAGAGCCTCATTTGTGTAAAGCCTAATTGTTACCACTGGGGTAGTTCCCAGCAGACGAGAATCCTGCTCCTGCTCTTGTTCCCAGGGTGACTGGGGTAACAGGAGCTGACTGACTGCTGCGTGCTGCAGTTCTTTCTTAGCAAGCGTAGATGTCAGTATTACAGAAACTTCCAAGATAAGTAAAATGAACCTTATCCAGTCTTATGAAAGATGTAGAAAATAGCATTTAAGGGGTGCATGAAAACGGCAGCAGTGTTAGAATTTATTGTTCTAGTTCCATCTGGCTTTGTATGTCTCTGCACTTGTATTTCATCTACAAATGGCTCCTGTCTTGAAATGCTGGTTGACGTCAGTAGTGTCTGTTGTTGCGCATTCACACCAGCAAAAGCTTTTCTCTCTCTTGACCATTTCTTTTAGGATTTGCAAGAGATAAAGGAGCTTTCTAAAACTGGTGAGGAACAGGCAGTGGAAGAGTCAAAGGCAAGCAAGCGACTGACAAAGAGAGTGAACCGAATGATTGGTCAGATAGACAAAATTATTGTGGAACTAGAGACAAATCAAAAGACAGCGGATGCAAAGCTGGATGGTGGGGATATTCCTGCTGGGTAAGTGACCTGGGAGCACTGCGTGTGTCTCTGGCTGTTCACCGTCACTCTTGCTTTTGTCTGATGTGTGGTTAGAAAAGAATTGGTGAATAACTTGTTGTTCAGAATGTTGAAATAATTGATTTTAAAAACAAAATTAACAAAATTGTGCTGTAGATTTTCTCTCTTCTAAGGCTAAATATGGTTGAACTGATGAAGGAAAAAAGGATGTGTAATTCCCCAGGTGCTAGTCCTGAGGGTGTTCTGGAAGTCAAAGTGTTGATTAGAATCTTACCATCTTGCCCATGCCTCTGGCATTAACAGGATTACAGGTGAAACCTTCCTTTTAGTCGTGCTCCTCACACAGTAATTTTGCCCTGTGCCATTGATTGAAAAGGTGCACAGCAGTGTGCGAGCATGTCCGTATTTGTTGTTACTTAGTAATAAAGATGTTAGTGAGGAAAAAAATTGCAACGGTCTATGGTGTCTGGAGACAAGTGGGGAGATGGGTCTAATGGAAGTGAGGAGATCATTTTACACAGTCCCTTTACAAAAAATTTATTTCAATTTTTTAACACACAGATTTTCAAAGAGAGATCTTTCCTGATAGTTTCATTACGAAATTCATTTATCAACACTTATCCAGGTCTTAATAGTATTGGAGAGTTTTTCAGGCAATCCTATGTTGAAGGGTCATATACTGCTTGTTGCAGACACTGAAATATCTAAAAACTGTGACACAGATACTCATGGTTTGTGGTCATGAATGCTGTTATTAATCTAGTTTGTTTGCACCATTTTGTGTGATTCATTAAGAGAGTATCCCAGCTCTCAAAGAGCATAACTAAACAGAAATAATTCTGCTTTTGTTGCTTCTGAGCTCTGCGTTTTCCAGTCCCCAGGGCAAACGGTCATTTGTTGCAGATTTTGTGTAATAGCATTGAGGCAGCCATATGAGTGGTGCTACAGAGAAGTTGTTGATGAAAACCATCTGAATTTGTAAACTAACAATACAATGCAGAATCTGCTTGTACTGAATGTAATTATACTTTGTAATGGATGGTTTTCTGGATAATTTTTTAGGTGATTGTGAATGATTGAAAATTACAAGTTTTAATATTGCTTAGTTGTCAAAGGCTTGTCTTTTAACCTTCAAGTTGGTGCAGTCATTATCAAGCCATGTCCAGGACATTTAGTGGCAGCTTGAGAAATGCTCCCTGCATAAAAGTCTGTCTGTGCCCAGAGGAGCTGGGACCACACTGATAAAGCCTTCTGTTTAGTATTTATTGGCTTCACTGTCTCCTGCATTTCAGCTGGGTCTGTGCTGGAAGATGTTTCTTTAAACTAGTAAAATACATAGGCAAGCAGGGGCTTTAGGTTGCAGCAGACAGACAACTTGAACTTCATGAGATCAGTGAGCAGAGAGTGTAACATCTGAAACCTACTAGTCCTTCCTTCCGAAGAGTCTGGTCCTTGGCAGGAGCAAATGAAGCTGATTTTAACAAAACAGCTCAATTGCTCAAGTGATCAGTTCTCAGCTTTTGTTTTCCTGTGACTCATTGATTTTCTGTCAGCCAGCATCTAAATGTAAAAGGGTGACAGAAACATGGCACTGCATCTTTGGTAAATGGGGAGTGAGGGAGCAAAGGGCATTAGAGACACAATCTGGAAAGCACAAAAACTTTTATTTCAAATGCTACTGGGTACTTGTATTTGTTCAATAAAACATATGGAAATGAAAAGCATGAGATTCGATGGTAAGATAAAAATCTGCTTGCTGATCAATAACTCCTTTTTGCTTTTTTGCATTCTGTTCAGGAGTATAAATAATTAATAATTCTACAAGCATCGCACAGTGTAGTAACTTCCAGTACTGCCTTTTGTTAACCTTACTCCTTTGGAGTAACTTCTTGTCATGTGGAGTTTGTGCTTTCTCTTCAGGAAGAATCTCATCAGCATTGCTGAGCTAATTAATGCAATGAAACAAATTCAGAAGATTCCAGAGGAGAAGCTAACAAGGATTGCAGAGGCACTAGATGAAAACAAGGATGGCCAAGTTGATATAGATAATGTTGTTAAGGTAAGTTTGTGGACTTCTTGAAAAAAAAGAAGCTAACCATCCATCCTTCAAACATTGGACCTGTTTGGGCATAAATCCATAGTGCAGTCTTTTGCAAGAGTCTTTACTTGATGCCAGTGAGGTTTTTGGTGTGTATTGTAAATAGATCTTATATAACAGCATCTTGAGAATCTATATGGCTGTTTTTTTGGAAGGGGGGGGGGAATCCATGTCCATTACCACATTACCTTTAAAGCTGTAGGTTTTCCCGTATGTCTCTGTCAAATTCTGTAAAATACAGTAATTTTGCTATTACTTACAAATGGGAGGGAGTAGAACTACCACTGTTAACGAAAGTCTTGACATAACATCCATAGATAGATTTCATATCAACACAAAATAGTAGCTTCTCTTGCCTACTTTTGTATACTTTAGGTGTTTCATTGAGACCTGTATTTCCTGTGCTTGAAAGACAGCAGACCACCGGTTGTCCTTTAAGTCCACTGTAAACGACTTGTGTTTGTTGCCTGATTTGTCCTATTCTCTCATTTTGCTGAACGTTCTCAGGTTTTCTCTGCCTTTCACCTTCATTTTCTTGTTTCTTTTTGACTTGGTAAATGTAGATATGTCCTGAAACTTACTTCCCGCAAGTCATTCTGCTACTCGATACAGAAATAGCACTTAAACTGTGGCCAGCTGGAAAATACAGTATCAGCCTTTTGAAACACATTTTTCCTCTCTACTGCCCCAGTGGTGATTATCTTCCCTGTTGCTCTAAACAGCCGTTGCACATTTAGCAACACAGATAAAATGTACTTCTAAATTCTGCATATATTGCAGAATAATTCTAGGAACTTGAGGAGCTATGCCAAGAATACATTTGTACAAAAAGCTATTTAAAGGAATTTGGAATCATTTACTAGATTATTTTTTTCATTTGCTTTCTGAAAGGCCCACCCCCTCTACTTTTAAGTTTTTCTAAATTTGTGCCTATCTAGTACAGTAGGTCTTTTTTAATAAAATCAAAATAAAATTAAGCCTATAAATGATTGTCTTAAATACTGTTTCAGCAGGTACTGAATCTCAGTTTTCCATTGAAACAGATAAAATACATAGGTCTGTTTTACTAATGCTTTAAAATGTCTTTGTGTGCTGCACACACAAAGGTCAAAAGTTCTGTCATTTCGTTTACATTTTAGCTTTTTTTTTAATACTCTGGATGTGTTTGAGGTAGTGGTTGTGGTTTGAATTTGTCTTCCATGTAAGAAAAAAAAATGTTGTTTTTCTTGAACATGAGAACTGAATACTCTTGTCTTAACAAAAGTTATCATAGGAGGATGCCTCCATCATGTAAAAACTAAATGCACTCTCAATTTCGTTTTATGTTCGTGTAGGTAGTAGAATTGATTGACAAAGAAGATATCGATATTGGCACCAGCCAGGTTGCTGAGATTATGTCACTACTTCAAAAAGAAGAAAAACTGGAGGAAAAAGAGAAAGCAAAGGAAAAGCATGATAAAGAAGCTGCAGAAGCAAAGAATTAAGCTTCAGAATCTGAAGCTAATCACAGTTGTAACCAAAATATTGTATATCTCTCTGTGTCTAATGGCTTACATATTACTTGAGCTTTGTGATTATGGGAAGTGTTTTGAGCTGATTCTGGTAATAAATCGTAGATACGTTTTCTGACATATGGAATGAAATTTCCGTTAGTCCAAGAAGTGATTTAGTGTCATTCCATACTGATGAAAACAGAATATGCTTCTTTAGCAGTGCTCCTGCCCACAAAAACATGTATTTGCACTCATTGTCGTGGTACAGTGATCCATTAAACTTGGAAGTTTGCTGTATAAATTAAGTGTATCTATCATGGAAAAATGTTTCCCATTTATTTTCTTTCATCATTACACGGGGCCCAACCTTGCTCTGCTTCTACCTTTTAGCTCTTTCATAATTTAATACAAGCCTTTTCTGTTCCATCACAATATTACACATTTTCTAATCTGCTAGTGAAGATTCTGTGGCTTCAGTAGTAGCTCTTTAGATGTAGAGTTTTTTAAGCTGAATATCACTAAGCTGTTGCCTCACTGACAGAGAATGTGGCATTCTGATCACTTTTATGAATTCATGATTATTATTATTTTCTGTTGAAGGGAAAAATCAGATTTATTTTTCCCTAGAATGGAAACTTGGCATGAAGTTTGCTACTTATGGGTGCCTTAAATTTCATAGGACTAGGGAGTAGAGTGTGTTGCTTCTACTCAAAACTCCATGAATTATTAAAGCATTGGAATCACAGGAGCCTTTAAAATAGTTTCAGAACACAATCTGTCACATGGTAAAGTGAGTTAAAGTGTTTGTCTGAATAGCAGAATGAAAATAATCAAAAGGGGAAAATGTCAGTTGTGATCTTTTTTGCATATATTTTTAAAAATGTAGCTATCCTTTGTGTGCTTGTTTTTCATCTGGCAATTATTTACACCATAACTAGTTCTCTTACCTCTCAATTTTCATCTCAGGTATAAAGTCATTAACCAGGTATAGTCGGAGTACATAAATACGTTCATCTCATGGCTTTGCTTACTGTGCAGTCAATAAGTCATTTCTGGTATTGCCAGTGCGTCGATTACATTATGGGTTTTCTAACTGCTTATAGTCACTGTCTTTAAATGTGTGACTACATACTGGCAGTAGGTCAAGGTTTTCTCATTAATATTTCTTCTTAGTAGTAAATTTTAAAGTTTTAAAACTAAAATACTAACTCTGGGATGTTCCGTAATTCATGGTAGCCTAAATTTTACACTTTTCTTAAAACCTGTTACGAAATACATATAGCGTGGCTTGAACCAGCAGGGTCGTGGTTTGGGTTTTTTATTCTGTTTTTATTTTGCACCCAGTATTATAAAATGTATGAACATTCTTGATTTTGTGTACACTATAGAGAGCACATCTTACAATGGCACTGTACATGGTGATACTGAGGTGGGCAGTTAGTACTTAATGCTTTTAGTCATAGTTGCATATTTTTGTAGAAAATGTCGACTCCCAAGCATATTTCAGCATAATTCCATGTGCAGTATTTATCTAGATTGGCTAAATTATTTATACAAACTTATTTGAAGTTAGTGGAACAAGAGAAGTTTTGACAGTCTCATGGCTTGCATGATATGGACCATTGTATTTAGTTGTTTCCAAAGCAATATGTACAGTGAGATGTACAGTTCTAGAAAAAGTCAGTGTCTAGCTCAACCGTTGAGTTCATATTCTGTACAGTTTGCAAAGAAAGCTGCTTACAGCAAGATCCTTCTGAGAATGACTGTAATTGTATCTGAAGTGTGAAATTGCTGTGATGAAGCTGAAATTCCAAATCAGTACAATCTTTATGGTTCACGTATCCCTAAACAAGGGGGCTGTTCTCTTCCTCATAAATCGAGATTACCTTGGAGATTTCAGCGTGGAAGTCACTTTGCAGGTTTTTGAAGATCCAACTTCACTAGGTGCTTTTTTTTTTTAGGCCAACGCTTGTGTTAGATGAAAATTCCAGAATAAAAGTGATTTCACAGAAATACAATCTAGAAACTAATTTTACATTTTATAATTTACAGCTAGAATTTATGGGCTTTGAAGTATGCTAAATTTTTACAGTGGCATATTTTCAATTTGAAAACAATGTATAAGACTATTACTTGACATTCCTGAAACGTGGTAAAGATACTCTAAAATTGCCTGCTACCTTTCATGGAATATCAGAAACCTAAGAATTGTATTCACTTGAATGCGTGCAGATTTAAACCAGGGAAATAGCAGAAAAAGCTGTTTTCAAATATTTATTGATTGAAGTTTTACAGAGCTTTAACTGGCCTGAAGGTAAAATGGCTGATGGCAGTATTTGGGAGTTTAAGACACTTTGCTGCTGTTCTGTGTTTACTGTTCACTTAAGTTTTCTGTGGATTAAATAAGAAGGGAGCCAAAAATAGATGATTTTTTTGTTTTATGAAGAGCGTTCTGATTAAAATAATTGTGATACATTTGGACTTGCTTGAAATTTGGCATATTGTGAAGTCTTTACAGGTTACATAAAATTGATTTAAATGCCAGTCACAAGTGCCAGCTTTCTGCTGTGACCTGAAGCGGTCACAGGACGTGCACACCAACCATAGAAAGGACTTTCATGGGGAGTACCTTCCTTCTGTTGAAAGCAGGCAAACCCATGACAGCTGGGCTTGAACAACACGTGTTCTGCAAACTTTAAAAGATTAGGAAGCCCTCAGTGATCTACTTTTACCCAACTTTGAACCTCCCAAGCAGCTCTGTCCCGGTGATACAGGCAATTGCAGCAGATTGGAATAGCTCCAGATAATGTGCTCGGTTGCCTTTGGTGTTGACCAAAAAACCAGAAGCTGCGGTATGTTCAGAGAAGGGATGACTTCCAAGTGTACAGTAACTGGTCAGAACTTATTCCTGAATGAATATTTAATCAGGAGATGTAAATATTTCTTTAAATAATTTAAAGGATATGCGAGATTCCAATGACTTTGTGACTTACACAGGCAAAGCCTCTGAGCTCAGACTTAGGTAATTGGTAAGACCATTGATGGGTTTGTTGCAGATTCAAATAAGACAGATTTTGACTATAAACTATTCAGGGGGAAAACGTAAAACACACAAAAAGCTTTTTTAAAAATCCATTTAGCAACAGAGAAGTAAAGTAGGATGCAATTTCCCCCTTCAAAACAAGCTTGTTATAGGACCTATTTTTTTGAAAAACTTGTTTCCGTTTCACCTTAGCCCAAAAGATGGTTTTCACAGAGATTTCCACCACTGACTGCATGCTGTGAGAGTCAGTCTGCCTGCAGGTTAAGTGTCAGAGAGCTGGTTCAGTCGGAGTTTGTCAGCAGGACTGCATGCAGGTAGAGAATAGTCTCTTGCCAGGTTAGTACCTTACACTTACGTAGGCTTTGTCTGGGGGAAAAAGTTACATCTTTTCTACGACTCCAAAATACTTCTTGTAACTTTATATCTGCATACCTTGCGAATAATTTTAACTTTAGCTACTTTAGCATGTATTTAAATACTTTTAAATTGTTAATATCAAATAATTGGGTATACTTAATTAGAAGAATAATCCCATATTCTGTTCTTTGTATGTATTGCAAGTTTTGCTTTTCAGTTGATGAATTTCAGCCTGTGTTACAAATTTAAGTTGAAAATCATTTGTCTGTGCTCTGAGCATACTGGTCCTGTGTTTGCCATAACGCAGTATAAAATTTTTTATGTTAATTGGAGCTTGTGTCCTTTGTTTAGTTACAATAAAAGTATCATTTTGAAACCTAATCTCTCAATTTTTTTTTCTGTTGGGTTTGATTATTTAGTGTTATTAATTTCTTGCTCTTCCAATGAAATGCCAGACACAGGGCTGGATGCTGATGAGCTGTGTCCATGAAAGTAGTGTCCTGGGTGCTTTAAAAAAGGATTTGGGAACATGCAAACGTTGAATCTGCTCTCTAGTGTAAAGTGTTTCAACAGGTGGCTGAAGACAACCTCCTGCCTTGACATGCTTTTAAAATAATAATAAATAAGCCAGGTTGGGTCGCAAGATTTTTCCTTCTTCTGCTTAAAGCCAAATACCAAATAAGAAGCTTTAAAAGTGGCAGAACTTGTTCCTTTTAAGCTTTTGCTTTAAGAATTTCCTTTAATGACCCTTCAATTAGGGTGAAAAGGAGTGGTGTGCAGTAGCATGGTCAAACTGACTAACAGAGGAATTGGGATTTGAGTTTGTGAATTAAATGTGGACATTAGCAAGTGCTCCTGATCATATTAACCTGAATTCCCAAGAAAGAGACTGACTTCTGGATCCGCTGTTGTCTTTGCTGAGATGTATTGGTTATATCAGAGAAATTATACTCTCTAATGAATCTTTTTGACGTGTTTATAAAAATCGTGTAATTATTAAAATCTAAAGGAAAAATGGGGACAGCTCGTAGGTTGAGATAAGGCAGTTTACTAAGGCAAAAGCAAAAGTTTGTGCATGCACAAGCAAAGAAGAAAAAAATAAGGTTTATTCTCTACTTCCCATCATCAAGCGATGTTCAGCCACTTCCCAGGACGCAGGGCTGCAGCAGGTGTGGAGGATGCTCTGGAGGTTGCTCTGGAAGTCAAAATTGTAAATAATGTCCTCCCTCCCTGCTCCTTTCCTTAGCTTTATATCTGAGCTGAGGTCATATGGTATAGAATATACCTTTGGTAAATTGTGTCCCCTTCCAGGATCTTGCCCACTCCCAGCCCGGTGATGGGGGGAATGTTGAGACGGTGCCGATGCTGTGCCAGCCCTGCTCAGCAGCAGCCACATCATGGGTGTGTTATCAACACCTTTCCAGCTCCCAGTGCGAAGCACAGCACTGTGAGGGCTGCTGTGGGGAAATGAACTCCAGCTCAGCCAGACCCAATGCAATTACCGACGTGGATTTGTGCATTGTCTGCAAATGTGCGCAGAGGGAATGGCAACTGCCTGCTCTGATAGCAGATAACGAACGGATTGATGTGACTTCACCAAATGGAATCTTCTTCTGCGTCAGGCTGGAGTTGCAGGCGGGCGGAAAACTGGTTGGGAAAACCTCTGACTTCATGACACCGCGGTCTGAAAAGGATTAATATAGAAGTTTTATTACAAACTATTTTGGTGAAATGTCATTTAGAGGGTGAACACATCTGTACGGTGGTGCTGAGAGATTGAAAGCCTTGTGGTTGTATCATAGACCTGAGGCTTGAGAAATCTGTGTTCAGTTAATGCCCAGTCTCTCAATAATACATCACTTGGCTCTTGTGCCACTTGTAACATAAAACCTCCCTGACAGTGACTGGGCAGACAAGTTCTCCAGAGCAGAGTCTCTCTGTGCAAGGACCTAGTACAGCATTTTGTAGCAATAAGGCTTTTAAATACCAAAGGCAGACGGTGACAGATCATACCAAGTAGTTTCTCTGGCTAAGGATTCTCACTTTTCTCACTGCTTATGTATTTGGTATTTTCTTGAATTACTTTTCAGTGCTGATGTGAGCAGGAGGATGTTTGTAGTGTGTTTCTAATTCCCTATACCCTGTGTTCATTTCCACTTTTGTGTATTATTGGATATAAATCTTTCTCAGTAGTTAAATATCCTTCACAGGTCAAAATTCTTTGGGGGCTCATTAGCATGTACAATTTTACCCTTGCCAAACCTTCTGTGGTTTGCAAACATCAGTTTCTCTCATCTAACTGGCGTAAAGGATTTCTGCCATGCGAGAGATGGATCTAATGCAGATTTGCTGCTTTCCGTCTAGTGTTTCTCTCTATGTATATTGGCAGAGCAGCCCCTTCGTGAATGGCCTGATTTATGTCTCAGGGACTGCTGCAGCCAGCAATTTGAGATGTCAGGTCTCCCGTGCATGTTGGGAGCGGCTGTGGATTCTCCCTCCCTCCTTTTGTCTTAGCTCCAGCCCAAGAGCCATCCAAGCTTTTTCCTAATATTTTCTCACTGCATTTTCAGGTCCTTGATTAAGCAAGATTTTCAGACTCTCTTCTAAGGAGAGCTTCTGCAAGGAGCTGATGGGCAACTGGGAGATGAGCAACAAAAAAAAAATAATTACCAAAAAAAGAAGAGAGAAAAGAAAAAACCGAAAAGTCTTAATAGTCTTACTAAATTCAGATGGGAAGTAACAATCTCTTGTGCAGAAAACCTGGGGATCTCTGCAGCCTACCCTAGACTTGTAAAAGTGTTTTCTTCCACAGATCTAATCCCAAAGCAGTGGGCAAATCAGCAGGCTTTTCTTCTCCTTCCTTCCCATCCCCCAACCCTTCCCTTTTCTCTATCCCTTACTTAATATGCAGGACCAAGTAGGAAAGATAAATGGAATCCTTGTAGCACTTCAGTTCCTCAGAACCTTGCTTTGCCCTGGTGGAAGTGGAGTTGAAGTATAGCAACCATTCATGTTTCCAGGGAATGTCTCCTCATTGGATGGTGGTCAGTGCTTGGTCTGTGCAAACTCCAGTCATCAGCAGCCTTCATCAAGCTCTGCTCTCACCTTCCTCAGTCATAACTACATCAGCTCCTCTGTGGGCCCTGTGCAGTCTCTGCTCCTAAGAGCAGGATGCTTTTATCCTTCCCTTTGAATCCTGCATGCTCTTATCACTGGGAGCTGTATAAACCACAACATTTCAGTGGAAAATACGTTCCTAGGATGAGTCTTCAAAATCAAGAGTGACTTTGAGAGGAAGACATGCACGTGCCTATTTTTAGACCTACCTTCTGCAACCATCAAATTATGTGATTAAATTAACACTGCCGTCCCTAAGTGACTCAGTGTGATTTAATTTGAGGTTTACCTAAGCCACTCGGGATCCTTTTCCCCAGAAAATCCTTTGTACTCTGAAAATAAGAACCTTTTGGGAATCTAGGTTTTGGACTTTCAAATTCAACAATTGACTGGTGATTCCAAAAGCCCTTTTCAAATAAGTGACAGGGGAGAAAGCACTAACAGAAAATCCCTTATTTGTACCTTTTTTATGCCTTTTGGTACATCATTTGTAGCTCTGTGCTCAAGAGAAATCTGATGTGGAAAATAGCTCACCTAGCCAGGCTCAAGGAAGATTTGTGACAGTGAATGGAAATAGGCAGAGAGAGCTGATAGCATTTCAGTTGTTCATTGTTCCATGTAATTTCCCCTGGAGTGAGTGGGAGAGTATAATATTTATTTGTTTTAATTTTGTGAATATAAACACACCCTCAGTGGAGAGAAATATAGTAGAAATATAGGATATAGAGAAACAGAAAATTATAGATGTAGTTATATATGTACCACCAGGCCTGATACTCTTCCTGAAGCTGTTGCTGGAACCTGGACGCTTGAGAAAGCGGGGAAAAGGCTTTGAAACTTCATTTCGGCCTTGAATAAGCGATGCCACGGTGGAAGAAGAAGCAGACGTTCCCTGCGTTTTTCAGGAGAGCAGAGGGAGGATAAATTCGCATGTCCGAGCCCCGGGGACCAGCATCCCGCCGGGATGCCGCTGCACATCGGGACCCCCGAGCCCGCCGGGGCCGCG
>VZTA01017762.1:265347-355452 GCA_013398855.1 Mohoua ochrocephala | reverse complement strand
GGGAGACCTTATTGCAGCCTTTCAATACCTAAAGGGGATCTTTAAAGAGGAGAACAAACTTTTTAGCAGGGCGTGTTACAATAGGCCAAGGTGTAATGGTTTTTTAACTCAAGGAGGGTTGATTTAGATTAGATATAAGAAGGAAGTTTTTCACAATGAGGCTGATGAAACACTTGCACAGGTTGCCCAGAGAGGGCCTCATCCCTGGCAACATTTAAGGTCACTTTGAGTGGGGCTTTGAGCAACCTGATCTGGCTGAAGACGTCCCTACTCATTGCAGGGGGATTGGACTAGAAGACCTTTAGGACCCTTCCAACTCAAACTATTCTGTTATTCTATGATCTTTTTGGTGTTGAGAATCTGTGACACACCCTATGTTGCTTTCAACAGTATTCATTAAGTAATAGCATTTTAATGTTCTTTCCAAAGATGTAGGTTGTTTTGCTAGTCTGTTGTAGTGGGTGATGAGAAGGAGAAGGAAATAGAGAGGCCAAGTCATGCTCTTTCTCTGTAGAGTCACTTGGTCATAAAAGCTACAGAGTTAATACAGTAGGCAGATTATCTTGTCCACTTTGTCAAGTGGATGTTTTCAAAAGAAGAAAAACTGTCAATTGTGGTAATGCAAGCTTAAAGGTGACTGACTAAAGATGTACACAGACCTTCACTACTTCTAGTGATCAAGTGCTCCTTTCTGCCTCTAATTACAAATATTTTTTAACATAAATCTGATTATATTTGGCATGCTTTTGAGCGGATTCATTTGAGAGATTAATGTGAACAGATGGTAAGGTGAGCATCACAGCAAGCACCTAAAATATGGACCATGGCTTCAAGGTCTCTTTTGTTCCAGTAAAGGACAATACTGGTGCTGTGTAATTGTGATGCAAAACACAATAGTATGCAGATTTCTTTAGAAAAGGAAAAATCCTGGTTTGTGCAGCTGTTTAAAGTTGAATGGCTGTGGTGGAAAGTAGTTTAATTTACATAATGATTTCATAGGCTAAAATATTAGCAGTCCTATAAATGACTGAAATATCTGTTCATTAATGCAGACCATTTATGCAGTTGTTACAAGTGTCTAACATAATCTTTAGACAGAAATAAAGACTGAAGAAATTGTGTGTGAAAATAAAGCACTTTTTGATATAACTGTGGTGTTTCTGTTATTCTAAGGAAAACATACAATTGCCTCCATCATTTTGTGTAATTGATCATTGCAAAACAACAACTCTTCCTACTACCATCTGAATGCTTTTGAAGTCATGATTTTTCCTTTTCATTATTGATTACTGAGTGGATAATAGAATTAATGAATGAATGGGTAAATATCCTATACTTTTGGACAAGCAAACATGGCTGTTGTAACAGGAAACTTTTCATTTTGGATATATGGTGCTGCTTTGAGAGAATTGGTTGTTATGTGAATCCTGTTAATGAATACACTCGGCTAGAATTTATAAAGGATGTTAATGCTGGTACTTTACCAGAAGTTATGAAGGAAAATGAATATTTATTGTGTTTAAGTTTGCAAGGATAAATACTTGATTAAAATGTATGATGCTTTGATCAGTGAAGAATGGTATCCCGTGAAGTTTGCAATATCTTTATTGAACGTAGGCTTTTCAATATATTCATAAATAACATGGGAAAAACCCCAGTAAGCAGTGATATGTGTCCATTTGGTGTTGACTTACTACTTGCTCTGGGTAGGTAAGGTAGCACCAACAATGAAAATCTGCCAGGGGACTTTATTGAATTGAGTGTATGGCAAATAGAATGAAAATCAGTGTAGTTAAATTTAAGGTGGTGTACATGGCAGAAGAAAGGAATCCTGGCTTTGTATCTAAAATTATGGGCCTCAGTTGACAATTGTCACATGGTAATGAAAGCATGAGATTGTGACATGAAAATCTTTGAAAACTAGATGTTAAATAGCAGCCAAAAGGAAAACAAGTGGTATGAATTCACAAGAAAATAACAAAGTATAAATCAGAGATTGTATATATCCATATATACATGTATATATCCATATTCCTACGCCTTGACGAATGCCTGTAGCTTTAGGTACTATCTTCAAAAGGTTATGGTAAAACGTCTAAAATGCTCACATTGGGTTAGACCAGTGGTCAAAAGCATATCGGCATGAATTATGTTTCCCTTCTTCTTACAGCTTTGCGTAAGCATCTAGGGAAACTAATCTCCAGATACCTTTTATGGGCTAGTCGAGCAGTGTGAAGGGAGTGAGATCTGCCAGGAATACTTTGGGCTTAGGCTGTTAGCAAATTGTACCAATCAGGCAGTCTAAAGGAAGTGAAAGTTTGTTGTAAATGTCTGTCACAGGGTTTTAGTAGAGATCTGTTGAAAATTAAGGGAAAATTTTGGGAGTAAGACAGTCTTTTTTGACCACAAAAACCGCAAGGACTGCGTGTTTTACAAAGATTGTTACCTCTCTTGTGCCTAATACAGTTGTATGAAAGATCCAAGTGTACATAGAATCATAGAATGGTTTGGATTTTAAGGGACCTTAAAGAACTTCTAGTTCCAAGCCCCCTGCCATGGGCAGGGACACCTTTCACTAGACCAGGCTGCTCAAAACCCCATCCAGCCTGGCCTTGAAACTTCCAGGCATTCACAACTTCCCTGGGCAACTTGTTCCAGTGTTTCACCATCCTCACAATCAAAGACTTCTTCCTCATATCTGCTCTGATCTTTCTGTTTAAAGCCATTAACCCTTGTCCAGTCCTCGTAAAAATTTACATGCCCTCGTAAAAAATTCTCTCCAGCTTTTCTGTAGGCCCTCTCCAGGTACTGGAAGGCATGAGATCTCCCCAAAGTCTTCTCTTCTCCAGACTGACCAACGTCTCAGCCTGTCTTCGTAGGAGAGGTGCTCCAGCCCTCTGGTCATCTTTGTAGCCCTTCTCCAACAATGACAGTGGTATTCTGTGAGACTGGACAGTACTGGCAACACTATTGTAAGGGCAGTAGTATGGTTTACATATCATAGCAAAGAGTTTCTTGGCCACCTTTTATTGTAAACTTAGTTTCTGTCACATATCAAAGTTTTCCCAAACTTCACAGTCTTGGGCTGTAAATCATATTGCTTCAAAACAAAGTTTACTAACAGATGAATAGTTTATTCATTAGAATTGCATCTTTTAAGGCAATGATACTGTGTGTTACTGTTTCTGTAAGAGGTTCTGAAAAAACGAAACGCTTGGAAAATGAAACATTTAGATTTTTTGTATCCAAACAATTTAGCTAAATTTACTTTAAGTGTAATAACAAGTCCAAATTAAACCCATCAGCCAATCTTCACTTTCCTGCACTCTACAAATTACTAAGCTCTGCTAGATGCCAGACATAAGCATTCATGCTAATTCCTTCATTACTCTATTTGCTATCCAAAGAAAAGAAATAATGGGTAGAAATCCTATTTCTAATTGTCAGTAGTCTGAGCTCAACATTGCTGTAGATTTTTATCTGTTGATCTTGATGAGAGGCAATAAAAAGATTAATTGTAAACTTTTCCATCTTGCCAGACAATTTCAAGTGAGACCAGAATCTCTTGGTCTCTGATGGCTGTGTTCCTGGAATATTCAAAAATACATAGTTAACAACACATGCCTAAAATATTTTGCTGTGTCATATTTGATTCTTAGAGGATAGGGTATGTGTTCTGTCAGTGTGAGTAACGACTAATTAGACACTCTTAGAAGTGAGCAGAGTACAAGTATAGTTAGAGACTGACAAGGACTTTTAGTACTACATATGTTGGTTTTTGAGAAAATGAAATTTAAGTTTCTCATTAGGCGCATTGCACTGTAGCCTGGAAATATTCATAATGGGTTTTCCATCCTGTTGAATTTTCCACAGCATATGAAGCAACTAAATTATGAAGAGATGTAAAGAAATTCTCTAGAAAACTAGAGACTAGAACATCATGTATTAACTCACAAAGTCTAAATTAAATATTGAAGATGAACTTAAAATGCATGACCAATCATAACCAGCCATCATAACAGGTTATGAGCTATTTTTGAGATCAAGTGGCATCAGTTAATGTAACACTGCATAGTTTTCAGATTCTTCAGATTTTTCAGTGTTAAATTAGAAGAGAGATTGTTCTCCAGCAAAAGTCTTTTACATTTTTTGCTCACTATACAGTTACATTACTTAGATAAATGTGAGCTTTACTGGTGTTTGAATGTACTGCCTTCTCAGCAGTGCTGGGACCGTAAGTTTACCTTTTAGAAGGTACTTGGCAGGACTGTATAGCCACATGCAAGTGTCTGTTCCTGGGAAAATAGAGACAGTGTGATGGTCCTTGAATACTTTGTGTCTATACTGTGAGTTTTTGAAAGATTTGAAAGCAAAATCATTTTCATTAATTTCTCAAGAAGAAATTACAGAATGGGAAGTACTGCATATACTCTTTTTTCATGACTGCTAGTGGATAAGGGGGCAGTTACAGCTTCCAATGCCAGCTTTATTTTGATGCCTGTAATTTACCAAGAGTTTGGCTAATAGATGTAGTAGGGCTCACATCCTCTTTTTCTGTCTCATCATTTCCATAGTCATCTCTCTGCAAACATGGTTGATACTGGATGTGCCCCTTTCACCTTGCTTTCCATCTAAATGCACATATAGCAAATGTCATTAAAGTAAAATATGTTTAAGTTCACTAAAATTTGTCAACGTTTTCCAAACAACTTTTTTAGGCAGGGAAGCACTGTGATGTTGGACAAGTGATACTGAGATATGGGGGGGAAAAAAACCTCCTAGGTTACAAAAGAGACAAGTTTGAGACAGCTCTCAAAAGTCCACCTGGGATTCCAGCATACCCAGCACTCTTACTTATGGGCTTTAATTATCTTGTTTCACAATTGTGTATGACAGATGAACTATCATTGTATAAATAACCAAGTTCTATCTAACCTCAGGTTGGAACAAGCCTGAAAAGTTATATATATGAATCAAAATATTAGAGATTGATAATGATGGTAGTTAAAGCTGCTGAAACTATAGTAGTGTGAATAGCTTATCACAGTCATTCTGTATCACAGGCTTACTTCTGCATGCAAGGATTTTGTACCTTCTGGATCTGTTCTGTGGAGTGTCTCTACAGGGAAGCTGAGATTTCTTTCCAGGAAATCTGAGGGTTGTCTCTAGTAAACTTAGTGATATGAACTTACTCAGGAAGAAAAGAATATAGTCCTTTCCTTCCACTTGTGACTTTATAGTCAAGAAAGGTAGCACCAGAATCACTGTAGATAAATTAAGCTTGAAATACAGTGTGATAAGTGTGGAAAAAAGCTATCAAATCATGTGCTCCATACAACTTGGCTGAAATCAATGCAGTTTGCTTATTATATCTGTTCAGATAATGTAATTATGAATACTAAGTGTCTGATCTTCCAAAAGGGATCTATCAAAGCATGTAAATGAAAAATATCAAGGTTACTGTCTTTGTTCATGAGCTTCCTTAAAAAGTTTTCATATATGGTCCGCGAAATTTTTGACCTTGGATAGTGAATTTTGTTGCTAACAATTCATTTGGAGAGATAGCTTTGATTCTTGTGAGAATTATTGGGAGGCTAAAACCTGAGCATATTTTCCCTAGTGTGACCAGATTGAAATAAACTGGAAGAATGCCAGGTTTATTTCTGATGTACCTCAAATTTAGAATATCAACGTGCATGAGGAACAACTTTGTCTCTTGGTTTTTGTGTATGAAACTAAATGTCAAGCAAAGCTACAAATGATACAGTGCAAGTGGTTTACATATTGATGGAGTCTTTAATGTGTCTCTGAAGAATTAATACTTTAAACAATAAGTGGCTGTAGTGTTTCTGTTGGGAATCAAGCAAGAAAAACCTTTCTGTTTTGTTCCTAGGCCTTGAATTAAATATTTGTTTGTTTTAAAACGGTTTTTTGACTCCAGTGTTGTTGAAGAGTTGTTAAAGAGCCGTGGTGTACTTGAACAGCCTCGTCTTGGGTTCCTGAGATTTAGCTATATCAGTGACTTATTTCTGTTTTTTAATTGCAACATAACAGCAATTTTAATTCAAAATGCTTGTTAGTAACAGTCTGTCAGTCCTTTGAGGGATAGTAGATAATCTGTGCCCTGCAAAGGGATTAGCAAATGCCACTCAGGGAATTAAATAATAGTGTAAATGAGTCCAAAAGAAACTAAAATAGGTTAGAAATACGGAAATAAATCCAAAGCTGTTGCTTTTGGCTATTAGCTCTGCTCATCAACCCAATGTTTAAAACTCAGAGGCTCATAGGTAAAGGTTTTTAACATTTTGTGGAAGAAATGTGAAGGACTTTCCAAATAAAGGGCACCTATGTTAGAGAGAATGACCTCATCTAAAACCAAGCTGTTGACACTTAACATCAAGAAGATTGCAAGAAAATTTTTAAATTGAAGAGCTGTAAGAAAGCTGTGAAGTATGGAAGAGAATGTGGTTTAGGATGACATTCTTACAGTTGAAGATACTGAAATTATCCTAAGTGCAGTGTAGCTCAGAGAATGGAACTAATTAAAAAGGAAATAAAACCTAATGGGTTGCCCTTTAAAAAGGGTGTAAAAAAAACCCCCAAACCAAGGCATGAAATCAATAGTACACCATCTTCCATACAAATTTATGAAACTGAAAAAATGAGGGAAAATGGCTAGTTCTAGATCTGCCCAAATTTTAGTGGAAGTTCAACTATATGATGCTGTAGTAGCCAATCAAAAACATACAGACAAGAGAAAGCAAACCATGTCACTGTTGGAATAATGCTATCTTTTACAGAGTTTACAAGGAAATTACTAGTGACTGGCTCAGGGAGTAGCACAGTGGAACTTTGTCAGGAAACAAGGTTCTATTATACAGGATTTAAAAGCAAAAGGCCCATTGGGCATGTGAAATAGAGATTGTATCCGGAAGGACTATAAGCCTGGGTTTCATCTGGCCAAATGAAGGTGTCTAGATTTAAGTTCATTGTTTAGACTTCTCTCCCTTGCAGTCAGTGGAGATAAATGGGCATTCCCAGGTGAGTAAACCATCTCATTTTGAAACAGACGTCTAAAATAAGTTACATAAATTGGGTACTAAAAGTGACCAGTTTCTCTCTATTCACTATAGAACATAAGGGAACTAGCTGAGATACAGACACCTCCAAAGTAGATGACATGAATCCTTCCTGAAATGGCAGTGAAAGTAGGCCATGCAGATCTCAAAGTTTTTTAAGTGCCAGGAGAAAAACTAAGGAAAACAAGTCATGCAAATTCACAGGAAACACAAATGAATTTACTTTGCTTTTCATATCTTGTTTTGTTTTCTGTTGTTGGTTTTGTTCAGAGTTTTTTTTGTTTTTTGTTTGTTCATTTTCTTTTCTTTTAAGTTTAGAAAAAGCTCTATGAGCAACTGAAGAATTATTAAGAAATTGAAAATGGGGGAATAGTTTTTATTCTAGATTTTTAAAGGATTATGTGTTCAGTCTTTTTTGGATTTGGTGCATATTACAGCTGGAGCAATCCATTTATTCACATTATTTTAAAAATTTGAAGATTTTTAATATGTTAGAAAAATTGAGGGAAAGTGCAGTTTCAATAACAGGAAGATGATCTTAAAAAACAAGTATTCATGCATTTTTTCTCACTGTACTAATGGAAATATATAATACAGACTGGCATAAAAAGACATAAAGAGGTTTTAATTTAGAATGAAGTTAATCACTGGGCTGACAGAGAGATACAAAACTTGAATGAATTTGCCTCATAGAATAACTTGAGAATTGCTTCAGTAAAATCCCCGAAAGAACAAGCTTTTGTTGGACAAAAGATTGTGATTGTATTAGAATAGAATATTTCTTCACCATTTGAAATCCATGCTGCTTGAACTATTGTTCAGTGAGGCACTGGCTTATTTAAATTGGCATTATTACATGTAGTGAGACACTGTGAAAGAGGAATGTGTAATTTACACATAACTTAAATCAGTCTATTTTGAAAAATGACAAGCCTTTACATGTATTTTTTATTTTATTTTTACATAATAAGAATTTACTGGTTATTATAGTGAGCAAATTCTTTTCACTTTGTTTTTGTTCAGTGAAAAAACACATCTCAGTGGGCATTAGTTTGATTTGTTAGGTCATGTTCGTGTAATCATGAGAAGAGTTTTTACACCTTTATGTAGTTTCTGGAAACATTTCTGATAACTTCACAGCAAAAGAACTGCTTTAGTACTCCGATCAGCCTGAGCTCTCATCACTCACTGATGCGTTCTCTATGTGTGGGGCTACAGTTTTGGCCATAATGAGGCCATTTCCTTACACTATAACTACTGTTACCAGTTCTTGTACATAAGATGAGCTGTCTAGAGAAGAACTCTTTAGGTAAGTGGTAGTAGGAAAGACAGGCATTGTGACTAATTTTGAACTTTCATATATAATTTAAGCATATTTCTTTTACAAAACTGTCAAAAAAAAAAAGCCATTTAGATTATTTTTGCTTTTCATTGAATGGAAGACGTATCTTCTTATTTGAAGAATCCACAACAAATTTAGAAAACACCAGATGAGATGAGAACTCCTCATTGATACAGACCTAGCCAATTTCTAGATAAGCATAGTGAGTGATTTGCGTGGTTGCAACAAAGTGTCAATATGTGAGACTCATCCGTTATTTAGTCAGTAAGTTACTGTGTATTCTGACAGTCCTCCATGAAGACAGATTTGTTTTACTTTGCATACAATAAGTTGTTTCCATAACTGTTACTTCAGAGAATTTTATCATCTTTTAAATAGCTTTCTCATGTAGTTTTTGCTGTATATTTCTTGATTAAAACTGCATAGAAGAGCCAATTAATAAGACTATTTAAAACTGAATATACACATGAAGAAGAAAATGAAAATATTTTAAGTTGTAGTTTCCAAAAATAACATTTTCTATCCTGTAGTTATATGTTGTAGTTTAAATGTTGTAACCTAAAAAGACACTAAAATTAATCTGTCAGAAAGTTCAGTGAAACATTGATTTGACAATATCCTGTTCAATGCTGTCCTGCAGTACAGTTCACCTGTACGTGCATTTGGTCCGCAGTAATGAATGCAAATATGAACTAAAGAGAAGATATTTAGACTAACTTTTAAATCCTCCCTTCTTGTTGCTTTGTTAGATATTATTTCAGGTTAAAATATTTGTGGTTGATCTGAAATAGCAGTCCTACAAGAAAGGATAACTTTATGCTCAAAGGTAGTTAGAGAGAGGCAGGAGATAAAAGCCTAGGAAGCAACTGTATTTAGTCATATCTGTGTAAATTATTCCAGATCTGTTAATTACTGCTAATTGTGGGATTTTTGTTAATGCTATGTTTTTTTATGTTCATGTTTTTTTAAGTTAGGGTTACTGAAAGATGTTACATACTGCAAATCTTTATTTGTGACATCATTTATACTCTTCTGTTGTAGTATGTCAGCTATATGAGTGCTACCAAAGCTAAAATAAATCCTGAGATTAGCAGTCCAGAGAATGACTTGAATCTGCACAGATTATGGCTAGAAATGAACTTTCTTGGGAAATAGCTCAGAACTGACATTTGAGGCACCAAGACAAAAACAAGTGCTAAGGACAATGAGTTAGGTGTGTCATAAATGCAGCCTAAGAGCAAAGAATCCTGGTGAATAGTAAGTGACAAGTGGAGTAAAAGGCTCTTCTGGGTTAGATGAACATGGATCAGAAACAGAATTGTATGACTGTAGCTTCATGTTATTTCCTTGGGTCCTGTCAGTGGTCAGGGAAAGTGACCAGTGACAGGGAAAGAGTGAGAAGATTGGTACCTGCCTCCTGCCCCCACTTACCTTTGAGGAAGTTGTAACTGCAATGAGGTCTCCCCTCAGTCTTCTCTTCTCCAGGCTGAACAGACCAAGTGACCTCAGCCATTCCTCGTATGACTTCCCCTCAAGGCCCTTCACCTTTCTTGTGGCCCTCCTTTGGACACTCTCTAAGAGCTTTATATCTTTCCAATACTGTGGCACCCTAAACTGCCCCCAGCACTCGAGGTGAGGCCGCCCCAGGGCAGAGCAGAGTGGGACAATCCCCTCCATTGCCCGGCTGGCGATGCTGTGCCTGATGCACCCCAGGACAGGGGTGGCCCTCCTGGCTGCCAGGGCACTGCTGACTCAGATTCAACTTGCCATCAACCAGGACCCCCAGGTCCCTTTCCACAGCCCTGCTTTCCAGTATCTCATTCCCCAGTCGGTCCATGCACCCAGGGTTGCCCCATCCCAGGTGGCGAATCTGGCACTTTCCCTTGTTCAACTTCATATGGTTGGTGATTGCCCTGTTCTCTAATTTGTTGAGGTCTCTTCAGGGCCTCCCTGCCTTTGAGAGAGTCAACAGCTCTTCCCAGTTTTGTATCATCTGCAAACTTGCTCAGTGTCCCTTCCAAACCTGTGTCCAAGTCTTTTATGAAGATGTTGAAGAGCACAGGGCCGAGGATGGAGCCCCGCAGAACCCCTCTAGTGAGAGGTCCCCAGCCTTATGTCACCCCATTCACTGTAACCCCTCATGTCTGACCCATGAGCCAGTTGCTCACCCATCACGTAACACAGTTATTCAGCTGAGTGCTGGACGTTTTCTCCAGAAGGATTCAAGTTCTTCCAAATACTAAAATCAATATGTGTAGTAGGAAGTTTCAAAACAGTGTATACTAAGTTTCTACACATTTTAAAATAGAGCTTTTTTGAAAAAGTATCCTAATACGGCTAAATCTAAACCCTAAACAGGGTTCCATTTCTTCAGTATTCATGTAAATTATATGCTATAATGTAGTGTATGACAACTTTGAGTTTCATTCTTTGACTGAAATCCTCCAGCGAGTCTCACATTATTAATTAGACATACATATTTAAACCAAAGGCAATTGTACATAGTTTTGGCAAATATATTTCTCGATTTAAACTGTCCTGATACATCTATTGACATTTTCCCTACAGCTAATATATATTGCTTATCAGTCTATGGTGTGTCAAGGAAATCCCATTTCACACATCACTTCTTACAATAATCACAGAGTCAAAAGATTTTGCATAATTGGTGAAACAAGAAACTGTTAAGTTAAACCATCTTTTGTAGTGTTACTAAAATTGGTGGTGAGATTCTTTGCTCCTTTACCTTTTCTGAGATTAGCTGCTCCATTTTACATACTTTTGCGCTGTGTTAAATTTAGTGGTGTTAGTAATACTGATTTTATTTGCATAGTATATAAAGCAGATATTTTTCAAAGCATCAAAATAAGATGTTAGGTAGCTACTTGCAAACATAGATATATGTTTCTCAAATGCAACTTATGTCAATTCTAGGAGTCCCATCTCTCTACTTTGGCTTCACTTAACTGCATTCTTTCCATACAATTTTCCACTTTCACTGTTGTTTCATTAGCACAGAAAATTCCCTCCCTTTTGCAAAGTTCAGTTATCTTTCTATGTCTTTTAAAGTTTTGAAGTTCTCATTTAAAAATACAATGCGCTTCTTCTAATTCTGTAATAATTGTTTTTTATGCTTGATAGAGGCTCTTCTTTTTATCTTCAGCTTTTGGGCAAGCAGTCTGGTTACTCCCTTTTTATGTTTTGTTTATGGTGGGTTTGTTCTGTAAATAATTCTGCACTATTCTTCAGTAGGTGCTAATTTATCCTATTTCAAGTACAGAGTCTCTAAATTGTTTAGTTCTCTAGTTTTGGCCTTTTGCCTTTCTTCTGTTTTAATGTCTGCAATAGCTGTTGTCTCTTCTGCTTGGAAATGTCTGTTGAATGGTATTCTCAGTAATTTCTTTTTTAATTAAGACATATTTTTTCAGTACCTGAAAAGCAAATGCCACTTTTCAAAAGCACTGTCGCTTTGCCATTTTTGGTAGTATTTATGAACTGGAATTTACACCTTTGCTTTTAATTGGTGAACAATGGCAATTTTCTCTACTCATTTTCTGTGGACCTGTGGGGTTTTTCTGGAACCACTGGTTACTGTGTCTGAAAAACTTCAGGTTTTTCCTACTCTAATTTCAAGTCTGAAGCAATGCCTCTCTTGTAATCTTGTCCAGTGTGTCTCTGAATATTTTTGTTTACTATTTGATGTGTGGTCGTTTTCGTTGACTGGTTTCATGCTCATATGAGCTTTGCATGGAGAAATGAAAAGTGTTTCTGCAGATATGGACAAGACAAGGAGAAGAAATTGTCCCAAAATTATAATTAGTGACCAAAATTCCTTTCCAGTTTTTAATTTGCAGTGAATGTACTTGAAGTTAATTTTGAATAAAATCAAGCCAAGTGATAAAATAATGATTGATATGTTAGCCAATGTTATATGATTTTAATGTTTTCAGTGAATCCAATTTAAAATGTGAGCACTTTCAAATAGACTGCTTTAAAATAACACATATAATAAAAGTTAAATATGAATAATTAGAAAAGCACATTTCCAGGGAGGTGCTTTGATGCCAAGGGCTGCCCCAGCTGCCCCCTGGATGCTCTGCTCCCTGGTCAGAGATAGTGGGAGAAGCCCTGGCTACCAGGCTCTGCCCTGTGGAAGCCCCCACTGCTTCTGATGTCCTTGCCCACAGGAATCTGCTAGCACACACTGTGCTCTGGTACTTTAAAAAAAATTAATCTAGAGTGTGTTTTACTTTTATATAAAACAAGAATCATGCTAGTTCTCTGAGTTCAACAAAATTTGCAATTAAACCATGTAAAGTAAATTGGGAAACAGTAATATAATGAGACAAAGTACAGACTTTAAGCCAACGAGTATACATTAATAAATCTGAAATAAAAGGTGCTCACTTTACAGAGGAAGAAATTTAGATATGATTCAAAGGCTTTCTCTTTCAGAGAGTTCTCTGCTTTCAAAAATTGCTTTATCAATCATTTCTGTAAGTTAGCCTGTAAATCGGTGTGTAAATGAAGTGTTGTATCTGTTTCTCTCTTTTGTTTTCTTTTATACCCTGAACGAATCCTCTACAAGGCAGATTCATTTGTTGTTTAGTTGAAATGGAATGACTACAATTCCACAAACAAATTGGGCCTCAGTTAGGTGCACTTTGTCATAAATAATCTCTGAGGAGATTGGATTTCTCTCCTTGCTGATGTACTTCAGCTGTACGTTAAGCTCATAGCTTCTTAAAGGGACTGAGTTATTGCTCAGCTGAACACTCACCGAGGAGCCCACGCTTGCCCTTGCTCTCCTGTGCTGTAGCTGTCTCTATTTCCCTAAAGCATATTCAGGAAAGTTTATGGTAAAAGAAACAACTAGTCAATTTTTTTTTTCCTTTGTCCCATTTTTTTCTTATTCAACTCCATGATACACAGCTCTTTCAGTGTATATTTCTTCGCGATCTGGAGAGAAAAGCCATTTCATGGATTGGTTAAGGGCATTTTCCATGCTCCGGTCACCTAATACTCATATTTCACATTCGGCAGTAGGCCCTTTAAAATTTAACGGGATATCTGTGCCAGCTGCAGGAAATGTCCTTTACATTTTCATTTATAAATTTTACAGTTATTTCTTTTGCTTTGTTATAGAAATTTGTTTTACATTTCAGTGTAGGCTTTTTACTGTGTTTTTTAAAAACAAACTGAAACTCCATAGTTCTGTGGTGGAGATTGCTGAGTTGCTGACAGCATGATAATGTAGTTTCTGCCGTTTCCCAAGCTGCCTTCTGCAGGCTGTGTAATGGCTTGAGCAACATCTGCAAAAGTATGCTAGTTCTGGTCTGGATACTGCTAGTATCTAGTTCTGATCTGTGGCATTTCTGCACACAGCCAATCACACTGAGCAGTCTGAACAAGACCATGTTTAGGTGGGATTATATAACTATCCCAATGATAAAAATTGAACTGAATTATTCCCATAGTGTAGCAAGCTCTAAGTCTTTTCATATAAGTAGGGAATTGTGCATGTTTGGTAGATGGCATGTTCATATTTTGAGTTTCTTTGTATTTGATCTATTTTTCATCTGAAAAAAACCTCCAAACAGTATATAGAAGGATAGCAAACAACAGTATACAGTCTAATTCTTACATAAAATCCTAGAGTAATGGAATAGCAGAACCCTCTATTGATGAATAGCAGAACCCTCTATTGATGAATGTGTATGGGGCTCATTTAGAAAACAAACGAGACACAGTTCTTGTCTCAAATCTGATCAGGTGAACAGATGCAAGTGTGGGATTTCAATTGTCAGTATCAACTATCTCCACTGCAGAACAGCATTTAGGAAAAAAATGATTGAGAAAGCCAATAATATAAATCTATTTGTTAAGCTGAGGATGAGTATCAGATGTAGCAGGCAGAGTAGTATCTAGTCAGATGAAATAGTCCTTTAACCACATTACCCAGTGATCATAGGCGTTACTTATCAGCTGCACCTAGTTTATAATACAATATTTCTGTAGTTCAGAAGCAATGGAATTCTATCATGCATCATGGATGAACATGTAGAACATGGGTACAAGAGTGGACAAATACTATAATCACTACAAACGGTATGAATGTACTGTAAATGAGCTTTAAAAAGCAGTGTATATATAATATTCTCTTTTTCTTTCTTCTACCATATTGCACTTCATATCGCTCAGGTTGCATTCCTGATATAAACCACCTCATCAGCCATGTCAGGTTGCAGATGGGTGTGAGTAAGTAGAGCTGGATGTAAGTGCATCTACTTGTCAGAATGAATCACCTGGCTGGTTTTATGTAGGCTGAAGGTAGGTGTTAACAAAAGAGGCCTCTGATGGAGTAGCTTAACAAAAGGGATTTGAAGAATATGTGGACAACCTATGGTGGATTGGACGGTGAGGAATTGGCCTCAGGAAAGCAGACTAAACATAGTGTTTTCAAAAATTTTATGACAGTGTTCTTAATCTAAATTTTGAAATGGCAGCAGAGAAAGTCTCACCAAACAGAGTCAAAGCCATGTGGTTTGACAACAATGGCGTTGCACAGAAGTTGTCACTGAGACAGAAAGGATTGGTGAGAGAATAGCTCAGGGCCAGAACAAGGCCCTATTAATAGAAGTGATGAGTTAGTGAATGTCAGTGCTAGCTGAAATGTGTATGGAAATAAAATGATAGGTACTAGAGAGATATTTTTGGATGACTAATGAGAGGAGAGAGAAGAAAAAATATAGTCTATAGTCTTGAAAGATTAAGATAATAATAGTTGTAATAGTGATGGGAAAAAGGGCAGAAAATTTGAAAGTGAAGATGAGAGAATCATGTGTTTAAAGTCACAGTGGCTTGCCTAAGGAGAGATATTAACCAGGTGTAGGAGATACGGTGATGCAACAGGTAGGTTTTTGAGTCATCAGTAGATAATTTTATAAGCTCGTTGTGGAAGAAAGTGTTCCCAGTCACTGCAAAGTGAGAAAAAAAGGTTTAGGGACCAGGCTCTAATTTATCATCATCCTCTCGGAAGAAAAAATATTTTTTGTAACAGAGTACCAATAACTTTTCTGTATTTATGGCTCCCTTACTAAAGCTTGTGTCTTCTGGTTTGAAGCATGAGAGGAAACAGATGGGGATTTCTTTTATCTTAGCCCACATACACTTCTATTTCTTCAGTTGTAGTGTAAGAAATGTTGTAAATTAAGTTTCTTTCCTCCTGATTGAAGGAAGAATGCCTTTTAAAGTTGTTCTTATTACATGTTTGAATTGATCCCGAGCTCTTCAAAATATAAAATGATTGAATTATTCCTACCTGAAAAGTGGACTTAGAGTAATGATGAATTCCAGTCAGGGTGCTTTAGAGAAATTAGCAAGCAGCCCTAGCTTGGCTCACAGTGGGATGTAAAATTTAAATAGAAAATATAAAATCCAATGTAGAAGATTTCAGAGGAATTGTGTCATGGGTTTTTCATAGACTCACAGAATGCTCCTTGTTATTAATTAGGCAAATATGTTACATAAAGAAAAATCTATTATTGTGCAAAAAAGAAGTAGGATGGTTTTAAAAAAACCTACTGTGAACTTTTTAAAAGAAATTGCTCTGTTATTCATGTGGTACAAAAAGGGGTTTTTCCTGTTAAAATTACACATTGCAGACATTATTTTAATTTTATTAGTGTTACTACCTTGCAAAAGAGTTATATGTGGTTATTACCAATCATTAGGTATATTAACAAACCAGAAATTTGTTCTGAATATTAGATATTCCTATTTTATCCACGCAGCCTGTGTTTCGCACGGTGCTCATTGAAGGTAACAACAATTATTTACTTTCTACTGAATATTATAGATACTAAAGTTCCATGATATTTAGTTATCAGACTTCTTATGTGCATAATTTTAAATTGTATTTTAATATACAGTAAAGGTCTTTGTCTCTTCTGTGGTAAGATGAGATGGGCAGAATGCCTGGTGGAGTAGGGCTGGAGATGAGCAAGTTCTGAATGTTGGTTTTCCTTTCTTCCTTAATGTCATTATGAAACTCCATATAGACAACTCATATTTTACTTCAGTTTCTTCACCTGTGCGATGTGGATAGTGACAGCTGAGTTAGAGCAACTTAATTTAATAGGACTTTCAATCTGTTACGTGAAAAGTTTACTATCTTTTCTCAGATAGGTTTATATTATTATACTTTTTTCAAATTTCCTGATGTTTAAAAAAGGACAGGGGCGTACTCATTTCTCTTACTGTGATATGGGACTTTGGTCTGATTGTTGCTCTCTTTTATCATACATATCTCTTTTAGAAAGTACCTGGAAACAGGGGAAAAAAAAATTACCTGGGATCACTTCTGTCAATTTCTCCTATTTAATGAGTGAGGTGATCGCAAAATTTAGTTACAAAGTTTGTGACAGTGAATTCTTTAGAATTGTATTTTCCTTGTACTATGGAATATAACTTACATGTTGTCTGGCCACCCTAACTTTCTCCTCTGTAGTTCTCTAGCAATTACATACAAGATAAGTTTAAATATATTTTCAAAATTCTCAGTTCTTTTTCCATCATTTTAATTTTCCTGGTTTTTTTCCTAGGCTCCTAGAGGGTGTTAATACAAACTTGATAGATGAAAAATTCACATTGTGTACATTTTCTTTAAATGCAGATTCAGTCTTCTAATAATTTTGTAAGAATATGAACAGTAGAGACCCATGATTATTTAAGCAATAATGTTATTTTAATGGTAGGATTTTTCTTTTCAGCAGCTTTTCTTTTTTGCAGCTAAGTTAAGAAATATGGAAATAGTAGCAATAATTCTTTGAATATCTCACAGAGAACTTGTGTTAGTGAATAGGCTTATGGTGACACTAATAGCATTCTCATATTTATTTATTGTCATAAATACATTCTTGAACTGTAATGTAATGTTACATAAAATTCCATTTTATTTTAGGCATGTTTATGTTCTTTACACGGGACTCTGTATTCTTTGCTTTAGTACAAATTTAAACTCAGATTTTTGCAATTCTTTGATAACCACAGTGGGGCCACAATTATGGGAACTACATCATCCATCTAGTTTCCTAAGCCCAGTTACAAAAACCAGTCAGCCCTGGACTGTTTCTACTGAGAAATCACCATTATTAATGCTTCTCCCTGCCCTAGTAACCTCTCAATACACTGACTGGTGCTCATCAGCTAAACTCAACATCCATGCTGAAAGTGTTTCAGCCTTTTAGCCTTTTGGAGGCTTCCAAAGTGTATAACACAGACCTGTCACAATGGCATAATGAACTGTGGGTATGTCTTAGGCTCTCACTTGGCCATTTAAAGCTTTTCATGCCTGTATCTGAACTAGGTGCCTAACAAGGTTACATTATGCAAATGTGCTGAATGTTTTAAAGAGCCTTTTCCTCAATTCTCTTAGTTATCGTGAAAATTTATTCAGAGTCATAATTGTTAGACTTCTATAATCACAGTAGAAATTGATCTATGAGACCTCTTAATAACGTGTTGACTATTTCTTATCTCAGTTGATTCCCGTGATACCTTATATTTCCTGGATAATATAAGTAATCTCCTGGATCCTATATTTATAACATTTAAATATTGCACCAATAATGCAATAATATATGTTAGGAACCTCTCTATGCAGCTTTCTGTCTGAGCCTCCACATATGGTTCCTCCTTGTGTGTAACTTCAATTAATGCTGATTTCCATCCTCCATGGGGGACTAGTTTGGCTTTTTTTTTTTTTTTTCTTTTCATCTAGAGCTCTTACAGTTGACCACATGTGGTTTCTGTTTATAATAGAAAGTATTATATCATGTCAATGTCAGACATGCACAATTAGTTGAATTCATCTCTTTTGATGTTATTATTAAAGCCATTGTTAAACAGAAAACAGCTTAACAGAAGAGAATATATTTTGTTTGTGCCTGTAGTTGCATAGGTTTCTGAATTTATTTTTATGATTTTATTTTTGTAAACTTTAGCAGTTAAACTAAAATAAAAGAATGATATCACATGCTGGAACAGCCATTGCAGAAATAGTATATTCTCAGATACAAAGATAATGAAATGTCTACATTTTGAAGCATTTTTTATCTATATTATATTATTTTGGAAGAATAGCACTTTTATATAGTAATACCTTTCAGAGTTTCAATTTCAGATTTTTATCTCAACTTTCCATACAACTTTTTCCTTTTTAATAATTTAGTTTCCTTTTTTGCATATTAGGAAACATAACATGAATATATTTCAAGATAGAAAAATGCAAGAAACTTCTTTCTTGTGTGTGTTATTATCAACTTTAGTTTTTAAGAACAGGAGTGAACTACTTTCTAGGCTTTACAAGCAGGTTGAATCTTCTCTGGTGTGTGGGTGTTATTAGTATTTTTAACAGTCTCAACAGTTACTAGAGTTGTTTTAATGCCACAGAACAGGGATGGCTTGTTAGACTCCTACAGTACTATGAAATAAGCTGTAAAAATGTCTGGATTACTTAGAAAAATTACAAGTGCACAGGCAGAGCTCAATATTTTCCTGCAGTCTTTCTGGTTTTGATAGAATTAACAGTATGATTTTTAATGTCTAAAGTATGCAGATTCAGACTCTGATAGTACTGTAGTATCAGGCAACGTCTTATTTGAGAGCATTCTCTAGCATTTCAGTTTCTAAAAATTAATTTTTGCTGAGTACTTCTTAATCTTGCCATACTATTTGTCACTGTGTGAGGAGATGGTGCTGCAAGTTTGCCACCTTCTGCTGTAACTTTAGCGTCTCCAAGGCAGTACCATTTGGCCATTGTGTTCACTTTTAGGGTTCTTCCTGTTCTCCCACAACACCCATGTAAAGGCCAAATACATTTGGCTTGATGATAAATGTGACTGTATTGCTTAAAACAGAAGGAACTGTGCTTCAGTGGCTGTACAGGAAGCCTGGGGTACATGTGCAAATGAAGCATGTAAAGTAGGTGGTGTGAATGATCCCCAACTCGAAATACTCAGTTTCCAAAGGCCAAACCCTTAATATGCTTTCACCTCCAGTTAAAGTACGTACTGGTGTGTTGAAACAACTGATAACACAGCTTGCTTTTGTTTTCAAAGATAAAATATAGCCGTTCATGGTTCTTTTAAATTTTGGGTGAAACCACCAGTCCTTCATGGATATTTTCTTTTGCAGTGCACAGTAGGAGAATCTGTAGTTGTGCATCTGGAGAGACAAGTGAAATGTAATGTCTCTGATTGTCAAGATTCTGCTGGAAATCAATTGCTGCCGATTTTTATCTGGCAGCTTGCCCTTGGCTCTCTCAAGGAGGTCCCAAATGATCCATCAGGACAATCCCAAATGTTCCATCCGGACAATCCATCAGGAGCGTGTTTGTAGTGGTTGCCTGTTTGCACTGGTGACACAAATAGCCCACAGCTTGTAGATAACCTCAGTGAGGTAGATAAGGACAATCTCCACTTCATGAGATATAAAGTTTACAGAAGCACAAACAGCATGGAAAAAAGCTGTCAATTAGTTGTGACTGCTTTGACTAATAGTAGGGAGTGGGATAATTGGATGTTTCGTGTGGGTTTAATGAAAATGGAACAAATCACTGAATTGCAATGGCAAGTTTTTATGAAAGTCTTAATACTGAAAGTGATAAGGGGAGGAAAATTGATAAAGATGTTAAACAACTCCAACCATTTGTTTTGTGGTTTAATGAGTTGTAGGTTATACTGCAAACTCAAACATTGCTTGAACTTGGTCATGGGGTGCATATCCAGTATGACTCTAAACTGATGCATAAAAATAAACATGTGATGCATCCCATTGAAAGCAAATATATTCTTTTGGTTAATGGTCAAAGTAGGCCACCTTAGCCATCTAAAGAGAGCCCCATGGGGCAAGCTGGTAGCCATGAATGAGCTGCAGCCAGCACAAGGGCAGACAAGGGGGGACCCCCCCACTGCTGCAGGACCCATGGTGACACAGACTCCATCTGAGCTGGCTGTGTCCATGGACGTGCTTCTGGACGGTCAAACCCATGTGAAGGACACAGGGGTAGCAGAACCTGTGAGTCTGCTTGAGGGGGCCTTCTTGTTGCTTGCTTTGGCATTTTAACAAAAATAGTGTGTTTCTATTAGTAGCCAAATAATTCTGTCATCTCTATTCCTTTTCCAGTTGAATACATTTAGTGACCAAAGTAGTCTAGGAAAATCATCCAGGTTTGCTTTATAAAGAGGAAGAACTCACTCAAAGATCAATTTATCTTATCCTGGAATAGATAGTTAATGTAGGTGGTTTTAAACTCCCCTTTTCCAGTTCGATTAATCAAGAAGAAAACCACACATAGTTGTAAAAAGAGCCAGCTTTCAGTCACAAGATTCTCTTCAGTCCAGGCAAACCCATGATTTACTGTGGCATTTGTGTTCTCTCCAGATGTTTCAGTTACCTGTACTTAAACTTTAGAAACAAAGTCATCTCTTAAGTATGCATTGCATAGACATTGTACAATGAGTTTTAGAAACATAATTCAGGAAATTATTTTTCTGCATTCATATATCTTTTGAATACTTACTTAAAAGTATGAATTAAAAAAGGTATTTCTCAATCTTCCATCTTCCATCTCTCTATACATGAAGGCAACTTAGAAAATTAAATGAAAATAAACACATCTAATCTTGCATTCACATCTCACACAGCTAAGAAAGGACTTTTATTTTCTGTTCCATGCACCTTGGCCAATGAAATTTGACAGTTTTCAGGCATTTGTGTGCTGCAGATTTTAACTCCAAGTGAAATAGTTTAATTATAGGTTTTTGTCCTCATTCATGGGTTAGAATGTGTATCGGAAGTGTCGCTGAATAGAGATGCAGCGTTTTGTAAATTGTTACAAGACTGTGAAGAAAAGCCTTTCCATTTTGTTTTCAAAAGGGAGTTCCTTTTCAAGTTCTGATAACGGTGCATGTGTTGATGGAAGAATCACCTCTCATTGTTTGTGAGAATTTAGGAAGTACGGTAGAGCATATAAACCTTACAGACACAGCCTCAACAGATCTGCATTTCTCTCTCATGAGGAATACATTTATTTTCATGAAGCACTTTGACAGGTAGATGGATTGAATGTAAATGGATGTGCATATAAGCTTTTCTCTCTCTGCTGGGTAATTAAAACATAAGACAGAATATTGGATTCTTTAAAATTCTTTATTAAAATAGAGAAGTGACAGAACATTGACAAATGTTTGCTTTTGATTGCTTTTGATTTCATTAAGAGACTAAACTGTGGAGACCAAAACTTTCAGCATACTTGGTTTGCTTCCATCTGGAGTAAATATCACTAAATATCAATTTTTTTTAAATTCTAGCAATATTGCCAACAACCATGGTTCTTCAGAAAATGTAGTTTATTATTGATTTTATTTTGTTATTCTGTTTGAAAATCCAGACACACAATGTGTCAACAATTTGTTCCTGCTACATCCAAACAACCTATTTTTGAAGATATTGTCAAATCAAGAAAAGACTTGTACGTTCATGGAATAGGTCCAGATTAGTTCCTCAGGTGTTATGGTAAATTGGTGGGGAAATATTTTTATTGATCAAATACTTTGAAATGCTCTGCATGTTTGTCCATCTTATTGCTTTAACTTAATATAAAAATTGCATAATTACCCTACAAAAATCATATTTCATAAGTATCTTTAGTCACTTTGACTTGCTTTACTTGCCTCTCAATTGCAATTTACCAATATTACAAGAGCTTGATATAAATAACAATGGCAGAAAATTGGTCCCTATTAAGGTAAAAATATATATTTTCTATTAAAATAACAAACCAGAAAATTGTATTACTTCATGGACTCCATACGTATTTTCAGATTTCCTTTTTAAGTATTTGGGTATCAGATGTTTAAATTAAGCATTTTGGAGTTGAATTCTCTTCTGAGTAACTTTTTTTCTGATAGGCCTTTTTAAAATTGGAGATGTTCTTTGATTACAGTGAAATGTTTGCTTTCCTGTATGTAGAATATATGTAATGAGTAAAATTGGATTAGGTAGAAAAGGCATTCATAGTAAAAACTTATTTTAATGGAATTTTAAAATCAGCTACATTATAAGCTGTCTGTTCAAAAGTCAAAATTCTGTCTCTTACTTCTAGTGCTGTTATACATCAGCTAATAAAACTTGGGTTATTCTTCTGTCCTCAGAGTTAAATTTCACAAGTGTAGCAGATAAGGCATTATTAGGCATTAATTTTTGCTTATGGTCTTCCAAACCGGATAGTACTGAGATTTTCAGGATGTGTCTTTTGGACCAGATGTTTCCTGGGGAGGGCCTTCTAACAGAACAGCCAGTAAGAAAAAGTACTTCCCTAGTTTTGATTACCAGCATGTTGGAGTTGTGAGGTTTATCTGGTACCCTCTATAGTTCTTAAAATATGCTGTTAGCATCAAGGCATAAGAGTAGTGCAGATATAAAATATAAAATGCAGATAAGGCAGTTTTATTGCAAAATAATGTGGATTTCAGAAGTGAGAATGAATTCTGTCAGAATTCTAGACATGAGGAAGTAATGGTCATTAGTAGGATTTTGGTGAAAAGTAAAGAAATGAGAAAAAAAGACAAACATTTTTTGAGCAAAGTTCAAGTCTGATGTAATGAGGGTGTTCTGAGAACAAAAAAAAAATTCTGTCCTAAAATATCTGTTAGTTAGGAAAATTTGTCTAGTTTTATCTACCAGTTAGGAAGAAAGTACTTTTTAAACCAAAGCTAATTCTCATTTGGATGACATTTTAATAAAAAGTAGTTATAGTGAATCTAATTATTAAACTTAAATCATAATATTTAAATGATTCTAGCCTCCATTGGTATCTCAGTTCCAGCAGTATTTAAAATTTATGAAAAAAACCCCAGAAATAGATTTAATATAGAAAAATGATCATGCTGTGTAAAATTATAGGATCATTAAGATATTATTTGATGTACTCTTTAAAAAGAGAAACTGAGTACTAAACTACTTATTTGAATGTATTTGTTTGTGCTCTTAGTTTGAAAAAGATGCCAGCTGCATGTTAATCCATGGAAATCCATGTTATGTACCCAAAATGCTAAGTCTCCATCAAGCCAAATGAGACGATGTAAAACTTGCCCTCTTAGGACATGAGGTCCTATGAAGGTCTGATTGCTGCACTGATGAACAGATTTCTTTCAGCCTTTCCTGGATCTGCTGAAAGTAGCAATATTAATAAAAGCATGCTGGCACATGTTTTGTTTTTGGCCAACATCCTTGCTGTGTGCCAAGTCTGCAGCAGGCTTGCTGCTAATGTGTGCTTCTGCATTTTCACTGCTGATACCCCTCGATGGCTGTGCTTTCTCATACTGCAGCCCAACATTCTTTTGCCTGGGGAGATACACCAGCAATTCTTAAAAATTGCTAAAAGGCTTTTAAAGAAGTGGCTTTGCTGAAGGACTAATTTATTAAATATAAGACAAATCTTAAAAGACAAATCTACTTATTAACAGTTTTATAGCTCAGTCATTTATTTGAGAAGTGGTGTTATGCTAGGCTTTAAGAGTCAGGTGTAGATGGTATAAATTACATAAACTGAAAAACAAAGCTATTTTTGAAATATTTAATTTAAATGGACAAGTTGGTTTATTCCTTTAAGCCTTATAAAGTCTTGAAAGAAAAGCATAGACTTAAAATTGCAGCATTCAGCATTCTGACATTTTCTGTTCACACATGTTCTTCAGTGCATAATAGTAACTTTATTTTCTCGCAGAGTATATAAACTGAGGCATAGCCCCCAGTAGTAAGGCAATGAATGTTTAAAGCATTTATGAATAAAGCTACATCAAAGGGTAATTAGGTGATTACAATGGTACTTTCTTTGAGGGAGCAAATTAAAAAAACTCTATTGCTCACAAGCTTAATTATTTTAGTAATGCTAACATGTTAGCAACTTGAAATTTGTTGCAGCCAGCTACAGTTAAAAAAAGAGCAAGTATGAAATTTGCAGTTTCTATGTCACTAGCTTTACTTCCTTTGACATAAAGGAAGCTTTACTAAATCTTGATCTTAATAATTGTCTTTTTAATGTACTTTTTAGCTCATAACCAGACATTGAGAATTTTTCAAATGATTATCTGCTCTTGTGCTATATGTGAATGCCAGAGTATTTTGATGTGTTGTAGGGTAGTTGCACAAGCCACTGCTCCCTGTTATTTCAAAGGTGACAGGCAGTGATGCATCAGCTTCCACTGACAACCTCTGTTATGACTTGTGCAGTTATGAAGGCAGGTCTAATTTATGTCTTTAGCTAGCCAGTCTATTGCCACCTCAGTGCTGCAGAAATAGTGGGATGCATGCAGTTGGTGCAAGTTGCTGCTTCTTTGTGACATCACCCCATTAGTTGGAACTAAATGAATAGAAGAAGTTTTTGTTCATTTTTTTACAGCTAAAGCTTTAGCTCTTTGTAAACACGTCTTCATCTTATTATAAACGCTTTCCTGATACCTTGTCACTCTGATGAACAGGAAAGTGCAAGAGAAAGAAAAAAGTTTTCGTGGTTTCTATACCAGAACAGCTTTGTCATCTTTACATTATCTAAATTAATAAGTAGAATTTCAGGTTGCTAATCTAATTCGGTCAATTGTTGGTGATACCAGAATTTCATTACTTATTAAAGATTTATCGTGGTTCTATAAACACTGTTCTTTTCCCATTTTCCCAGTCACAGATAAAATCAGAGAAGAACAAAACACAATTTTGTGATATCAGAGCATGTCTTTCCTGTCTGCTCTAAAACTGTAGAAAAAACAATTAGACAGCATTTCAGGAATAATATTTTTAAATTTCTGATGCTTAACTATTTAAGCCATAGTGAAAAAAAAAAAGCACAGAACAAAAGATTAATTTTTTTCTTCCCCTTGAAATCAGTATCAGCCTCTTGGTTCACCTTATAGAAAAATGTTGACATCCCATCTTTCCATTTTGTGATCTGATGGGAACACTCTCACTGGTGTCAGTTAGGGTCATGATATTAATATGTAGAGAACATATTTGAATTCTTTTTCCATGAAAATTCAAGGAGTGAGAGAAGCACTGAAATCAGTGTGTAACTGTATATTACTTAACTCAATGTGATCACTGATAACCATTTTATAATGCTTACATTCATCCATTCTCAGAAATGCTGTTAGCTGTATCAGCCTAGAAAAGTGATTAAGTCTTTTTTTCTTTTCCCGTGATTTTAATAATCCTAGATTGTATATATCAGCGAAAAGGACTTCATACCTTTATTAAAACCTCAGTATCTGCATTTATAGTTATAATGTTAGAAACATAACATTGAAACCTGCAAGTTGTGAAGGATAAAAAGTCATGTTTAAATAGAGAAACTAAATTACTCCTTCCAAGAGCCAATAAAACTGAAAAGCATTCACTGTAAAAGTAATAAAAACTTATGAGTCCCATTTTATTAAAACTACTATCCTCTTTCCTGATGGAGCTGGATTACTTAAAGGATAGACTAGTGACATTTTATGTCTTGCAAGGGGTTTATGTCTAAGGTGAGGTCTCCTGAAATTAATATAGTCATTAATACCACTAGCTGAACTAATCCATTGAATATTTTTAACTCTTTGAGTACCCACATACCTTGACTGAACTATAATGAAGATATGTTGACAGACAAGGAAAGAAAGAAAACGGAACAGTGATGGGTAGGCAGACACTGATTTAGATGGAACAGATAATGGAAAAGACTCAACCACTGTGTACAAACTGCCCAGTATTGGTATGAAAGGAAGAAGAATGAGGTCCAGGGGACAAACTTTACTCTTGGTTTGAAAGAGAGAAAAGCACAGGAAGTTAAGAATAAAAGTATGTGTCATCTGACACTAGTAAAAGTTCTTTTTGATATCAGTGATCAGACGCATACCACTGAATTGAGTTTGCATGACCAGGTTTTGGTAGCAGGGGGGCTACAGGGATAGCTTCTGAGAAAAGAAGCTTCTCCCTTGTCCAACAGGGCCAATGCCAGCTGACTCCAAGACGGGCCTGCTGCTGGCCAAGACTGAGCCCATCCGTGATGGTGATAGCACCTCTGGGATAACAGATTTAAAGGGGAAAAAATCCTGCTGAATGGCGACTTCAGCTGGAGAAAATAGCAAGATTGTGTGAGAGAAACAACTCTGCAGATACCTAGGTCAGCGAAGAAGGAGGAGGAGGTGCTCAAGGTGCCAGAGCAGAGATTCCCTTGCAGCTCATGATGCAGATGGTGGTGAGTCAGGCTGTTCCTCCTGCAGCCCATGGAGGTCCATGGCCATGGTGGAGCAGGGATCCACCTGCAGCTGATGGAGGACCCCGCACTGAAGCAGGTGAATGCCTGAACGACTCTGTGACCCTCTGGGAAGCCTGTGCTGGAGCAGGCTCCTGGAAAGATCCATGGAGAGGAGCCCATGCTGGATCAGGCATTCTGGGAGGCCTCGTGACCCAGTGGGGGACCACAGTGGAGCAGTGTGTTCCTGAAGGACTGCACCCCGTGGAAAGGACACACACTGGTTCAGGGGAAGAGTGTGAGGAGTCATCTCCTGGAAGGCAGAGACAATGTGTGATAAACTGACTGCAGCCTTCATTTGTGGTCCCCTTGTGCCACTGGAGGGGAGTTGATAGAGAATTTGGGAGTGAAAGTAGGTCCAGGAAGATGGGAGGGGTAGGAGAAAGGTGTTCTAAGATTTGGTTTTACTTCTCATTATTCTGCTTTGATGTGATTGGTAACAAATTAAACTAATTTCCCCATGTTGAGTCTGTTTTGCCTGTGACGGTATTTGGTGAGTGATCTCTCCCTGTCCTTATTTCAACCCCTGAGCCTTCCATTTTACTTTCTCTCCCCTGCCCAGCTGAAGAGGGGAGTGATAGGGTGGCTTTTGTGACCACCTGGCATTAAGCCGGGGCCAGCCCAACGAAACTGCTTAAGTAGTCAGAAGTCTTCTGTTTCAGGCATTCAAGTAATGTCATTCAAAATTACACATTATAAAATATTCTGGTGTATATAAAATAGCCAAAGGAAAACTGCAAACTTCTTTTTGATCTGCTCGTGTACTATGTAATGTGAAAAGCAGAAAGGGTCCATTATTCCAATAAGCAGAACTGCATCACCAGTTTTGCTTCGATGGGACCTTATTCTTTGACTTTGGTATTTATCACTGTAAAACTTACAAGCACCTTCTTTTAAAAAATCTTATTATCTGTAAATAGCAATATAAGAAGACAAAGAAAACTGTGTTCTGAATGTGGAGCAATTACCAAGAAATTGGAAGCTTGGACTATTAGTTAGCCTATATTGAATTTCTATGCTGTTCATTATGAAATCCAGCAAATAACTGTCTATGGTATATATGTTGTTTTTGAATGAAATTGCTTTTCTTTTAATTCAATATGATGTAAACAAGCAAGCAGAAAACAGAGAGGTATCATTTAAAACCAATTAAGTAATGGCTTGAATTATGTAGAAGTGCATTTTTATTTGGCTAAAGGTGAAGAAAATCTCATCAAAAATCTGGTAAATTGTTGAGTCTCTTATCGTTGATTAGTATAGGATTCATTTTGTGTTATCAGAAGATCTTAGAAACTGTCTTCTGTGTCTTTTAACATGTAAAAACTTGATGTAATGAAATTAATCTTTAGAATCAGTTGGTTTTCTGTCAGCCCAGTTTGTACAAGATGAGCAGTGGGAGCCGTCAGATAAAAGACAGGGTTCCAAAATGCAGCAGATATTCCATAGGTAATAATGAGATTTCAGTTCCTCCTGTCTGTATCACTTAAAATCACAGTAAGTAAGCTCAAACAGACAGTTGTAAGAAAAACACCTTTGATATGCATGTCATAGCAAGTTTAAAAGTAAAACTTTGAATTATTTACTCAGTGTGTTTAAAAATATTTTAACCCATGAAAAATATTAAATACTGTTTTGTTTTAAGAAGTACTGGCTAGGAAATAGCCTCTTTCTGATAAAAAAAAAAATTATATTTAAATTATTTCAGTACTCAAATACTCATGGTTCATTAAAGAGAAAGCAAAGATATCCAAAATTTATCGACTGTATCTATTGAACCTCAAAAAATTTGTGACTAAAGTGTTCTGTCAGATTTCTTTTCCTAATATTGATCATTAGATGTGTCATCATGAAATCAGTGATAATATTTAATGCTATTATGTGAAATTCACAAGTATTTTTATTAGCTGATATTCCAAATTTGAGGGGCTTCTTATTGGGACACACAGCTTTGTGATTACAGCTGAAGTCCTTTAGTAACCTAGGTATAGCATTGTGAATAGGTCAAAATATAATTTATGAGTAGTTAAAAGCAAAGTTAAGTATCTCTTTAGATATATATAGAATGTTATTTATGAAGTGAGAAATTTGAGATAATGTTTTCACCATATGAAGGATTACGGGCATGCTTCACTATAAAAGCAGCATTTTCTGAAAATTAAGCATCTTGAAGGTGAGTCAGTTGTACTCTCAAAATTCTGACCTTCTTGGCTTTTGGATATATGCTGCTAATGGCAGAAACTCATCACAGTTTAAAGTGATTCACAAAATTAGGTATTAAAAAGAACAATACAGTGACTTATGGCTTAATACTTCGTTTGTTCTCTTGATGAATTTAAAGGTCAAAACAGGTTGGCACGAAATGAAATAGCAGGCTGCCAACAACGGTCAAAATGTAAAACCTTATGGAACAGTTTGGGCTACAAGGTGTGGAATCTGTTGTTGGCTAAGGCACTACAACAATAGTGACAGGGCCATATATAGTACCTACAGTTGTGCACATAACATGAGGAGTAATTTGGACATTAGTAGCGCTAGCAAATATTGTATATTGTCAGGAATTCTGTCCACATCTAAGGGACAAGACCTCCTATGCTAATGGTAGCAAAGTTTGATTCTCTGTGTCTTGAGAGACAGGATGAATATCCTTTCCTCCAAGCTGCTTTTTCAAGTAATTGATTGTCCATTTCTTAGCCCGTTTTTATGAATGCTCTAGAAAAAGCACTGTGACACGCATAGCTTTTTGTTTGCCAAAGCAGAGGGTCTGTGCTCTCTCTTTTTTCAGCTGCAAGCCTTTCATGCCTTTGACAGGCAATGCCCATCAAGGAGTTTCTATCCAAATTCTAATTCTTGGAGTGAACACCATTTCTTGCTTCCACTTCAACCTTGGGTTTCCCAGGTTCTCTGTAGTACTGAAAGCTGGCAATAAGTATGTTCTGGCATGGTCTGGCAGTATGTAGGAGCCACACAGAGTTTCCAGGAGTGGGCACAGGAGCCAGTTAGGGCTACAGTTGTGTTTTGTGCTAGGGAAGACAGGAAGCTGTTGAACAATGTAATGTGGGGAAAAATTGTTATTTTAGCTGGCATTTAAGGCTTTTGAGGTTTCTTTGGTTGTTCTGAAAATTGTCAGGAAGTAGCGCTAAAACTTGAAGAATTTGCCTTTTAAATACTTTTACATCTACTTGAATTTGTGGACGTTTTGTTCGAATAGAGAATGTGTCTCTCAAACCGTCTTACGGTAGAGACTTCTTGCCTTCTCCATTTTGCCATCACTACATTGTGTTTTGCTGTCCTTCCCTTCTCCTTTCAACACTGCTGTCTTGTACTTTTTCCACTTTGGACTAAGTGGAAGATCTTTGGGGTATTTTGCACTCAGGTGTCACACCGAGCTAGAAGCCAGGTTTCCTGCAAAGTTACAATATATCCCTCTAGAAATCTCAGCTTCCTCCCCATTTTCTCACCTTATCCTTCTCCTTGGCAGTATTCTAAATTCTTTTCTGTGCCATCTCCCACAGCAATAACTCCATGTCTTTCCCTGGTTGCCACTGCTTTGTAACCACTATAATACTTATAGTTTCCGTCGAACACATTGTATGATACCCACCACCATGCTGTGAATTCCAACCCAAAGGGGAGGAACTATGACATGACTCCTCTGGCCCTAGCAAAATCCACGTGGAACACAGAATGATTCTAGTTATTCTATAGTCTTCTCCCATGAGGGTATTTAATTTCAGTGTCTCCCCTGCTGCTGATTTTCCTTACATTTGCAAAAGCTTAACACTGTGAAACTTGATACATTGACATTTCATACTCCTCTGCTAAATTAGGTGAAAATTGTTCAACAAAGAAAATTTTCAGACAAGTAGATCTGTGAAGGTAGGCAATGAAATCATAGAACAGTTGATTCCTTTTTTACTTCATGAATCAAATGCTGTCAGTCTATCCATCTGTCTACCTACCTATCTATCTATTGATATGTCACTTTTTGCTTAGGTTTCTTCAGACTGAAAATTGCCCAAAGCTACAAAAATTTTCTAGGGTAGTTTGAAAACACAGCTACCATGTTATGCTTCTCACTAAACATTTTTGGCTGTTGTCAGACAGGACACTAATTTAGGTGAACAATCCTTATTTTCTTAAACTAAACTACAAGGGAATTGGTAAGACAGAATTTTTTTCCTTACAAATTGGACAGGAGACTGGTGGACAGATAGGAAAAAGTTATGTAATTATGTAGTCACTTACTCTGTTAGAGCTGGGTACCAAATTGGCTGAATTAAAGAACTATTAGGGAAATACAAGGAAAAGAGGGATGAAAACAAAACAGGACTAGAACCAGCATGTACAGATAAATGCCTGAGGCTGACCACCAAACTAGAAGGTCTGGTCATCTGACCAGAGAGCATCAAAACTATTTTGTTTTTTCAGTCTGTCATAAGCATTTTAACAACAATATAGGTGTCTAGGCAGCTGTATTTCATTTTTGAGCATTTTATGAATAAACACAGTTCACAAAACTTCATTGTGATAGGTAAATTGATCTCTTTTTTAGCACTCTCTACCATTAATGGAAATGATGGGAAAAAAAAGATTATTTGTCCTTCTAACTTATGGAGTAGTTTATTCTGTTACAGAAGTATTTTTTAGGACTTTTTTGATCATTCTAGTCCTCAGTCATTTCACATACTGACAAAAACATTTATTCTGTCTTTGTGTTTAATCTCTTTATTTTATTTCTTGACATTGGTCTCTCTCTGTTGGGATTCACATGTGTGCATATTCTTAGATTTCCTTTGTGCCTAAATATAGTAATACTGCCTGTTCTTAACCTATTTTCCCAGATTATGCCCTTGTAGATTCAGATTCACTTTGAAGATTCTTGGAATAAACTCTGCCTTTAGAGCTAAAAAGTTGACCCATACTCATACTTTGCTCTAGTTATTCAGTGAACACCAGATATGTATACTTTATATGCATTTGCCATTTTGAGATTCTGTCTGTTTGCTATGTATTTTTGAGTGGTATGTGTAGGTTACTGTTGCTCCTCTGTTAGCTTTCAAGTGGCATTTGTATTATGTCTTCTCCATCTGAATGCTCTCTTGTCTGGGAAGAATAATCATAATCTTACTCATAGTAATAACTTTTTTATAAGACTTCATTTGAATATAATAGAAATTTGGATGAATATGTGTTATCTTTTCTTGTCATTCAGCATTGATCCAATAAATCAGATACAGACATAATCCCTACTGGGCAAATTCTACACAAGAAGAAAATTTAATATAAACTGAAAATCATGCTCCCTGGAAAGTAGCTGGCACAAATATTAGGTGTCAAATAAATTTTAAAAGTCTTTTCTCATCTACCTCAAGAAGATTTGTCAGAACTTTTACAGACCTATAAAATTATCTTTATATATTTTTCTAAATCGCTATATAAAGCACATCTCTGTAAACTGTGTAAATCAATAAACTGTAACTCTATAAAAAGTATAAAAATATAATACTGAAATATTAATAAAATGAGGCTTGATGCAGAATTCTAGTGAGCTCGTGTGCTTCCCTGAGAAGGAAAGAACTTTGATGAGAATCTGCCTTGACCATCTCTTTATAAGGTGCTCCTGATAAAGACCAAAAAGTTTTTAAAGTCGTAAATCCAGCACATACTGAGTAATTATTGATAGAGGAAAAAAAACCCCTCAAACACACCACATAGCTAGCTTAGGCAAAACAACATAAACAAGGTTTCAATATACTCTTTCCATGCACAATGAGTCCTTGAAAGTAGGTCCTTCATTCATGGTTGGTTTCAACTACTACCTGACTTTCTGGGATTAAGAAAATTTTGAATCAATGCCTCTGATCCTTAATAATTTTCTTTCTTCTCTGATGCCTGGTTGCATGTGCTCTACTCTGCCATACCTTTCTGCCTTGGGACCTTCTGTCCCTTAATGCTCGCTTGGCCGCTATGATGGCACACTCTTCTCCTAGGTCCATGTAATTTTATCTGATTCACTCTTCTTGAAGAGACAAATGACAATTAGGAACTGTCGTGGGTTGACGCTGGCCTGACGCCAGGCACCCACGAGAGTCGCTTGCTCACCCTCCCCTGCCACAGCTGAGCAGAGGAGAGAGGGAAAAAAAATTCATTAGTTGAGATAAGGGCTGGGAGAAAACACTTCAAGGGCAAAACAGGCTTAACTTAAAGTTACAAAGTGAATTTATTGCTAACAGAATCAGAGGAGGATAATGAGAAGTAAAATAAGCCCTTAGAACCCCTTCCCCCCTGCCAGCCCCTCCCTCCTTCCCACTGACAGTGCAGGGAGGCAGGGCATGGGAGTCTGTGGTCAGTTCATTACCAAGATTCTCTTCCACACTGCTCTGGGACAGGAGTCTTCCCTTGTGAGNGAGCAGCAGCCACACCGCACCTGCTGCGGCGTGAGCCCCTCCCACGGGCACACAGCCCTCCCAAAACTGCTGTGCCCTGGGTCTCTCTTCCACAGGGTGCAGTCCTCCAAGGACAGGCTGCTCCAGCCTGGAAGCAGGGGCTGTCTCTCTCCACCGGGTCTCCCACTGGATCACGGCCTCCTCCAGGCATCCACCTGCTCCAGCACGGGCACCTCCCCCACGGGCTGCAGGTGGATCTCTGCATCCCCCGTGGATCCCCATGGGCTGCAGGGGCACAGCTGCTTCACCATGGTCTGCACCACAGCCCACAGAGGAATCTCGGCTCTGGTGCCTGGAGCACCTCCTCCCCCTCCTTCTTCACTGACCTTGGTGTCGCCATGTTGTTTCCCTCACATGTTCTCACCTCCTCCTCTTCTCTGACTAGAAGCAAAACCCTGTGACTTTGTTTTGATTTTCTTCTTAAATCTGTCATCGCAGAGGCATAACCAGCCTCTCTCATTGGCCCAGTTTTGGCCAGCAGCATGTCCATCTTCAGAGCCATCAGAGATTGGCTCTGCTGGACATGGTGGAAACTTCCAGGAGGTTCTCACGGGAGCCACCTCTGTGGCCCCCCTGCTACCAAAAACCAGGCCGTGCAAAACCAATACAAGAACAATATAGTAGGTCACGGCTGTCACAGAAGCCATAGTTTAAATGAAAAGTAATTTCAAAGTATAAATTTTATATTATATACCAGGACTGAAGTCCTGAGAAACTCATCCCAGTATGTTTGCTTGGAACACAAGAAATATAGTTCCATAGGCACTAAATAGATATATAATTTAGCATAAAGTTGCTGATTCTAGTGTAATTCTTTATTTTGGCATGTTAGCAATAAATGAGTTCAAATAAATTCAGGAAGTAATTAAAAGGAAAAAAAGATTATCAGCACACACCTCAATGAAAGCTGATATTTAGAAATGTCCATTATATGACCTAATGATTCATGTATGTAACTTGACATATTGAGATTAATCTACCATAGCAGTTTATATCTCTGCAAAATTTGAGTTGGGAACAACAGCCTTTGATGTTTGAGTATAATTCTTTGAAACAATATTACAACAGATGAAGAGCACCAGTGCTTTTGGTGTCACAATATGTGGAACATTATTTACTGAATCTGTTACAAGGGGAAAAAAGTCTACTACTAGCAAAATGCCCCACTTATTTGTACCATATCGCTAACAATCAATGAAAACCCAACATAACTAAAAAAGAAAGCATTGCAGATGTTGTATTTTATGGGGTTCACATTTATTTTTTCCCTTCAGTAAATGAATTTTTAGAAATAAGGAACCTTTTTAACAGAATAAAAACATAAACCGTATTTAAGAACAAAACAAACTCCCGTCAATCTGCCCAAACTGCACCATATGGAAGAAGCATCATGTGTTTCTTCCCCTGGTGAATCTCACTTCCAACAGATAGGCTTTCAGGGGCTGTCTGAGTTACAAGTTACATTTGTATTGTTTTCTTTAATACCTCCAAATAATTAATTATCCACCCTTCAATAATTTTGGTGACCCCTTTTCTTCCTCTTAACACTTTTGGTCTATAAAACATCCTGTGATGATGAGCTTCTCATGGTAATAACAGTTGTAGTACTGATGTTGACAGTAATTCAAAGTTGTTTTGAAGTGGAAGTTTGTAGCAGACACGTCTAAATTTAAATATTGTGAGATTTTTTCCCTTGACTTTGCTGTATATTTGTGTTTGCTGTCCTCTGGATCAGGTTGTTTTGAAATTTGTTTATTTATTGGTTTAGTCAAATGTCTATGCAGCACAGTAGAAAAGCAATAAGCAAAACTCAGACAATAGCTATGTTCTTTTTAGTAAGTGTTAGTGCAATTTTACTTGTCCTTAGCATTGAGCTAATTTCCTGTCTGGCAGGCACTAGCAGTATTTCACTTTTTCATTAAGAATAGAGAGAAAGAGAGAGAGATATATAAAAAAAAGTAGTGAGGAAGATATAGTAGATGGTGTAGATTACAATACTAATTGAGGCAGTGTTGTAACATGCCACTGAGATAGTGTATAAAGCCTTCTGCCTTTGAAAACTGCGGTTTGGCTACTGCTGTTTGGGTACATGAACAGTGGCAGAATTTACTTTTTTCCTAAGTTATTTGGTGGAATTAAGATGAGAGGAAATGATCTTTCAGTTGTATGAACTGCTCAGTGAAACTACCAAATATCGGTATGTGATTCCTTCCTGGTGATTTTCCACTATAAAACTGGAAGCAATATGAATTTTAGTCTCAGATGGAAATGGCTGCTGTCATGAAGCTCCTCCCACTCCCTTCTAACAAGTCACATTTATAAATCATTTATCTCATAAAAATTGCCATTCTCAAGTTTGTCCATCATCATGTTTTGGTTTTAGGAAGAGCTGTTAATGAGGTGCATTTCTTATTTTATGTTATGTGTTTGCATAAGTATTTCTGAAGTCATTTTATTTAAGAATGAAAATTTCATGTAAAGCCAGTGGTTTTTCACTTCTATGAAAGTGAAATGTGCTTGGGAAGTGCATTTCTTTGTGTAAATAAGTGTCGTAGCAGTCAAACCCCTTTAACTGCTGGCCACTGCCTTCCTTCACCCTATTCACTTACTACTCTCTTTCCAACGCTTCAATTCGTGTCAGATGCTGAATGAGCTCTTGCAGCACACTAAGGCATCAGGAAGCTAAGCTGGCCACCAAAATAAAAGTGCCTTTGATAACTTAGCATGCTGAAATTGCTCAGTAATGGGCCTGATGGGCATCAAAACCAGAAAAATAGTAGGGAAGGCCATAAGTAACCTCTAGCAAAGCTGGCTTTGAGGCATGTCTTTGATATGTATTTGCTATGTTCAGTTGAGATCTGCAGCCCAAAGTACATGCTTGGGCTCATCCAGGAGGTAGTACTATTCAGAAAAGTATTTTTACCTGGCAATGGATAGCACTGTACAAAAAAAGCAATTAATTGATAAGGGATGACCTGCCTGAATCAGTTGATGCTAATGAGAACTATGGGAAACCCAAGAATTAGTTTGCCTCATCAGAAGCAGAAATGCAGCTGAGAAAGGGTGACCTACAGCAAGCTTGTACCAAAAATCAGTGTTCATTTTGTGGAAGAGGTGGGTCTTGTTTAAAAAAATTAATCTCGTTTTGAGGTATTTGTCAAATTGCGTAGAAACTTCCCAGTGCCTTGAACAGAGAAATCACTTTGAACCGGGATCAGAGGCCGAGATAGCTATCAGGGACGCTATTGCTTCGTGTTTCTGTCACTAAATATAGAAACTAGTGCATTTTTGCAAGCTGTGCATTTTTGGCAGAATGAACTAATATTCTTTCACTTTAAAATTTATCTAGTATTAGGGGTTCACAGACCCCACACATGTCTTTGCCCAGGGCTTGGCCATTCAGAAATGGAGTAGAGATAAGGGACTTCCTACTAAAAGCTTAAAGTCCTTCACTGTTTGGTGAAGCTGTCCTTGGCTGAAGTCCAGTGCCTGGTTTGGAAACTTACTTGTGTGAGATACTGCTTAGTGGCAATTGCCTCATGCTAGCAACTGTTAACCAGAACTTTATTGGTATCCATGTTGAAAATTTGAATTTTTCCACAATTTAATTTAAGTAAATGTTCTAAAAGATAAATGACAACTTGGAAATAAACTGTATAAAATTTGTGTGTTTCTCTCGTGCCAGATTGCTTTCATTACAGAGTTTGGTCAGCTACCCATTCTATTCTAAGTTCCTAAGTATCTTGAATCCAGCCAGTTTTAGCTAATTAGTAATTCCTGTAAGTATGTTTTCTTCTGTCAGGAAAACCATATGTTTAGGGACAGTTTTTAGTCTTCAAAACTGTACGTTTTCTCCAAGTGCTTCTGGACTCCGTACGTGATTATCGAAGCATTTATGTCTGGTGATAACTTTCCTGTTGCCCACCTCTTTTTGGCTAATAGTTGTATATCAGTAAATGGGGATAGTATTTGCATGATTCTACTTGTTTTGCTCTAGTTACTGAATCCAAAAAGTACAGATTTGAAAAGGTGAATTATAGGTGATTGCTTTTATGTATTAATGGTGCCTATGGAGGGTCTCATTAACACTCACAGCATGGAAAATTCCTGCAGCTATCCTACAGAGCACTGGAAAACACGACTGCTGAGCAGGCTGTATTGTTTATGCTTCATTTTTCTAATTTATTCTCTAAAAGGGTATTTTTGCAACCTCCATATGACAAATAAGAGACCATATGGGAAAAAAAAAAGAACTGGACTAAGGCGGCAGGAATACTATTTTCTTTTATTTATCACAGGGGTGGTTTTTTATGATTTATTTTGGGAGTGAGGATTTCATTTTAATTGTATTCTTGTGAATATTTAATTTCCAAGCTGGCATTTGGTATATTATTAGAGCAGCAATCAGTGATAAAGCATCTTGTTGCAATATTTGCACTTGGGAAACTGAATTATATATGTACATTGAATATATATATTTTATCGCAGAGTTGTGTTTTAAGTTATAGCATGTTTTATACATCTTCATATGAAGTTATTAAACCGAATCTAATGCTACTACTTGTTGATATTTGAGGGCAATTTTGTAAATGCAAACTATTTTAATTTAATTAAAAATTATTCCTTTTTAGAACAAGAAGGAGAAATATTTTTACACTAAAAAAAGAGTTTACTTCCTTCTCCTATCAGTAAGAAACAGGATATACCCTGCAATTCCGTGGTTCAATGTGTATACAGTAAGTGGCAAGGAGACCATTTTCTTCATTACATGGCACAGTGCTTTGGATCGTTATCTACGACAGAGTATCTACCCCTTTCTGTCCTGCAATTGCATTCCTTGATGTTTAGCTGGGAGAGCGAAATGGTTTTCCTGTGCTCGAAGTGATACTGTTGTTGCCCTATGAAATAGCCAGCACGGTGGTACAGCAATGTTTGGGCTCACATTACCCTGAGGACATCAGTCTTCTGTGGTCGACACGCAGTGCGTCCATTCGTGAGCTGGGAAGTTGTGCCTGGCAGCTGAGCCTGTGGCTGACCTGCCGCTGCATCAGACACAGCTCTGTACGTAGGTTGCTGAAAACCTCTGCAGCATAACAGGCACTGACTTCAGATATAACCTTATCTTTTATAAAGATTTACTACTAGCATATATCGGGAATTTTTGAGTAGGAGTTCCTTTATTTTTTTGTGAGAGAAGAGAAGGGGCAGAAGGAAGGGTGCAGACTGCTATGTCCTTGGAGATGGCCATGTTCCCTCTCAAGAAAACTGCAAAGTCTTGTGTTGACTCTAGCTGAAATCTTTCTTATTTTGTTTTCATGTTGGAATTGTCTGTTTTAAATTCTAATGTTTGCACGAGTAGTTCAGGAATACTTGTGTCTCTCTCAAATGTGTCCTCTTTTCCAGCTTGTGAAATATACCAGTTGTTTAACTGATCATTTTTCCCTCCATGCATTTAATAAAACAACATAACCAAATTGTTTGTGAATATTTCCTTGCGAAGGTTGTGTATTCAGTGTTCAAGATCGTGATTTTGCAGATATATTGTTACTGGATAAAGTCACAGGACTTTTACTGATTGAATGCATGTGTACTTATGTAAATAATTATGTATCTTCATACATTTACAAATAATATCTTTACCTGTGATTTTTGCTCTGATTTTGAAATGCCATGTTATTTGGCTTTAAAAAAAAAGTAAAACAACTCCTCAAATTTCATATAAGTGAGAATTTGGAAACTAGATGTTGCCATCTGTTGTTGATACCATGAAAATGTATGTGAGGAGCCTTTTGATTCTAGGTATTCCCTTTGCACTAACTCTTAATGTTCTATCTTGTATGTCTTGAATATTTTAAGGGAGAGAGCATATCAGAGAAAGATCTGCCAGAATTTTTAAGTTCTGTAACTTGTGACTCTGGTACAATGAAGATGAGTCTATGGACTTAGCATCCTCCGGGAAATTGAAACATCTGTCTGTGTCTGTTCAAGAAGAGTGCAAAACCAAAGGTTTTGTGCCCCAATCACAAAAAAAAAAAAAGGAAAAAAGAGTAAAAAAACCCAACTCAGACAGGTTTCCCATGTCCTCCACTCCTCTTTGTTCTTACTATTTTACACCTAGCAGCACTTTGAATGGATCATTGTGCTTGTCATAAGGCCTTTTTTCAGCATAGAGCAATTAAAAGATAAGGTTCCCTGGTCTCTAAAGCAGAAGAGACTGTGAAAGATGTGACACTTGCAAATGATCCCTGTCATTGATCAGGACCTTCCAGGAATATTTTAAATATTCATTGCTTTAGGAAACAGGCATTTTGGTGCTTCTCATTTAGAGAAGACTTTCTTAAAGTCAATGTTTTGTGGTGAGAGAAAAGGTGTAAAGCAATTCTAAAGAAAAATTCTATCCCCACCAAACAGTGTATCATATATTTTTTTTATTGGTTTTTTGGGTTTTGCTGGTTTTATTTTCTAACCTGTATTGGTATCCATAGGGCAACGACTGTAGTTTATCTCTTTGTATCCCACTATATCCGATGTAAAACTAGCAAATTTATAAAGCCCAAGGCAATATACACTGAAATGAAGGTGGGTTGCTGCCACCTAAAATACATTTGTTTAATATATATTTAACTGATTCTGCCATCATTTTTCCTTTATTGGTCTGAGGCAATTAAACACCCTCCTACTTTGATTCTTGTGGAATTACTACTCTTCTGTAATCTAATTTACTGAATATATTTCTAATATTTATGATAAATGCTGAAAATAGCATAGATCAAAAAGCTTTATTTCACTCAGTTCAAAGAAATGTTTACTGGCGTGAATTTAATGGAGATTTTATAGTTCTGTAATTATGCAGTGATACAAAGTATCACTAGCCAAGTGTAGATAATGTGGTTTTTAAAAAATGCAACAGTTTTCTTGAGTTCATTAGTTTAGGTGTGCCACATCTTAGAGCTACTCAGCAGTGTTGGAAGAATTGAATTTTGCCCCCTTGAGAGCAAAGATAAAATGCTTTTTTTTGCATTCATCTAATGAATTGTAAAATTTTGCTGAAGCAGAACAGCTGCTGTTCCCCGTCCTCCCTCCCCTACCCACTGGCATGATGGCCTCTTTTATGTGAACTCGGTGCCCCAGCAACAAGCCAGCTGTGCTTGCCAGTATCCCAGCCTCTGCAAATGTCAGATGTTTGTACCCCACGCCTTTGCACGATGTAGGGACATTGATAAGAAAAGGACATAAGACGTACTTCACTCTGTCCCTGATCGCCAGGCAACTCACTGACTGCTCAGCAGCTCTCTCCGTGGACTATGGATAGAGGAAAACAGCTACAAAAGCCTGCGCCCCAAAATGTGCCAGCCCATTTCATTACACAGCACTGTGCTCTTGTTAGGGAGGCTGAGGTTTCCATTCTCTCCTCCTCCATGTGTTGTTGCCTTTACTGGCCTGACAGTTCAAGTAATGGCCTTTTTTGATGATAGCTAAAAATAACTCTGGGAAAATATACAGCCCCACTCTGATTCCCTTGGGATTTATTGACAACCTAGCAACTGTGGATCCTTATTTGGAATGAATTCAACTCCTTAATTTTAAGTTTGCCAGGACAGTGTTGTTCATGGCTACATGGATAATTTACTGGTACCTTAAGTCAGACAAATTTCACTCTTAGTAAACATATTCCTATTTTACTTCTTCCATACTTACATTTAGATCAGAACAAATTTAGTGGTCTCTAATGAAGAAAAACTCAGTGTGTTTAATATATTTTTTTAAATGATCTGAGGCTTGTGTGAGATCAGCTTTTAAAATACAAGTTTAAATTTATTTGGTGTGGTGTGGATTGGCTCTTTTAGGAAGATGACGCCTGTTAGGGCTTGGAAGAGTGAGGTTGGAGAGTGTGAAGAATTGACCGGGTTTGGGAAAAGAGATACAGTTTTGGCATAGTAAGTAAAGTGTTTCAGACATTTTTACTGATGGCTTGGCTAGGAGGCGTGTCTAACAGGGAATGGTAGCCATAGGGGAATTGATCTCTGTATAGAACTTGGGCTACCTTACCTGGCCTACCTGGAACTGCATATTCCTCTAATGTTAATTTTTCAGGATGAAATGCTGTCCAACCAAAGTCAGTGAAAAATGTTGACCTAGCAGAGATTTTTTTTCTTACATATTGTAAAGATCTTCTATAGAAGACTGTGATCTAATCGGAGTGTACCTTTGATATTTCACTGTTTCTGTCTAGCTGCTTTGTTTCCAGCTGTGTGTCTTGGACTTCTTGAACCATGCAAGGATTAAATATACTGCTTGAATAGCAAAAGTGCATAGAGAGGGCCCTGAATAAAATTGCATGCTATCCTCCTCATCAACAATGAGAGACATTTCATCTTCTTTGGAATTCGTGCTCCAGTCATATGTAACTAACCCTGAATTTAGTGTAGTGAACCACACACTCACCCAGGTAGCTTGTTTCTACCTGAGAGAGTCATTACTCATTGATGTTTCCCAGCATTAGGCCTGACCAATGAGTAGGAGAATATTTGATATCCAGAAATAAAGGCATATATTCCAAATGGTTAATTAAATTTAAAATTTTATTAACTATTTTTAGAAGTTTACTTGTGGACTACCTGTTTTTTGAATGTGTCCTTATCCAGATAATTTTAAAGGAACTCTATCAATTCTTGGATTTAGTAGTCATTAATTACTCATTAAGTTTTCAGTCAGTGATTAGGGTTTCTTGATTTTTTTCATATCTGCTAAATAAAAAAAGGCAGAAATGGATGAAATAGTTCTAGCAATTACGTTTAACAGATTTATGAAATGAATAATGAATTGATTCTTGGAGCATTCTGGTTTGCAGCTATAGCTACTAGTTCCTGGTGTCTCTCCCATTATTAGTGAACCAAAATAATATGATGCCATAAATACCGAAGGCTCTTGCTTTTGTCAACTAACTATATAGGTGTTAAAAATACAACTTAAAAAGGAAGAAGTCTTAAGTTTGGATAAGAATAGTGAATGCCTGAGAAAAGCTTGGAGTACCGTCTTGCTGGAGCTCGAGATAAAAACCCAAGCCCTTCAAGTAGGCGAAATCTGTGAAACCTAATGGATGTGTATATTAAAAATGTCTGTGCTACACTGACAAATTCAAAGGGCTTTTGATGACATAAAAGTTTTACTTATGTCTTTCACTTTAAAGTCTTTCAGCGATGCAGAGCTGGAAATAAAGTATCATGTGATGTTGAGGTCTTGAGCATAGAAACCCAGAAGTGTCTGTCAGTATTTAATGGCTATACATCCTCTCTGCTACCCCTCTGCCTCCATTTGTTTACTAGAAAGATTAGATGCTTTTTAAAGGCTCTCAATTAAGTTAGAAGCTTTTTAGGCTTTTATCTACACTGTCTCCTCAGTGATGGTGCCACTCAGTCTACTTTTATGTAGGCTGAAATCTACATGGTAACAGCTTTCAGATTCAGAACCACTCAGTCCGAGCCAGCAATGCTCGATTAGGGTGGCGACTCTTGTAAAATAGCCTAATGCTTTCAGGCCAAAAGCGTTCTTTAAGCTATGTGATATCATTATTCTGTCATTCCCCCACCCCTTTTTCTGCATTTTCACTAAATATAAATTATCCAACATAGACTCAGCTATGAGAGGAAAAGGTTACATTTTTTAATTTTAAAAAAATGTGAGCAAGAAAATGGCATCCTGTTGTCAGATCTCACATCTGTGCCTATTGCATATTATAATACTGTTTGTTATGATATTCAGTGGTCCTCTGATCAACAAATTTACTTACAAATATTCTGTAAAGAGAGCTTGAAATTCCACCATTATCTTTTGAATCTATGGCAGGCATTTTTTACCTGCAGGCTGCTTGCTCATGTGAAAGCGAGCACATTTTACATTTAAAAGCACTTCAGCTTTTTGCCTGGAGTGAGTTTCTCTTGCAGCTGGCAAAGTCAGGATGACCTCAAGGCTTTAGGAATAAATATGTTTGCTATGTTTTCATTTTACTAAGTATAGAAATTGATAAAAAAATTGTCTTCTAAAAAATAAAACACCAAATATGCCCCAAAATGAAAACAACCACAGATGAAAAATAACTTCCTTCTGATATGCCTTTTTTATAATATCATGTAGCATATATAATTGTTTAAAAATCTCCTTTATGCTTATAAAACATGATTGCAAATCTCCAACTTTTAACTCAGCTTAATCTCTCTGTTTTTTAGAGCTGCATCTATAAGTAAAAACACTCTGGGATGGGTTTATCCCCTTGTGGATACATGGCCAACATTTGTGAGATTAAGATTTTAATTTGGCCTTTCATGAAGAGGAGCAAGATAAAATTTAACTGTTCAACCAGCAGTGAGTAGTGTTTATATAGTGAAGTTTGCTATTTTGTTGGGCAGACACAGGAATCAAATCAGTGTTTTTTCTTGATTTGATTGTGATTGATGGAGGAAATGTCAAAAAATGCAATTAAGGAAGAGAGGCTGTTATATTCTTTAGAACATGGAGCACAGTGTTAATGTAGTGCGTATTTTCCAACAAAAGAGTGTGTAGTATAGATTGCTTGTCTTTAAATTTCCATTAAATTTTTTGTAGCATCTTTATGGAGTTTTTTAAAGAGATAAGGCCATTGATGTAATTGTGTTGCATAAAACTTGTATTTCTTTGAAATATTTTGAGTGTGTTGGGTTTTTTTGGAATGCATTTTCAGTCTTCCTGTCTATTTTTTTTTTTTTTAAATAATAGATTTGGTTTGATTTAAAAGCGTATAGTGATTTTAAACTTTCATAAAGACCATTTTGAAAATCTGAGCTGCATGGTAATTCAATTACTTCTGATATTGATTAGGTGAGTGTGTTTGACTGTTAGAAAGCTGTTTTTCCTCTAAATTCTATTGATTTAGGCAGCATACCCTCGACAGTAGCAGTGGACTCCATTTAGTGTTGAAACATACAAAGATTCTCATCTATTATGCTTTATTAAAGTATATTTTACTTATTATAATTTTGTCTAGAAAAAAAGATTTTTTTTTTTTTCATATGAGTCCAAATCATATTCTTTCCCATCTTCTTGGGTTCTGAAATGGGACCACCTCTTTGAGGCAACTGAGTTTCTTTAGGTTCATATAGCTTATCAAAAATAATTTCTAAATATACCAGTATCTTCAAAAATATGTTACAGCTAGTGGTCTGAAGTACATTATGCAGTGTCTGTGCTAACATGACTATGCTATCTCAGCAACTGAGCACATTTAGAACTATTTTAGGCATCTTTTTGATCCACTGTCAGAAGAAAATTACTTGCAAAAAATTAATGTTACAGGTTTCATTTATCCATATTAAATGAGTACCAAAAAAAGTAGACTGTGTATCTGCAGAAAGGAGTTAATTCCTTAGTCATTGCTATTATTTTCAATGAGAGCATAGTTCATAGATGTCTCAGGCTAATCAAGTTCTGATGAAATGGACTGCCTCATTACAACTTCAAACTTCTGTTCATGAATTCATGTTTATGAATTTTTGTTTTGTTTTTGTTTGTCTGGTTTTCTTAATTCCACAAGTAGAGACAAGAATATTAGTGAAACAAGAAAGTATCTCTGTGAACTTAAAAAAATTGTCCAGGAAACAGCCAAATAGATTGTTTAATATTATTTAGTCAGTTAAAAAATATGAATTAGCAAAACATTGATGGCCAGATTTAAGAAGATATTTCTTTGCCTAAATGCATGAATAGGAAAGTAGCATCTGGTTCAGTTCAAGACAGGCACCTGTTTGCTGTTTGCATATGAACCTTCTCAGCTTTTACTGTGTCTAGGGATGACCTACTCCATGTCCAGGCTTAAGAGCAAAGCCTTCATCGTTCCTGCAAGACAATGAATTAACACAAGCATGTTCCTGTGTCTGCTGTCAGGGAGAAGCAAGAACAGAGCAGGTTTTTGAGGGGGACGAGCTAAGAGCACCCCGTGCCCTCACTGAGAGGTGCAAGCATGGGGGCAGAGCCAAGACTGGGTATCACGATCTGTCGACAGCAGCAACACAGCAAGAGATGAGCCAGGGCCAGGGGCCATCACAGAGTCCTGTCAGCAGCAAAAGCTGATGGGACCAGAGACAGGTCTGGAGACAGGCTGCAGTAGGAGTGTGCACACTTTGAGAGGGCTTGGGGCATCTGTCCCCAGCATGGCTGGGGCAGGCACTGCAGTAAAATGAGGCTGGGACAGAGTAAGGGGAAACCTCAGGGAGGCAAGTAGGGACATTGAGACCGTTGTGTGCCCTCAGGGCCCAGACATTTGTCTACAAAAAAAGGCAATGCACCAACAGTCTGATGATTGTATTTGTTAAGTGTACATTTAGAGACAAACTGGCATCTTGCTTTTTTATCACAACACGTAAATCAAGTTTCTTAACAAAATTCCCATTGAGCTAGCAAATGTGAGGTACCAGTTTTTGCCCTTCAGTTTAACAGCTTGCTAGTAGTTCTGAGGCATATATCAACACAGGATTTAGTAGTATCTGGTACCTAATCTTTGTCTTTTGAACGCAAACTGTAATGCCAAGTTTTTAAAAGCAGTTGAAAAACAGGTTGTTAGTCCCAGCAGGCTTTTTTTAAGCACTCAGGATTTTGTAAAAGGGAGATTCTTTAATGACCCCTTCTGGCATCTTTGTTTATGTACATAGATTAGATGGATTTAAGAGTTTGCTTGAGCAGAATCAGAGAGAGGTCATGAGTTACTTCTGCTGATCTTATTTCCAAAACAGTCCAAATGACACACAGAAATTTTAAAACTAGTTACTAAGTTACCATCTTACCTGTTCAAGTCAAAACAGATACACATCAGAGGTTTTAAATAATGCTGATAGCTTTGCCTGATGATATTTTTGCTCCGGAGTTGACAGGATAAGTAGACAAATTCTAAACCTTCTTTCAGGATTGTAGTGATGTTATAAAAATCGATTTCTTTGCTTCAAATTTTTTGCGCTTCTGGAGAAGTAAATATATATGGAGAATCATGTTAAGACTGAAAAAATTGTACACGGACCATTAAATTAGGGAGTACAGAAGATTATCTAGGGCTTAATTGGAAAAATGTCACTATTTTCCTTTCACCTGATAGTGATGAGAAATCTCTGGCATTACTGTCACTGCTTAGATCTCTGTACCTTTGACAGTGGTGATCTTTCAGCTTATGCATTTCCATTTCTTGTACCTAAATCCATTTTTCATTTTTCTCATACATGAAAGCATAAAGGTTGGGGATTATTGGTGTAGTTCTGTTACCCTATAAGTTAAAATGTTACTGATAGTGAACAAAGAAGGATACAGAAACTCAAGAACTAGTGATATCATGAGTGTTTTGCTTTGTCAGTGACTTTTTATCATTATTATCAATTTCAAAAATATGTATTTTAAAACAATCCCCGTGTATATAAAATTCACAGAGGAAATGTTTTTATTTTGCTCTGCTTCACTGTCTTCAGCTCAGAAGTGCTCCAATGTCAAACTGCTAACAAAAGAAACCCAAACGTGTACGTGCCCAAGCTGTGTTCTTTTTTTGTGGATCTTCATTGATTTTGAAATTTTGTGTGCTAATTTCATTGCTGTGTTTTCAGCCTGAAAAAACAATGATATGGAAATGTTCTTGTTTCTGGGATCATGGAGTCATAGAATGGTTTGGGTTGGAAGGGACTTCAGAGATCATCAAGTTCCAACTGCCCCACCATAGGCAGGGAACCTTCCACTTCCATTAATTTCTGAACTTATTAACTGGAGCAGCAGGTCTTCCACAGGGTAATGCAGTGTGGTCACATCAGCAGGACTCTGCAGTTTGCTGTTCTCAGCTAGAGTTCTGTGATTGAATTAAGGTAAAGATCACACTGAAGGGCTTATATGCTCATTTTCAAGATAATGCTACATTACAGGAAAGATACGATACTTCAGTCAAAGAGAAGGAACCTTCCTGAATCAGATAATATGATGACTGGGTAATTTTGTGCACAGAATAGTCTACTTTGTCTTATTGTTGTTACAACAAAGAAAATAAAAGAAAATACTGTTTACTTAAGGTTAAGTCCTCTTTTATATGTGCTCTTTGAGTTTGTGAGATAAAATTTTCTCCCATGGTAATTGTACATCTCTAACATGGCTATTATTCTTAAACACATGATGGATAGCATTAAAACATTCAATAAGTAGAGAATTTACCCTTCTAGTACATGGAAAAATACTATCCTTATCGATGCCTTTGATTTAGAAATACCCATTATTAAAAAAGTGTGGTATGAATGACTGTCTTCTCAGAGGAATGAAAGAATATCAGTAGTAATGGTTGCAGTTTGCAAGACTAGTTTCAACTCTAATGATGTGAAGGTTTACAGTGTAGTGACCTATAAAACTGGCTCCCATCCAAACCTCCTGTTTCACAGTTGCTACTGGACTGTTTGCCTAGCAACATACTTAATGGACCCGTAGGGAATTTAGACTTACAGCTAAATGAGTGTAGAATGCTGAAGAGGAAGACCAACAGTTTAGGTATAGGGAAAAGGAAGAGAAGAAAGCATTTTGTCTGACAGAATCCTGAAAAAAGTCATTTTGCACAGAAACAGCTCCTTTCACTTGCTTTCTAGATATATATTAAAAAGTTCTTACTATAAGGGTAGGAAGGTAAGCATCTCTTAATTTTATTGTCCTAAAGGCTTTATCTTATTTTTCTTATTTTTTTTTCTTTTTATCCCCCCTCACTCTCCCAAATTTAATGAATTCTTGAATGAAAAGAACCTTTGAAAGTAAAATGAGCGAGACAAAAAAGATAAAAAAAGCCTGGCAGAAATAAGCAAGGGTATTTCTGTTGATAATGGATGTCCTTGATTCTGTTTGTCAGTCTTTCAAGAAAGCTGCTATCTAATAAAGGTTTTCTATGAGCCTGACCACTAAATTACAAAGGAAGAAAAATGTCTTTAAATGTTTTATGTGGTGTCTTAGGTGATGTCTTAGATAAAAATCAAAACAGAAATCAATTCTTTATATGGGGAAGTAATACTTTTAGACAGTTGAACTCTAAATTAAGGTTTGGTTAATCTTTTTTCTAAATCTCCCTCCTAGATACAAATCCCAGTTTGTTTTTCAAAAGGCATGTTCTCTAATTTTTTTAAACTTATTAAATGAGAGGTTTTGCATAGTTTCAAGTGACAGATAGTGGCAGATATTGTTTGGAGGTCATTTGCATTATTTTTTTTCATAACTGATATGAATCAGTTAAACTAAAAGTACAACACCTATTTTATTGTGACCTTTCGACACTGCATTATAACATTGAAAGAAAAGGTTCTCCATATTTTATTCTTTTAATTAAAAAAACTATACTATTTGAACTATATGCTATAGTTCAACAGTAATTTGAGCTCAGGGACTGAAACTGTTTGATTTGTAGGATGTAGACTAGATTATGGCAGTAACTTAATGTCACTTTGAAAATGTATTAGTACTGTTGTAAGATAATCATCAAGTTCATTCTATGCAGAAATAACACAGTTATAGGGCAATATTATTTTACATACATTGCTGATAAAACCTGTCCAAAGTACTTCAAAGTTTTGCTTGGATCTGAAAATGGGCTGCTTTCATTAGGCATGGAGTCAAAAGGCAAAAGTGCCTACCCCTCTTGTATGTTGGTGTCCTCTCTGCAGGTTGTGCTCACTGCCCTCTTTAATACCTAGATTTCCTTGTGAGGAAGCCAGAATGAATAAGTAGGGAACCTGAGCAGATTATCCAGATTAGATTATGGATTATCCAGGTTATTTTTTTTCTTATAGACAGATGAGAACTGACTATGATTGAGAAAGTCTTGTCCCTTAAGAGTTATTCCCAGCACTTTTGGATCCACGCTATCATAAATGTGGAAGTTATGTCTTAGATTTAGCTTGTTTTATTTGCCCCCCTGCACCCTCTTCCCAGAAATTTTCCTTTTTTGTTTCATTGATTTGTCTTCACATGAAGCTAAAGTTGAGGACATAAACATTCTGTTGGTTTTAGTATTTTAATTACTATTATCTGAGAAGGGTTACCTAATTTAGTATCAAAAATACACCTACTGTTGAATCTATTTAGCTAAAATATCTTTCTAGAGAGAAAACATTCCCTGGAATAGTTAATCATACAACCATACATGTAGGAAATGACCTTTCAGATCATTGAGTCCAGCCATTAACCCAGCACTGACAAGTCCACCACTAAACCATGACTCTAAGTGCCACATCCACATGTCTTTTGCATACCTCCAGGGATGGTGACTCAACGACTACCCCGGGTTCCAGTGCTTGACAATCCTTTCAGTAAAGAAATTTTTTCCTAATACCCAATTTAAACCTTTCCTGGTGCTACTTGAGACCACTTCCCCTTGCCCTATCACTTGTTTGGGAGAAGAGACCAACACCCACATTGCTGCAACCTCCTCTCAGAGCTGTGAAGTGTGTTCTGAACCTCCTTTTTTCCATGCTAAACAGCCCTCAGCTGCTCCTCATAGGACTTGAGCTCCAGACCCTTCACCAGTTTTGCTGCCCTTCTCTGGACATGCTTCAGCACCTCAATGTCCTTCTTGTAGGGAGGGGCACAGAACTGGACACAGCACTTGAGATGTGGCCTCACCAGTGCCGAGTACAAGGGGACAATCACTGCCCTGGTCCTGCTGGCCACACTATTGCTGATACAGGCCAGGATGTCATTGGCTTTCTTGGCCACCTGGCACAGCTGGCTCATGTTCAGCTGCTGGCTTGAGTTGGCTGTCAAACAGCACTCCCAGATCCTTTTCCACTGGGCTGCTTTCCAGCCATTCTGCCCCCAGTCTGTAGTGTTGCATGGAGTTTGTGACCCAAGTGCAGGACCTGGCACTTGGCCTTGTTGTACTTCATACAATTAGCCTTGGCCCATTGACCCAACCAGGCCAGATCCCTCTGCAGGGCCTTCCTACCCTCCAGCAGATCAATGCTCCCACCCAGCTTGGTGTCACCTGCAAACTCACTGAGGGTGCACTCGATCCCCTTGTCCAGGTCATTGATAAAGGTAGTGTTGTGAGATTCATTATGAAGATACCCATGTTATTTACTTTTCAGCACTTGATGATCTAAGTAAATAAATGAATAAATATTTCCTCTGCTCTTTTTTAAAGTTAGTCAATGCTCTCTATTATTTTTATATTCTCAGCATCACGGAGGAAAATCCTTTTATGTTTTCTATACACTGGCAACTAGCAACACACTTTGGAAAAATGTACACTGAATTCTGAATTTTCTGGTATTTTCAAACTGAAAGAGGTTTCATTTCCATGTGCAGAAAAACATGTTAATGTAACTGACAGTTTCGTGTGTCTGCAATTATCTCCTTCAGAACAATATATATATATATTAAAAAATCAATTTTTAGGCTGGTACGATACAGAAAAGTGCCATAATTGATGGTCCAAGGGGGTCTGGAAAATTTAAAAATGGACATAAAGAATTCAAAGAAGATATGTGAACCAATAAATTAATAAAATTTTTAGAGTTGTTCTAGGGAAGACCAAGAGAAGCCCGGTCAAGTAATGAAGTTAATTTGAGCAGCATAATCTCCACATGTGTCTACAAATCAAAATTATTCTGTGATTAATTTATATTAAAAAACCAAATCTGTATTTTGTTTCTCCAGGGCAGCATCCATTTTAGTGATTGAATTAAAATATTTATATTTAGGTTAATCTAGCCATACATAATCCCATATAAAAATAAGTGAGTCATGAAAAGTTTGCAGGAAATTAAGCTAGAAAATATCTATGACAGTTGACATTTAATAGCACATAGAAAGGATTTTTTGCATATTTTGGCTTAATCAAAATGTGACAGCTGTAAACTGGGGTCACCTTTTGCTTCTGTAGTTGGTCAGTTTGCTTAGTAATAAAATACTTCATGGAAACAAGTGGATTGTTTTCTCACAAGAATTTCACATGTGATTTATTTCCTTCATCAGATGCTTTTTCTCATTTAGCTGTTCTGTATAATAAAAGAGATATATAAATAATTTACAGTTCTAAAATTTATTGCTCTAATCATGACACTGGTGTATGACAATACTGCATCTTATTTTGTATTATAAATTGCTGTGCCCAGTAGTTACAGAAAATAACAATAGTGATGGCTTTACTTTATGATCACAGCACTAATTTCATGTTACTGTTCCAGAATAGTGTTTGTCATCATTTCTTGTTTCTTTTTCACAAACTTTTCTTCTTTTGATATTCTACATCCACTTCCTTCCTTGTTAAAAAAGGCCAAAGAGTTCTTTTAATAGCTGCAGTTGGAGTTGGAGAAGAAAAACAAGATTTGGCCTTTCACTAGATGCAGCTAGCAGGCCAGCACAAATTGTATGAATACAAACATTTCAAAGAATAAAAAATTATGAAATTTTGAAGATTATGAGAACAGTTCAAATGAAGAAAAATTAAATAATGTAGATTTTATTATTTCAGAAGAGACAGACTAGATCTAAATTTTTACATTATTTAAGAAAAAACCCAGACTCATTGCTACAGTAAGACTTTCTCAAGATCAAGTGACACCTTAAGTATTCCCAAGGAAATATGACAGGCTCCATTAAAATCGCCTTATTGCTATTGATTTTGTACAGATGGTACTCATATACTGGGCTAGTAATTCTAAGATTAGACTGGAGAGATCAGATAAATGAATAAGGTTGAGAGATCTTTTTCTCAGTATAGAAATTCAGTATGTAAATTAACATCTTATTATAATGTTGGGGCTGTTTAGGAGTGACACTGTTGAAGAAGAGAAAAATTTCATATGTAATATCAAATTATTTTAATAAGAAAGTAGCATGGAAGGCTGAAGAACTCCAGAAAAACAGCCAAGGTGAATAGGCAAGCTAATGGAATGTAAAAATTCATTAGTAACAGCTGAATAAAGAAGTAGTAAGCTGAATTACTCTAAGAGTTCCTAAGTGAATTCATTACATTTATTATTGCCATATAGTCAGGTAGAATGATGAATACAGAGAGAGATTTTCTCGAGAAGAGAGATTTAAAAACTGAAACTATTTCATTTGGTCAGTAGATGAATAAAAATGTTCTCTGGAGAAGTGTTAAAAAAGAATGATTGTTGCAAAGAAGGTAATGGAATTGTGCTGGTTGCTACTTCTGGAAACACAACAGCAAAGATAACTTTGGGAAATTCAAAAGCCACAAAATCTAAACTCTGTAATTAATTAATTAAAAGTTTGTCTTTTCACGTGTGTACTTAACTTCTGGAACACAGGGCATCACTGATACTGAGGAGAATTAGTCAGATATAAAACACTGTCTTTATTTGCTTATTCTTCCTGCCTTCTGTTCCGGGGCAAATTCTGTCGAGTGCAGGTGTACTGGCAACTGTAAATAAGTGGCCTTTAGCAGATGTGTTATGCCTGTGTGGCTGCCTGGTCAAACTGAAGCTGCATCTGAGTCTGTGTGTACTTAGCCATGCAGAGGAGGAATTGATAAATATATATTTGACACAGCATAAATGCCATTCCTTAGAGGAAAGCAAGAACAAATTAAATGTATACTAGGTGGTAAATACGGAGGTGTTTAGTATGTGCTATTTATTAATATAAATTCCTTAGCAAGAGCTTTTCTTTAACAAAAGTGTTTTAAAATAAAAGATAAACTCTGGTTGGCTAGAAATTCCATTAATTTTCCTTGTTATGCAAAAGGTGGTACTTTGATTTCATAGTAAGAGTAGTGTTTGTGTAGTCATTCTGCAATAAAGTAGTCCTTTTGTGAATATAAATAAATTAAACACATGCTAAAGATGCAGAGGGATAATTAAGATCCATTCCCAAGATAAAAATCAAATATTACCATATTTTTATGTCATCTTGATAATAGTAGACACTGGGTTTTTTCCTAAACCTTTGTTGTCTTATGTAGCCATTGCATGACACTTTATCAGAACAAGAGAGAAAAGATTCAGGGAGATTTATGCTGGGTTTGAGACTCATTGTTTTCAAAGTAGTATCTTCCTCTGGATTAGTTAATTTTAATTCAAAGTCTGAAAAAAGTGTCATGAAATGGCTTCTTCTTTTCTAATGCGTCTGCGTTGCTTAGCTTGCATATTGATTGCTAAACTGATACCACGGAATTCATACCTTTGTGGAGTTAAATTTCAGTGAAATGGTTTTCAAAGGCTAGTTCCATTTTTGTAGCATCCTTGTAGGTGGCATGGAATGTAAGGCTTTTTGAGGCATCAATTTTAGGCTAGTAATTAAAGTAGTTAATTTTATAATTATTACTGTAACCCATATTACTAACCTTTTCAAACTCTCTAATCTAGAAAAAAAAATCTCTATTCTTCAATGTAATTACAGTTACTTGATTTCTAATGTGGCCATTTTTACCTTTCCTCCTCTTTGTCTCTTGCTTGTAGAAAAATCTTCTGACACACTATGGTATTAATATCTTGGAAAAAGAAAAGGTGTTGCATGACAGCTTAACTGACTGTAAATATAGGAGCTATTGTTTTTTTGGTGTTAATATTGAATCTAGCAATCCATGTGGAATGAGTACTTGCAGATTGCCCAAAATGCTTTTCCAAGCTGCATATAGTTCATAAGACACTTTTATCTAAAGCACATCAGTTTTTTTGGTGTGTGTGAAATTCACCATTTCCTGATTTTTAGGAAGGAGAAATTTATTTAGTAAGGTTTTCCATTGATAACACTGCTCGAGCATTTATGTACTCAGAATCTTTTGAACACTTGACTGTCTCATATTGGATGTAGTGGTGCTTGATTTCTACTCTAACAGAAGCTGATAGAGCAAATGATGCAACCACCAAAGTCTGACGGTTCTGAGTTTATAGGCGCTTACATGCCTCAGTATGTGCTAAACTTTATTCTAGTATCTAGTCTTAAAGTCAGTGATCGCTAGACTAAAAAAGTGTGAACGTGTCCTTGCATGAATTAACCTTATAAGCATAATTTAAATGCTGATCTTTGTTGGTTTTGTTGTTTTAAATGAGGAAATCAAAGTCGTAACTTCTATTGTTTGTAGTAGTTATTGGTTATTATAAGTAACAGTAGTGTATGCTACAGGACATACGCATTTGTAATTTTTTAGATGTAATAAGTAGGGAAGAGATTGTGAATGACTCATTCTCCTATGAAATGATCAGGAATAAATCCTTTGGCTTTAAATAAAAGGAAGAAAACAAGTATGAGCTAACTGGTAGCTCATAAAAATTGAGAGAATTGTTCAGTGTAACATGTTGAGGCAATTAGAAAAATGACATGTCTAGTACACAAAATTTGAATAAGCAGTAGAAAATATGGATCTATCTCTCCTGTTTTTAACTAGATACACTATATTGTGTTGCACACAAGGGAAAAATATCCATGTGCTTTATAATGCAGTAATTCATGCTGAGTGGATATGAGCAGTCATTCAGTGAACAATTGATTTTACAGCATGGTAGACTGGATTGGAAACTTGGGCATTCATTGCACTATATGCAATTAAAATTTGTATATAAAGTTCACATTAAAGTGGCTGCTTTATTAGGAAAATATTTTAAAACTGACACTGGACCATCTTAAATGTGGAAGTTGTTCTTTTACCAGTATCTACAAATCAGTTGATGTGTGAAATCTATGTAAGAGTGAAGTATATAGAAAAACATTTAAACAAATTACCAAGCATTTTGACTTCCTGTGTTTAAATAAGTTGTTAAGAACTATGAAAAATCTTTAAGAGCTTTGATATTTCCTAGAGTAATGTGAAACATTTAATAAGTACTCTTTATGGTTATTATTTTGACTATAGTATCGAAGTCTCAAGGTTTCATAGAGTTACAAAAAAAAATAATTATAGAAGAGTTTTGGTTCGAAGGGAGATTTAAAGGACGTCTAGTTTACCCCTCTGCAATGAGCAGGGACATCTTCAGCTAGATTAGGCTGCTCAGAGCTCTGTCCGGCCTGACCTTGAATGTTTCCAGGGAAGAGACACACATCACCTCTCTGGGCAACCTGTGCTAGTGTCTCACCAAGTTCATTGTAATGAATGATCAATTGAATGCATGTTTAGTATGAAATTACATTAAATAAGTTGAACTTCCTAGTCTGACTAGTATGGACCAGGTAGAACCTGAATCTGCAAGAGAATGCAGATTTCCTTGTCACTTACCTATCTGATACTTTGTTGTGGAACTAAAAAGTAGATTTTGTGGAGGAGACTACGCAAGTCAAAGGTTTTGAATAAACATGGACTTAAACGTTTCAAGTTCTTCCATCATTAGCAATTTGTCAAGAGGAAGGAACTATTGCTGCTGTAGCATGATTCACTTGTTAGTTTGAGGAACAAGGATTAATGGAGACCTATATGACTCAAGATTTTAAGAAACAGATGCTCTAAATATAATTGAGTCATTGCCTCTCATATTTTCCATTCAGTTTCTGAGGGAAGCTAAGAAAGTACCAGGAGTAGGGATGAAGATAGAGTTTAGACTGACTGTAACTGTGTAAAATTTGGCAAGTGCTTTAGGAGAGGATGTCAAGATCATGGGCATCAGCTGTAGATGTAGACTACAGAAGTAGTCAGACAAACTCAGTAAACTGTCTTTTTGTGAGAGGAGGATACCAAACTCAAGTCAATGTGTTTAATTATTGTTTTAAATGAAAGAGCAGGATAATATCAGAAGGTAAAATGAAAATAGCTGCTTTTTAAAAAAAGTTAATTAAGGTGTGGCTCTCCTGAATTTGTTCCTTAGGACATTTTGACCTTGGTTGGTGCTGTCAGTTTGAGTGATTATTAGGATCTCGAAGGCAGAAGCACAGGTTGTTCACTTCAGTAACAGGCAGTTCTTTTGCCTGTGGTCAAAAAGCAAATGATTTCAGTGGTGTAGTGTGTTTAAAGTCCTAGAGAAAACCAGTCAAAGTGTTTGTCAGCATACGTCAGATCCAATAAGCCTACCCCTGATCAATTCTTACTGCCTGTGATGGTGATGTTGTGGTGAGAGATTATTTGGTGCTGTACAGGGGAAAAATGTGAATAAGTTTGGGAAAGTTCTCTAGTGAAATATTTTTAATTAGAAGCTATTTTTAAACTAGAAAAGCACTTATTTACATATATAGTGATTGTTGGATTAAACCAGTCATCACCTCGGATATTGTTACTTATAATGCTTTTATTGATAGGATGACCTTAGAAGTTATGTTAGGGATGCTGGATCCTAAGAACTTCATGTTGCTGGCAAGATTTTTTTCTTTAGTCTTCTAGAACCAATTTTGGTGCATTTTGGTAGGACTCAGGGAGGCTCCTGTCCTGATGCCATAAATGAGATGTTGCTGTGGTTCTGTCTCCCAGGGTCCAGCCAGTGGTGAGGCTGAGCATACATCCTGCCCAGGCAGAAGCACACACCGTGCAGTGCACACACTTAACTGGCCACACAGATAACACAGAGAAAACTGTTTCTGTATCAGCACCAGCATAAGCACAAGAACGGCATGGATAGCCTGATCCTGTTCCCCCCATGCAACTGACAAGGGCTAGAGTTTGTTATTGCTCGCATTCAGACTCATCCACAACATATGGGTTTTCTACACTCAATTATTCCACCCAGAATTGTGTCTCAGTGTCTTACAGTTACTGGCAACGAGAGCTGTGGGTCTCCCAGACCTGCAGTCCTTCTGGAATGTCTCATCCAACAGAGGCTTCAGTTCAGCCTGATGTTCTGTAGTAGAATATAGTACATACAGATTAGACAGCATACTTACACAGAAAATAGTTGGGACTAGAGTTTAATTAGACAGACGGATTGTGGTGATCAGGTACAACATTTTGCCTGGCAGATGTACTGGCCAGCCACTGGCTTACACGTGAGTGGCCCCTTTTTTTGGCATGTTTTCCTTACTTAGAATCATAAAATGGTTCAAGTCAGAAGGGATATTTAAAGGCCTCCTAGTTCAATCCCTGTGGGCAGGGTTATCTTTCACTAGATGAGGTTGCCCAAAGCCCCATCCAACTTGACCTCAAATGCTTCCAGCTAAAGATGGAGAATACAGAACTTGTCCAGGCAACATGTTCCAGATAACTTTTTGAGCCAGGTAAGAGACAGCCCTAGCAGAGGGAATGTGTTCCCGGATCTGATGGTCACCAACACACGTGAACTAAGCAGGGACATGAAGGTTGGAGGCAGCCTGAGCGGCAGTGATCATGCATTGGTGGAAGCTGCAGTCCTGAGGGATATGGATCAGGTATACAGTACAGTTAGGCCCCTGAACTTCAGGAAAGCCAACTTCCAGCTCTTCAAGAAGATAGTCAACAGGATCCCCAGGGAGACTGACCTCTGGGACAGGGGAGCAGATCAGAGCTGGCAGATCTTTAAGGAAGTCTTCCATAGAGCACAGGAGCTAGAAATCCCCTGGAGCAAGAAACTGGGCAAGGAAGGCAAAACACTTGCATGGNGCTGAAGTAGGGACCTGCCGGTCAAACTAAAGGCAAAGAAGCAAATTCACAGGCAGTGGAAACAAGGACAGGTAACCTGGGAAGAGCATGGAGGTGAAGGTCACTTGTGCAAGGATGGGTTGAGGAAGGCCAAGGTGAAGCTGGAAATGAACAAGGTACACAAAGAATAACAGGAAGGGTTTCTACAGGTAAGTTAACCAGAAAGGGAAAGTCGAAGAAGGTATAAACCCCCTGATAAAGAACACCGATAAACTGGTAACGACGGATGAGGAGAAGGCTGAGGTACTCAACAGCTTTTTTGCCTCAGTCTTTGATAACAACCTCTCTTTCCATGCATCTAGAGTGGATGGACAGGGGAAAGGGGACTGGGGAAGCAAAGTCCCTCCACTGTAAGAAAAGATCACTTCCATGGCCACCTGAAGAACTTGAATGTACATAAGTCTATGGGACCTCACGAGATGCATCCCAGAGTCCTGAAAGAATTGGCTGATGTAGTTGCCACGCTAGTCTCTATCATATTTGAAAAGTCATGGCAGTTGAGTGAAGACCCAGGTGACTGGAAAAAGGGGAAGCATTGTACCCATCTTGAAAAGGGTAGAAAGAAGGACCCTGAGAACCACCCATCTGTCAGCCTCCCCTCTGTGCCTGGGAAAGTCATGGAACAGATCCTCCTACAAGCTGTGCTAAGGCACATGAAGGACAGGGAAGTGATTCAAGACACTAGCACAGCTTCTCCAAGGGCAAGTCCCACCTGACCAACCTAGAGGCCTTCTATGATGGAGTAACTACACCAGTGAACAAGGGAAGGGCGACCAGCTTCTGCAAAGCCTTTGACATGGCCCCCCACAACGTCCTCCCTAAATTGGAGAGAAACGGATTCGATGGGTGGACTGTTAGATGGATAGGAAATTTGCTGGACAGTCACATCCAGAGGGTAGTGGTCAGTGGCTCAGAATCTGATGGACGTCAGTGACAAGCGGTGTCCCTCAGGGGTCTGCATGGGGACCAGTGTTATTTAATATCTTCATTAATGACATAGACAAAGGGCTCAGGTGCACCCTCAGCAAATTTGCAGATGACACCAAAGAGTGGTGCAGTTGACACACCTGAAGGATGGGATGCCATCCAGAGGGACCTGGACAAGCTCAAGAAGTGGCCTGGTGGGAATGTCATGAGTTTTAACAGGACCAAGTGCAAGGTGCTGCAGCTGGGTCAGGGCCACCCCCTGTATCAACACAGGCTGGGGGATGAACAGATCCAGAGCGGCCCTGCCAAGAAGGGCTTGGGGTGCATGAGAGGCTGGACATGAGCAGGCCAAGTGCCCTCCCAGCCCAGAAAGCCAATTGTATCCTGGGCTGCATCAAAAGCAGCGGGGCCAGCCGGTCAAGGGAGGGGATTCTGCCCCGCTGCTCCACTCTGGTGAGACCCCACCTGGAGCACTGCATCCAGCTCTGGGGCCCCATCACAGGAAGGACATCAATCTGTTGGAGCAAATCCAGAGGATTTGCCATGATGATTAGAGAGTTGGAGCACCCCTCCAGTGGGGAAAGGATGTGAGAATTGGGATTGTTCAGCCTGGAAAAGACGAGGCTTTGGGGTGACCTAATTTGGGGCTCCATTCCAGTATCTGAAGGGAACATACAAGAAAGATGAAGAAGGACTTTTTACAAGGGCCTATAGTGACAGAACAAGGGGCAATATCTTCAAACTGAAAGAGAGTAATTAGATGTTAGGAAGAAATTCTTTACTGTGAGGATAGTGAGGCATTGGGACAGGTTGCCCAGAGAAGCTGTGGATGCCTCATCCCTATAAGTATTTAAGGCCAAGCTGGATGGGGCTTTGAGCAACCTGGTCTAGTGGAAGGTATCCCTGCCCACAGTAGGGTGATTGGAATTGGATGATTTTTAAGGTCCCTACCAACTCAAGCCTTTCTATAATTATGTTATGCTATATTATGTTGTAACTGTGCAGCTGGTAAAGAGGCAACAAATGCATAAAATGCATTATGTTATTGCTTGTAGAGAGCTAGGTTCTGAAGACAATACCCCCATGGAAAAACAATGGAAAAACATAAGAATTCATTTAGCCACACAAACTTTTTTTTTTTTAAGTCTTGGTCCCATTGTCTTGTGCCTCAGTCTATCCACAGAAATATCTTTCCGACCTCAAAACATGTAAGATCTCAAGCTACACATGTGGTACAGTAGTAACTGAAGGTATGGTGTGGTTCCATAAATAGCTATATTATTCTCCATGTCATTCAATATTTAACTGTTTCCCAACTCAGTTTAATGGGAATCCACGATCAACAAAATCACTCCTCTCCACGTAAACCAGAGTTTCATAGTTTTAATGATCTTTGATGCTCAGATCCTCATGGAAATACTTCAGTTGTTCCATTTATTTGAAGAACTGAATAATCCTAAAACAGCCACTCTCATCTGGTCTTTTTTTACAGCAACTTTGCTCACTGATACTCTTTTTGACAATTACTCTGTCTCTTTGTAAAGAAGGTCAAACCAGAGCAATCATTTTCTTAAGAGAACATGGGGATTTCTGAAGAGAACATTACCTCCTGAGTAATCTAAATAAAGGTGGAAATACAGACCAAAATCCTCATGTGCAGGTGCAGAAGTACCCACTGAATTTTCAAAATACAACGCCTATGTATACTTTTCATGAATGAATGCAGATGTTTTCACTGGTTCACAGCACCATCACATTAAATGTCACGATGCCCTTATTGTTTATCATCAAATTTTCCAAGTGCTCTAAAATCCATGTGCTGGCCTAGATTTCCTTGAAAATCTCCAGACCTTAAGATATTCAGACAAGAATGGCTGAGCAAGCCACAATGAAGTTAAATACCACAGTAAAAAAAAAAAAAGTGCATTAATAATTTTTTCCTCCATATCCTGAAACACTATTGTCTTAGTCTCAAACTAGTGTGTTGAGCTTTTGGGGGGAAAACAATCCTTACAATTTTTTTCACGGTTAAAGTCTGAATGTCTACAAACTCCAGGTAAAGCTGATAAAAAAGCATTTTCCATGAGCAACTGGCTGTTTTAAAGGGAGCCTGGTGATTCTACTGCTGTGTGACTCCCATTAATGTGCATTAATCACAGACTATCTGTCAGATTCTGAGCCTGGATCCCCAAAAGATTGTTTACTAGGAGCATGTAATTCTCCATCTGTAGCAGTAAACTCTTCCAAGACGAAAACTTCTGATTTGAAACATGATGGGTATGATTTCTTTGCTATAATTTTAGATGTTTGAAAATTTTGACATTACAGTACGAGTTATTTACACAATGACCAGTGGACACAAAAAAGACATTTATAAAAAGATGACTTCTCTTACCTCAAGAAAAAGGTATAAAAGATGTTGAATAACTTCTAGAGAAGCTCATTTCCTCACTTTTGAGTAACTGATGACAGAGCCAAACTGATGCATGATTTTGGCACTGGTGAGGTGAAGAGGAAAAGGAAGACACAGGTCAGAGGAAGATGGAGGAAACCAGAAGCTGGCACAGACCTTACATAGGAAGTTATGCCCCACCAGATAAAACTGAAGTGTTGTCAAGTGAGATGCAGCTACAATGGATTTGGAGAAAGAATCAATATCAACCAGTGAATTTTCTTCTCCAGATATCATTGTCTGTAAAATGACAATCCAAGATTAGAACTTCTCCCGGATACCAGTGTTCTAGCCTGGTTTTTGCAGATACCAACATAACAGTAAACACTGTTCTATACTTAAATAGTTTAATCTTATTTTCATTGCATTTTCCTTGGTATTTCATCGAGAAATTATTCCTTCTATTTCAAGATGAAAACGCTTCCACTTTTACTTGTAAATGCATTTAATCTTTCTTAATTAAAAACCCTCACCAAATTGCAAATGGTTCGTTTCACTGAAATGTCTGGACCAGAATTATAATTAAATCACTAAAGACAAAAAATTCAAAAGGAAACTCTTCCAAAAAATACCATATTAGAACCACTGAAGAAAAAGGAAAGGAATATGAGGAATCTTAGCAACAAATGTAGCAGATGAAGACCTCCTACACACAGTGGTTACATTATTTTGCAATTAATTTCAACACTTTTAGATATTTCAGCATTAAATATTACCAATTCTAATTTTATTTTTCCCATTAAATAGTGTAACTGACTTCTATAATCAATTCCAAGAGGAACACATACACGTGGTTTGAGACTGAGCTCTTTGCATAATGTATGCATTTGTGTTGGTTTTCACACTCTAGTAATTATCAAGCAACTTGCCAATGTTAACCTTACTTCTTGCCAAAAGCCCTGTTCTAGTAGTAATCAATCAACACTTGCTCAAGAGCAGATTAAGTTCCACAGAAACATTCAAAATACGCCACAAAGTATAGGAATATACTTGTGAGAAAACTGCAGACGCTGTTTTCATACCTAACTGCATGATTCTTTTCCTGTTTTAACTGAGTAAATATGACAATGGTAAAAATAATGTTTTGAATTCCGCATTTAGAAAAAAAAATATTAAACTATAATAGGTGATAAGCAAGCAATTAAGCCTTTGAAATCAATTCCTTCAGAGCAAGGAAGTAAACACAAGGGTGAAAGTCAGCAACTGCTTTCCAGGCAACAAAAGAAATGTTGCCAACTGAAGGATGACCTCTTTAGGGCTGTAGAGATTTGGGCTTACCAAAGGTAAAAGATGTATCTGCCTTAGAGAGAAAATGTTAAGGAAGAAGATACAAAAATGGAAGTCACCAACTTCCAAATAAGTTATTGGACACAAGAGCACTGAGCTGAACTTTGAAGAGTATAGTTTCAAATGGAGATCCTGTACTAAGAAGCCCAGACAAAGACACCTACAGCCTTCAAACAAAATGCCAGTGTCTTTTGAATACTGAGCATTTCTTCCTGATGATACATAAGTAAATACAAACCATCATTTAAATTCTGATATTTCAACAGTTATGATCCTGGGGAAAAAGAATAAATATAAGAAATAAATATAGACTAGGAGGGTTGTGATTTTTTTTCTGGTTTTATTGCCAGACAGTGAACAGCCACTAGAAAATTCAGAAAACCTGACATAACTTGTACAGTAACTTATTTAAGGGTGCTGATTATATTATGCAGGGAAGAAACAGCTTGCTAGTATTCAGGACTGATTGAGCTTAATGAGCAAAGCTTAACTTAAGCAAGAAGCAAGAACAAGGTAGTTGCTATTTGATTTACTTGACAACATGAAACATGAGAAGTACAATGGAGAAGTTCTCAAACAAATACTAAAACACAGGGTAAACGTGAACATTCAAAAGCATGCGTATACAAACGTCAGAGAATGAAGAACAACAAAGGAAATGCAGAAAATTCTAGCAAGTTCAAGAGATATCTCTAGCTATTTTGAAACAGACACAGTTCCCAAAGATTCAAGGTAGTATGAGGAAACAAATTTTAAAACTTTTTCAGCTTCTAACAGAGCACACCAGTAGTGGTATCTATGTCAGAATTGCACAGCTGAGGCACACACCTTCAGCAGCTGTAAATTACTCTGAAAAAATAGCCCTATTATTGCCTCTTTATGTGTTCTGAATTTAACAGCAGCAATGAACAAGACTGAAAGAAGATCACTGTAATGTTGTGATTGTTGAAATGAAATCTATTTCTTTTACTCAGACTTAAGCTATTACAAGCACAGTGGGAGGAAATCAAGCTGTTCCATTGAGAAAATTGGTATTGAGGATCTGGGATCCCTTCAGTGGGTATAATGACTCCTGTTAAAGAATGAGGTGGCTCCTGGCCATGATAAGCCTCAACTTCCGCCACCAAAACATATTTCTGGGAGCAGATTGTCACTCTTACGATCTGTGTGTGTGTGTGTGTCACCTGAGTGACAAGTGCAGACGTGTTGGCTTTTCCTAGAACATCTATAACTTGTGACCTTTTTTGGCTGGACATTCAACATGTGGATACCTACAGGTATGGCCATGCCTGGCAGCAAGATGCTCTTGCTGTGTCTTGCTGCTGTAACTGCTTCTTCTAGTACCATATCTGAGCCAAGCTCCAGCCTCTTTGACATGCAGCAGTCCTTGTGTCACATAGTATGCGAACCCAAACTATTTTGTACAGAACTCCTTAGCAAAGCCAGTGTTGCATACAGGTGCAAACAACGGTGCCAGAATTTCTCAAAGATTCGCTGTCCCTTGTGAATTAAAAGAAAATTTTTTCTCTCTCATAAAAGACATTTCAGAAGGAGATAAAATATTTATCCATTTTACTGCATCATTCAGGAAGTTAAAGGGCAGCATGATATCTTAAACCACATCGGGTCAGGAGGGAAACAATCTTGTCTTTGCTTTTTTTTTTTAAAGCAAGAAACTTTCCTAATACTTCTGCACTCCATTTCTGTCCCCACCATAAGATAGTACACAATCACAACCAGAGTAAATGTTCCCAGAGATGGTATCTGGAAAGCAAGAGCAGGGAGTTGTGTGGGGGCTGCATTTGTGCTCAGCAAGGCACTGACGTGAAGACCACTACTGCCTGGAAAGCCCAGGCTAAGTTTTACACATCCCCTTCCTTCACACAGGGACTTAGGCTCTGACACTTTCTGTCACCAGCCTGTCCTGCCCATACTGCACCCTCCAGCCCTTCCTGGTATGATGTGATGAACACAGGCAGGGATCCAAGGAAGTCAGTTTCTTCACCAGGCAGAAAAAGAAAGGCTCATTTTCTTTAGTGAAATTAACATATTTACAAGGGGAAAAGCAACACAAGAAGGAGAAGAATCAGGCCTAGATTTGTGCTCATCCATTTGCCTAAAGACAGACATTAGAAAATGGTTTTATTGTTGAGAATAGCAAATGCAAACTTTTACAGAAGTACAAAATATTACTTTATTATATAATTTGTACTGTATTCTTTGAAAAATAGCATGAAAAATAGCATTTCTAATAACCTCCAAGAAGCCTTTCTTCTTAGGAAGAAACCTTATTTAAGGTAGCTTAAAAATAAGAATAGCAGCAATGAAAACATGCTCAGAGCACCCCTCCAGGGACAGACCTGTTAATGGACATGCAAAAGAAGCAATGCTGCCCTTGCAGAGAGATAGCCATGGCAGAAAGACAGGCTGGATAAAGCCTTGAGCAACCTGGTCTAGTGGAAGATGTCCCTGCCCATGGCAGTGGGAGTTGGGACCAGATGATCATTCCAAACCTTTAACATTCTATGACTCTGTGATTAGCGTTGGGAGATGTCTCTGCAGCGGCTGATGCAAGAGAGACCCACCTGCAAATCTTCTAACGAGGAAATACACAGGAAGTGCAAATCCAAATTATTCATTTTGTGCATTTGTTTTACGAACCAAATTAGAACAGAGATAAAAGCATTTTACCACCACACAGCTATTTAGTGTGTAGTGATACCTTTGACATGCAATTTGTCTTTCAGAGGGGGAAAGATTATTCAGACTGACATACCTTTGTGTTTCCTCTCTGATCTGAGGTAGTGGAGTCGACAGCAATGTTCCTTGGTGTCACAATCCAGCTGCAATCATCAAGCTGCCCACTTCCAGAGAGGCAAAAATTTACCATGTTGACATATTCTTACTGGCAGTGTAGCTGTTTCATCTCACGCAGAAGGAACATACTGCCATGTTAGGTTTTGACAGGTCTCCAGAAAAAAAAAAATGCACTTAGCTGGCAACTTGTGTGCAGAGGCACTGCGATATTTAACCCACTTTCATGAAGACCAACAGAAACCTTTTCATTATTATTGACAATATAATCAGCATTATATGGATTTTCATTATAATACTTTCTTGTTAGTAGGCTTTTAGAGAAGCTTTAAGATTAAAAATATTCTTTTAATAGTATCTAATCTCTAGGAAGAAATTAAGGCCACAAATTTCAAGCTCTAATGACTAACATTTTCTCTCAACCATTAGCTCCTTCCTCTCTGCCAGGAGCTGACTGGAAGTTTTGATGTTGTTGCTCGCCCTGTAGAAGACACAGTCATTTGAAACCTTAAGTCTAGGGTGTTGCTGTATATGACTAGTTTACCTGAGAGAAGTTGAATAAACTCAATCTCCTTTGCCTTCATGCTGGCTTCAGATCAGAATTGCTCCGCTGTTAAAAAGCAATGATCATTTATTTTAACACAAACATATTCTCCCTTGGAAAAGAAATTCATTCTAGTTCAGCATGGTTTTATAGTCACCAAAGTAAACAGGATGTTGCAATAATTGGGGGATAAATACTCTGCCCTGCTGCATGCCCTCTTCTCACTTCGTTGTTTTTCATGGTGTTTTTCTCTGGCTCCTAAGCCGATTGTTTGTCCGGAGTTATCCTTGGTATATCCCTAATATACTTCACACTTTGCTCTGCTTTTGGTTACTGAACAAGTCTGACTCTTTGGGGTTGTAGATGAAAGAATATATTGGTTATAAAGAATAATGATATGTGGACTACATTAAAAACAGTGAGCAAACATTACTAATTAATTATCTAAAGCTATTTTAAGGGCTTTATTTTGCATACTACCTAGGCATAATTATCACTTTATGGTACAGAAACAAAAACAGAACTGGGGATTCAGGGACTGCCACAGCATATCTAAAAACTTGGTGGTATTGCCAGAATCAGAAATGCCCCAGAGGCAGCCTTGTATGGCAAGAATGAGGTGTGGTTTTGCAGTGACTGAGCAGTATTGGACCACTCAAAGATCTCAGCATAGTGGGGTGAAATGGGACATAACCCTCTTAGGCTGGCAGCACCCACATGCCTGTTTTCTTACATTAAAAATCCCCATTTATTCAAATAGTGGTGGTTGAAATCATTCCCATCAATAGCGTTTCCTACTTGATGCTGCTCCTACCATGCAGGCTCATAATTGCAGTAGGATAGAACTGAATCTGTGGCATTTTTGTGAGATTATGTACAAAGACAATCCTCATTTTTAGAACTACCCATACCAAGGAAAAACACTATGTCCATGTTACACTGCCAGCTAGAGCAGCGAGGCCTTGGTGTACTTCTCATCAGGTAAAGAACCCAGGATGGGTTTATTAGAGCTCAGAATGGGAGCAGAAGAACCTGTGGTAGGACAGAGATAAAAGTGCATTGGTTTGCTACATATCCAGCAGAGAGAAACCACGACCTAGCCAGAAAAGAAAAATCTCATCAATCAGTTTGGGCTTTGCACTAACATAAACCTTCAAGTCATACTAACAAAGCAGTGAATAGAAGGGAATTTAATTATTTGTGATTCTAAATTCCAGTTTCCTGTCTTGTAAATGCTGCCTGGCATGTTACAGAATCATAGAATTTTTAAGGTTGGAAAAGACCTCTAAGATCATTGAGGCCAACTCTTAACCCAGCACTGCCAAGTCCTCCACTAAACCACGTCTTTGAGTGCCACATCTCCATGTCTTTTAAACACCTTCAGGGACGGTGACTTCTTCCCTGCCAGCTCATCTTTCAGCACATGGGGACAGTCTGCTCCTGTCTCTTGAAGATTTTTTTCTGGAAGAATGCCCAGCCTTCCTGGACTCCTTTGCCCTTCAGGACTGCCTCCCAAGGTACTCTCACAAGCAGTCTCCTAAGCAAGCCAAAGTCTGCCCTCCTAACTTCTACAAGAATCAAAAAATATCATTTCGTGATCGCTGTGCCAAAACAACCTCTGACCATCACATCACCCACAAGTCTGACATGGGATCCAAAAACCCCCCCAAAATTTTTAAGTTCTTCAGCCCAGAGTCCTGCACTGGTTTTTTAATTACTTGGAATCCAAACTCCTGAATCAAACCTCTTGGCTTCCTCTGCAATATGCAGGAGACCTGCAGACTAAGGACAGGACTCTTCCTAGGAAACTAACTGAGGAAGGTCTAGCCTAGTGCCAGCCCTTTCACACGACTTGTGCTTCATTTGTTTGACACAGCTGTAATATATAAACATGTTCTAGTCTGGTTGCTGTCTCCAGACCCATTTCAGAGTGAGCACTGCCTGCAGAAATCAGCCAAGAGTGCTGAAGGCAGCCTCGCCATCCCAGAGCAGTGCCAGGAGTGCACAGGCAGAAACTGGAGCACGGCGTGTGGTGGTGGTTGTGCACACACCTTTCAACTTTTCCTTACAAACTAAATGCAGGAGAAAGTCAGGCATGGGGAAAAGATAGTTTGAAAAATACTACCTTAATACAATTCAAATATAGCCGCTCACTATAACAACAATTCACAACCTAGGACCCTTGTATATGCTTTCCAAAAAGTCTGTAGGAAATTTAAATTGCAAATGAAGCTACTCTAATCTTAGCTTCTTTAAATACCTTACTACATGGATCCTTCAGGGTGACAGATTACTAGATTTAGATTTCTTTCAAGTTAGTCTCATGACAACCATTTGGGAGATAATATAATCTCCATTTCTCTGCAACTCTGAGGTAGGCTTTGGCTGTTGGATGCACACTAGATACCTTTGTTCCAGCTCCTTGATACCCAAAGGAAAGCTCACCAACCCCTTCGTTCTTAGTCCAGGGTCTGCGTAATTCTTTACCCGTTAACAACAACAACAAAGCCCCTTCAAATCACCAACATCATGCAAACTATTGCTGAGCATATAGCAAATATTCATCCACATGGACGATTACAGCATTTCTAGGGACTAAACCTTTCTGGCAGAGTGATTGAGACTCCTCATGCAGGGAAAATATTGTCTAAAGCTAAAATGTATCGCAAGCTATTTATTGGTTAACCACCAAACAGTAAAGTTCTTGGTACAATTTCTCAGGAAAAGTATATTAAACTCAATTGAAGCAATTTAGGGAAAGAGATAATGCTCTGTGCTCTAATAGTATTTTATTTAAGTGTTTACTATTGCTAAATTTTGTTTGGACATATAATCTCAAGTTACATATTTCAAGCCCACAAATCTCACACCAGAATTACTAGGAAAAAATGTCCTCTATTATTCCACATCTTGGTAGCTACAGTGGGATTAAATATAGGAGCACAGCTCTAAATTGAACCATTACTATTCTCACTGATGTAAATAATACAATACCTCAGAACTAAACCCGCAAAGGGAAAAGTCAAAACCTGATTGTTTTTCGTTTTGCTAGAGAACATCGTAAAAAATTCCTATATCAATGTCAACATCTAGAAACTGATCTTTTTCTTTGAAAATCTCTTTATTTTAAAGAGTCTGACAGAAAAACTGATATCCACATTCTCAAAGTAGAGCTAATGACCTATGCAAAAACCCCAGTATTGCTTCCACACCTCAGAAATAAACCTGAACTGATGAGTACTTTCAAATAAAATATCCACAGCTATGTTGTCACAAGGGACATTTCCAAGAGGACATGAGACTGCACCTTAGGACGATTGCAATAAGAGTAAATTACTTTTATACCATTTCCTACTCCTTCTACAGATTTTGTCAGGAAAATGAATATATCTTACACTGCATTCTGTACTTGCTGTAGTCTGTCACAGGAATGAATTATCACCAAATTTTAATGCTTCAATACTGTGCATTTTTATTCTCATTATATTCTCCCTTTTTTCTCAATCTTGTGAGAAAAATTATAATAATAAAGAGAAAATAGCAGAACATTTATCCATTTATCCATTCCCTTGACATCCTTAATATTGTAACCAGAACAGAAAATTATATGAAAATGATTTGTTCTTATACTAAATATAGACACAAGGAAAGAAATAAGTTTAAAATTAATCAGTTCCCTGAAGAATATGAATCCTTGGTCCATCTTCAGTGCCCTAAAATGTACTTCTACATTGAGCATTGTCATCAATTAAAGCTACAGTCAGTATTAAACATTGACATCTGCCCCCCCAAAATGTGGACCGCTGTGAAGCAAGACTGCAATTAGACATTTCGGTACAACGAGGCACAGAGGAAAGAAAAGCAGAGCACTAGATCTCTGAAATGTTTCATAGAAGCATAGCTGTTTGGAGATCTGAACTCTGCAAGTCCTTGTCTCCAAAGTGAAGAGGATCACATTTCTGCTACATCTGCAGAATATGTTATATTTAATGTTATTTGGGCACTCCTTCTTTTATAAGAGAATGAGATACACATGCATACATTTCTTGATATATAACATTTCCATACCGAGGAAGGAAATAAACCCATCAAACTGTTTATTAGAGTACCATTTCATAAGTACAATACATCTTCAAATACATATATATTTCTTTAAATACACATATATCCTTACTATATCTATACACACATGCAAATACGGAACAATGATATTCCAAGGAAAAACAGCCAAACAACTTTTTGCAAGTGAGCTTAGGATAAGCTTGCAGCTAAGTAAGTTGTCAGAACTGTCTACATGTCTTTACCAAGGAAGAAGTGTAAAGAAAATTATCCTGGACGCCTGCAGAGTATGTGTATACTCAACAGCAGTGACCATGATCAAATTCACATTGCACCTTTTTGGACATGACTAGTTCACCTGATCCTCCCAGTGCCAGGTCTGTCCTTTAGGGTGCTCTGCTATCACGTAGTCAATGGCAATTCCTGTCCCAAAGAGATCATAAACGGCCTCTGTAAGAAATGGGAGAAGCAGCTGAGGCACAAAGACTTGCCATGGGGATGGAAAAAGAATCAGTGACGAAGAATATTATGTGAGTTTCATGACTGTCTTACCAATATCCTTTCACTTTCTAGGGGTCTATTCACCAACCTGAAAAGCAAGATCATTTAATGACTGGAGCTGAGGGGAATATTTTAATTTTGATATTGGTGGAATACATTCAAATGCACCTGATATTTCAACTGCCTTTACAAAACACTTTGTATGTCATAAAGCTCATCTAAAGAAGTCTAAACATTTTACAGACTACAAGTACCTGTATTCAACTACCTATGAGCCCAAATTCAGACTAAAAGCAGTGTGAATTGAGGGCCTATGAATTCCATCACGGGATAGAAAACCCTGAACCCCTGGGTGATGCTGGAAGGGATGCTACAGCTTGTTTCCCTGTTCTGGTAAATCTGTAGATCTGTCCTGCCCCTGTACTCTCTTGGTAATGTCTCACTGTGTTTTAACGGACTGCTAATTACTAATGATTCATTCTTTTGTCCACAGGATCTTCCAATGAATTCTAAGAACATGGAAACATGTTCTTAGAACTGAGAGAATAACTAGTGAAGTAGTGTGTTAATAAACTCATATCGATGAGTTCCCACTAAAACAAAGGCATCCCCTGGTTTTAAGGTAACACAACACAAACATGCTAGCTTATCATTCACTTTGATCAGATAAACCACTAGTCTGGTGTAATAATCAAAATGAACCTTTGGTTTGAACCTTAGTAAGCATAAGGACTTATCACATGCCATACTTGGCCTCCTCCTTACCTTCAATGCATCATTTTTACTTAAAAAGAAATTCCTTTATTTAATTCAGTTTTAAAAGAGAAATTCCTTCCTGGCACTAAATTATATCATCTAGTCCAACTCTGAGTTTAGGAAAGTCATAATAAATTAACTCATTATTAGTCTGAAATGCACTTCTGTGCATATACACAAAAAAAATCCTGCTGTTGACAAGAAGCAATTAACTACAAGCCTTAGCAGAGTCTTGGGGTAGCTAGAAGTTCAAATTTTTTGGAAAACTAATAACTAGGTCTGTTAGCTCTGTATCCGCATTGTAGGTAAGCTTTACTACTTTAAAAGTCAAATAAGATCTCCATTATCCCCAAAATGCAAGTAAATGATTTTCACATTAATAATACAGTGGTATTATTACGGTACTGTAGTCAAGGTCTTTTTCTAATTATGCACTCAATAGTGAACATAAAGGAAGTAGAAATCTACCAGCATGCAGAAAGAAAATGGAAAAGTATGGTCAAAGTCCGTGAAGATGTTAGCTCTGGCGGGCAAGGAAAACACAGCTATTTTCAAATATTGTGAATTATGGAAACATTGGTCACATGGCCTAAAATCATAGGGAAAGAAATCACAGTTAAAAGTTTCCTATTTTCTTATTTGAATTTGCGATGAACAAACTGCAAATTATGGCTTTTAGGAGTTCTTTTCTGTGTCAAAACCTTGGCAGAACTATTTCTGCCACAAGAATTTCTGAAATTTCAAGAAATTTTATGTATCCAGTGTGTTGGTAATGATAAGAACAGCAAATCTGGGAAATCTGAAAATGAAGGACAATATAAATGAATTAAATCGAATATCTGAATTAAAAAGAGAAAACCTACGGAATTAAGATTTTTTAAAATGTAAGAGCTTAGAGAAGAAACCAAGAGCAATGTAAAGAAACACCTTTGCATCCACCACAAAAAGTAAAAAGGTGTCTTAACTCCTTCTTAACGCTTCTAAAATGACAGGAGAATTTTAAAAAGTGGCAAGAATAACAAGACTTCAGATCAACGAAGATAAAAACAGATTTGTGCTTGTAAATTGACAAAAATAACTTGCTGAAGTTTATGTAATAGTCAATAACCAGGGATATCAATGCAAGCATCTTAAATACCTAGCAACATTCATTATTAGAAGCTATTGAATTCAGAAACATAGCAGGACATGAGAATTACATTTTTTTCCTCTCAGGTACTGCTTAATCCTGATAAACACCAAGAAGAACCAATTTAAAGACAAATCTCCAACAGGAGAGCCTCTAGATGTAAGACATTAACCTCTTAAGAAGTAAGTAAATGAGCTCTGGAATTAATTTTAGGGTTAGGAAGAGAGTAAGACTAAGAAAACATTTAATAAGAAAGCGCGGAGAGCTTCAGAGAAAACATCTGTAGCAAATACAGTGAAATTCTGTCAGCCTTGATGGGTGACCAGTCTGATGAATGAAGAAGACATGAGGTACATTCTCTATGAATATGAATTTCCCTCTCTTAGGACTTTGCAAACTGCGTAACCGCCTACTTTTTTCTGTATGCTTTAGAGACCTCCTGCGGTTACCACCGTTCTGCCTGAAACAGGTCAGGGTCTCTTAGAAGCACCTTTCGCTGGTTTTTTGCTGTGAAACCATGAAATAGTATCTTAATATGCATTACTAATATTCACAAGAAATATGCTCTTAGAGGAAAGCGATGCAGTGGAATTATGAGAGCAGAGAGGGATCTTTCAAGTTCACAGTTTCAGCATGCCAGGAGCTCACCACACTAAACACGCTCTTCTAACAAAAGGGGAATTTTGGTATGGCTCCTTGCTACCTCCACTACTGGCTATGGTGGCAAACTGCTGGCATCTCCCCTGCTTCAGTTCTCCTCCAGGCTAAACCACTCACTAGGTCTTCCTGCTTCTCCGTAGCCCGATGCCTAGAAAATGTACAGCACTATGTCATCACTTTTACACAATCATTTACTTAACCTCCAGTTTTTGTGCTCCTGGCTGTCAGTCTGTGTTGAGGGGCAGTTCACCTGGACACCTTCAGTTTGGCACAGTCTTTGCAAGCAGTTATATCTAGTGACCAGCTATTAGGCATTAGTATGCTTACCAACCCAAAAAGGTCTTTGCAGTTGGGGGGGACTCATTCTCTGCAGCTTACTGGAAGGGCTCCCAGGTGTTGCAGAGCTGCTGTCCCCCACCAGCTCCATCAGGACTGATAACAATGATGACTCAACTCAATGACTCTGATTCCTGGGCTAACTCTTGACCAAACTTCTTGGCTTTTTATTTAAGATTTTACACCTTTTCCTGTTGTGTTTTCCTCTTGAATGCTTCAGCTGCTAACAATACTGTCTCATCAATTTCACTTTTATCTCTAAGTTTACCTCTGTGACCTTTCTGCATAATTTCTGACAGGTCTTCCTCAGCAGCACGAGCAAAGGTTATGCATTGGGGTTGTATGAGAACTAGGACTTAGAACCTGTGACATCGGTGCAGGACCCCTGGGTTCATCTGGGTGCACAGGCTGCATAGCCCTTCCTATTCTTTGCCAACCTTTAGATCCTCATTCCCACATCCCCAGGAAAAGATTCTCTCCGTCTCTCCCAGAGCTGACCTAAAACCACATGCAGACTGAACGGAGTGCAGTCCCCACCCATTACCAGGTCCAGCTCAGGGTCAATCATCTGAGACGTCAAAGTCCTAACATAATAAGAATTCAAAAAACAAAGTGAGCTCTACTGCTAGTTCTGGGGCAGAGATTGTGTCTTTTAAGACCCAGATTCTTAGTGAGGGAGCTTTGATGTGATATTCAAAGCTTTTTTTTTTTTTGTTCGCAGCCCACTGTACTGAGGGACCAAAGTGCAGCCAGAGGGCTGACATGGTATAGGAAATATGGCAAGCTTTCAGCAGTATGATACTTCACAGCTGGTGTTTAACACAGCCTTTTGCTCGATCAGCTGTGACAGAACACATCACTGGCCAGATGCTGCCTTCTTTTGCAGGACACTTGGGACAGGGTTGGTAAGCTTTTTCTCTGTCCTAACAGAGATTTATACAGTCCGGGGGTCTTAACACGCGTGACCGACTCTTCATTCTCTTCAGTGGTCATAGGAGCTTCATTTTCTCATGCCTGACCAGGAGAGGAGAGTCTGCACATTAATCACTGACTCAGGTGTTATTTCAGGTAGATGTGATGGAGGGTTATAACGCATAATGTAGCAAAGCTGCATTTGCCAGGCTTGGGAACAGTGCTGAAAAAGTGCTCTGAAATACAGGAAGCACCTAAGCACTTCTCTCCTATTATAACCATGCTGAGAGAGAAGGAGTGAGCAACCATTGATCACCCTGGTTACTTTTTGCTCAAGTGCATAGACACTGCATAACCTTTTGACTACCAGCTGTGATAAAATCAGGCCACAGAATTTGGCATCTCCACTACTTACAATTTATAATATCAAGGAATAGGACTCATATTTTATCAAATTTATCCAATGTATGTATCAAATATTTTCTCTGAGGCATTTGCAACTCCAAAACTCTAGCCAATGACCTTAGAAATACCAAATCTTGTTGCACAAGTGTTAAGCATCTTGGGAAGATGTTGGGTTGGAGATGGGCACCCAAGGCTTTTCACTAGAAAATAAAATGTATATTTTATGATGGGCCCTGCATAAAGGGCATTTTCATCTGAGGGAAAATGCAAAAACGGTTTAAACTGCTAAACAAAAGCAACATATAATTTTCATTCTGTATTTTGGAATGAAAGAAGTGAATAATACAGAATGCTAGGGTATTTCATAGTAATCTAAGACTTTACCACTGTGCCTGCTTCAACAGAAAAGATTCACAACAGTTTCTTGCAAGAACCATTAATGTTCCTTTTCTAGATGTCTGTACTGGTAACCTGAAAGTGCAATTACAAGAAAACACATAATGAATATGATATAGTGGTATTAATAAAAAGTTTGAGAATTTGAACAAGTTACCTAAAAGACTCATCAGCCTGGATGTACAATGGCAATAAATGCACCATTAAATACCCCATGAACATATCCAGAGGAGAAAACCGTATCCACTTGAAGAAAACCCATTATCGCGAAATGATCAAAACAGAGGGCCAAAGTTAATGCCATGATATCTAACTTGTTCAGACTTTTCAAGCTTTTACACTGACTGGCAAAAATTAGGTATCCCTACTACATTTCCCCAAGATAGCTACAAACTGCAGTTCAGTGAGAATTTTTTTGCTGACAAATTTGCTTTTGCCAGACAGGCTATATCTGGCAGCAGTGTCTGACGATGAGCTTATAGCTTGAAGGACATTATTTTAGGCATTTTAAAACTATATATGTGATTACCTATAGGCTAGTGAGCCCATGTTAATTCTCAATACAGAATAAAACATGTTCAAACAATGAACCAATACCGAGGTGATTGGTCTTTCTGTCTTGGGTGATACAGCTGAATAGGGATGTCAGCTACTGAGTCCTCTTCATGTCTTCTGGGGTCTTCTTAGGTTACTGGTGACATGCTGGCTTTGGATGTGCTTTCCTGTATTCCTTAGGAAGGGAATGCACTTCAAATTCCTTCTCCATCAAGTCTAAGGACTTACTCAGTGTCTCGTGGTTTCTGATCTGGGTATCCTGAGAAGCTGTACATAGATGCATTGAGATCCTGAAGACCTGCTGATATTGGTGTCATCAATACATGCCAGTTTTCTGTTGTTCTTCCTGGTGCTTCTGCATTTCCATTCACTATGCACTCATATCAGTCTTCATGGTTCCTTATAATTCCTTTCACAGATAATATAATCACAAAATTATATCAATGAATCATGTGCTGACAGCTCCTGACACTTTTCTAAACAAAAACAAAACACCTGCACACTAAGAAAACAATGTCAGAGTTACTGAAGAACTGCAGGATGAGAAAAAGACAAATTTGGGTTAAAAAAAGACCTATCAGTATTGGAGGAGCTGCCACCATCTCCTGAAAACAACCCTGTTCATCTCTGGGATAAGAAACCAGTCACCAGCATCTGTTTTTCAGGAGATCGACCAAAGGCTTATGCAAGATTTGTTCTCGACAAATATGAGAGACGGACAGAAGTGTTTAGGAGACTGGGGAAAAGGAAGCACTGTGAAATGTGCCAGAAAAGGGCACAGATAGGGACTAATGACATAAAATTGGTCATGGCACAAAGGGGTATCTGGACCTGCCACCCTCAAAAGTAGTTATGCTAAGAGACTGCAGACTTGTTCATCCAAGAGCAACTCAAAGATTGAATTAACATGGTCAGCACAGTATTTGTTTGGTGGTATCTCAATTTATTTATAATGGCATGACATATTACTGCTACTTTTAATACTAATCATCAGCAGGAAAAGACAACACTGGACAACACTTTCAGACACTGAGCTTCCCAGGCATAATGTCTGCAAGCAGCACAGCAGAGCCATTGAAGCTCTACGCTGCTGACCGAGTCAAACACGGACTAAGCCTGACCCCTGGCAGGATCCCCAGCACTGCACAGCCACAAGCGGAGGAAACTACACGTTTCTTCAACGGTGCCTAGCTCTGAGACATTCTTGGTCATGCCTGCAAGCTGCTAACTAGACATCTAAGCCCCCTGCTACTAGAGCCAGGTCACACTGGTGCAAAATTCCACAGTGACACAGCCTTGTCCCTGCGCTTCAGGGGTAAGGAGAGGCCAGAGACCTGCTCTATGAGATCCTCAGAAGCCGTGCAAGACTTGATTTCACAGGAAAAACTTTGGGTGCAAGGAAAGCAGCTAACCTCTCTGGGATAACCCACTCATTTCTGCCTGAAACACCAAATTGTACATCTTTCTGTATTTAAGGACACTTTGCCTTCCTAAGAGGCAGAGCAGCTTGGCAGTCAGAACACTCCTGCCTTATGTCGAAAATGCAAGTTTGAGTTCCTACTTTGAATCAGGCCCAAGCAAAGATTTGAAGCTGAGTCTTTTGGGCACAAGGTGCTGCTTCACACAGTACACTATTGTGTATGCACACGTGGTTCCTGGGCTGCGCTGAAAGCTACATCCAGCTGATCCACACCTTCAGCTCAGCCAGAGTCTGGGGCTACTCTTCCATGGTGGAGACCCCTACAGCCACACTGAGGATCCCTTTCTTTGAGCTGCCAGTTACCTCTCTTGAACAATTAATGGGCAGCCTGTTAACCACGGAGCAGTGTCAACTCACAGATGGTTCTGCACATGCCTGGTGGCAAGATTATAGACACTTACTCGTTAAGAGATTGATGACAGTGGTATCACATGGAGATACACAAAGGACCTAAGTCCTCTTGATGAATTTGACCTTTATTTGCCAGGGTTATAACTACAGTGCTTTCAGGATATGATAATTTGAATTGTCTACTGCTTTTTCATCGATAAATTGCTACTGCTAAATTGATAAAGCCACCGATACTTTAATTCAGATTCAGTTACTCATCATCTGATGTCACACCTGAAACACTGAAAACAACACTGAGTTCAGTTCAGTAATTCATAGAAAGAGTAAGCATATAGGGAAAAAAAGGTCCTATGCCAAATTTCCTTAAATGATCACAGGGAGGATTAAACAACATTTATTCTCTCATTACTCATCTCATCATAAGGTCTATTGCATCTAAAGGCTAGATAATATGCTTTTCTGTAACACTGCTTCTTCAGGGAAGTATGACTTGCTGCATCTTATCAGCTTGGAAATGTCAATCGAAGGAAGTGAACCAAATAAATCAAGAAGATTTTTTCTACTTCAGAATTATCCTAAGCTCAGAGCAGATACTTAAAAAACTGTTAGAAAGAAAAATAGTAATAAATACATTCCATTTAGAGGGATAAGTTACGGTGCTAGTATCAGTTAAATGGGGGAAAAGAATTTTTATTGAACTTCTTCAACACATTAATTCCGGATGCAGACAAAGCACCAATCTCTCTATTAGTCGTTCACTAGGGTTTATAATGCTAACAAGTAGTAACACTTCTCCTACCACAAACTGACATCAAGGGCTTATCATTCGTCCTTCATGTAGACAGCATGACAATTGACACTCCACAGAGATGTTATGAATAAAGCCAAACACCATAGAATTATTAAATAGTCCAGGTAACTTTCCTCATCTTCCAAAGAGACATTTTTGCACACTATAATTTTCTACAAATGTATTACTGTCACAATGACTTGCTCTTGAGGTTTTTAGTGCAGGCACAGAGAAAAAAGTGATCCTGTGCAAAGTGAAGGACTACAACGTGAAAAACTTTCAGTAACAGTCGTTGACCTTTCACCGCAGAAAACTGTCAGAGCAGTGAAACTAAGAATGAGGATTTTTTTCAGTGGCTGCTAGGGTGTTATACAGCCTTTCATGTGTGTACTAATTCAAATCCTGCCTGGACCAGTATTCTTCTTTCAGCCATACTCAGCTGACAATTACCCTGCAAAAGTTAAATGATTGCCATCAGCTTTCTCCTGAAGAAAACAAACAAACAAACAAACAAAAAGTGAACTCTTAGCCTTTCTTGTGCTCTCCAGTATAATCCTAGTTCTGTGAGACTTCCCAAGACAGCCTCAGCATCAGAGCGCAAGGCACCTGTTCTAGCAGCAATGAAAGTTACAGGACTGATCAGAAATTACTGCACAAATTTAGATGATGCCCCTATGGCTTCACATCTTAACACTCACCAAAACTAATCTTCTGTTCTCTTTCCCATAGTATGAAGAATATGACCACTATCTGCAGCTCCAGCATAATCTTCTATCCACCCATACATTCCAGCAGCACTTAAATGTCAATTGGCCTTGATACAGCTTTCTTTTTACATCAAAATCAAACCTTTTCACTCTATACTTACTGTTAAAATACCAGTCCATGCTCCCATCATCTCCCTCTTTGACCCATACAACCTTCTTTTTTATGGCCTCCCCATGATCTGCATAAATCTTTTCTGATGCACTGGAAAGAATAAAAGAAGCATGAAAAAAAAGGACAAAATTTGCAAGGAAAGCAATGTCTAAACCAATCTGCATATAGCTATTGTGTTCCAAAACACACAGCCTAATGGATATAGGCTTTCTATTTGCCTGCAATCATGGATAAATAAGAGGCTACATTACTACAAGCTAGGAAGAGAAAGTGTGACTTACTATCTCAATTTGGACTGCAAATCATAAAAGAGTCAGAATAAATTTTGAATCCCTCAGTGCTTGACACTTCCAGAAGATGACAGATACTGACAAAAGAAGACCCCAGAGACTATGAATATAAGCAATTAACATCACCTATTAAATATTTTCAAGATATTCTGCAATAGGAACAAATAGGCAATGGGTTTATAATTTAGTCAAAAGCATTAGAATACAGATGCTCAGACAAAATTGGTTTCAAATTCAGTAATCTCCTGTCATCCCTTTTTTTAGGAGTTTACTCTCTACATCCTCAGGAAGCAGTACATATCAGAACCTATTTTCAAATGGTCTTTATCATAGATACCTTTTCTACATGTTTGCATGTAATCACAAAGTTTGTCTGAAAGGCCTCTGTGTGCAGGTATGCAACGGTACACAGCACTCCGGCATAAAGCTCAGCTTCTACACACTGAAGATCCAACCTTAACACCTAGAAAAGTCTTATCAAAAAGTGGGATACCAGTTGAAGGAATTTAGTGCCTTCTCCATTTGCTGGGATACACATTCAGGGCTTTATCTGGCAAGGTCCTAAATGTGCTGCTCCCGACACTGTGAGCAATCAAGCATGTGAGTGAATTCAAACAGCTGACTCACTTCTTTGACTCTCTGCGTGCCACATACACGCGCACTGGGCGGCACGTGATTGATGAAGCGCTTCATGGGACGTCAGCCAAAATGTGCAGACTCTCACACTGCTCAGACTAAGGGGGAAGTTAAACATCTTAAATACTTCAAGAAAGTATGTGTGTTTATGCACAAACATACATATACACATATATATGTTTATATACATATAAACACAATTTTCTGTGTGCATGTATTTCATACATTTATATTATCATGGCATTGCATATTTCATCAAAGAAGTGACAAAATTTGAGCCTTGTCCTGCTGATACTGGTGAGTTTACAGCCACAGATGAAATTATTGCAGACCATATTTCTAGACACTTCTGAAGAGAAGTAACACATCCTTAATGCATAAAATGTGTAATTTTCCCTAGTCCTGCTCTAGAGTTACACAAAACAGCAAATAGCTCTCTAAGTGAAGTAGCCTTGATCTATTTGAATTTGAGCATTGGTAAAATAAAATGTTTTGCAATTTAAGATGCTACAAATAAATTTTGAAATAGTGACAGAAGTATATATTTATATTGCATATATCTTTACAGCTTCCATCAGAGTCCTCTTTGTATCTCTGCTGGAACATAAAGCCAGTCAGCACAGAAAAGATGGAACTCTGTCATTGCAAATGACATTTCCTCAGACATTCATGGGCACTGTGGTTTTGGGGGGAAATTTCATACATCCTGACAGAGATGGTGCATTTTCACAAAAGGGTTTTCTTTTTCTGTTTCCACATAAATCTGTGGAAGTTGTCACCAGCTACAATGGGAACAGAAGTGGAAAGAATAAGAAGGCACAGGATCTTTTCCTGACTTTGCTGTTGAACACCTGCAAGAATTCCAGGAATTCATTTCATCTTTCCATGTCTTGATTATCTCAGATGTAAACTGGGGATGATTGTCCCTGCCGCCCTTCATAACAAGCCACAAAATGCAGGCATAAAAGCTAATATTTAAGCAACACCCAAACTCCACTAAATCTATGAAAAAAGATTCAAAAACTTTGGCTGGCGAATTTGGGTTGAGTGCTTTAATATTAATCTGGCTATTATTACTATTGTATTATTTATATGTATATTATTACAAACATGGAAATAAAATATAGATACCTTCCATATTTCACGTGTCTTAGGTTTTTATGACCATGGTCACTGGAGTCATTAAGGTGAGATAAGACAGCTTTAATTAGACGTATTTAGAACTGTATTTCTCAGTTCACACATGCCAAGTGATATTTCTTATGGCATGAATTTTCAGACTGGTAATAGAAGCTAAACACATTTTCCTTTAAAAGTTTGTAAAACTTGTGAAACACAAAAGCATTAAGCAGTTACATTTTTCTGAATCATGGTGTCTTTTGTAAGAACAGCTGTGTATTTAGTTCAACAGTGAAACTCAAGCTGTTTTATTAATGAAAAGGGAGTCAAATAACCAAGTACTGGAATGACTTGCAGGCTATTGAAAGCAGATAGTTGGCTCGTTCAGTGGGCCCCTCATGAATGATGCCACTTCCCTTTAGACTGGCATTGAAATAATCCAGATTTACTTTCCATTCTACAAAGTATTTTTAGGACCTTCTATGATAAAGATAAAATGTAGGAAATACACTCCACAAAGAAAATACAACTTCTTAGATTGAAACAGCAAAACTTCAGCACTTACCAAACAATTGCATGTAGCTTCTAGGATAAATGACTTTTGGTGAAATTATTTCTAGGTTTTCGCATGGGCTTACCACTACCATCGGACTGCTGCACATGCATCAGAAAATTTATGAAATTTTGGCAATATTGGGAAGAACAATTGCTTGTTTTTCAGATACAGGTGTATTCGTTGGCTTACTAAAGGCAATGGGTGAACTCCAATATAAGTCAACAAGGTAATACTTTAGATAGGGAATTCAAGAAACCTTAAATAAAAACATCTGAGGTGAATTGAAATACTTTGATTAGTTCTCAATAGAGTGATCTGCAACTACGACTTCTTTCTTTAAAGTGTCTTCTCATAGTTTCTTACTATGTGTCTCAGATATTTTTATTCTTTCCCATTTTCTTTCTTCAGGCTTTGTTCATTTTTAATTCTGTGTTCTCTGCTTCTTTTCTTGGATATACTTCCATAAAAATCTGTGTAATCAGGACTGGTCACTCTTCACGCATAACAGTTGAGCAGCCTGGTCCCTGACCAGGTTATTGACAGTGGACCATGCCAAAAGCGTTCTGAAAGATTTGAGTCAGTCATAAAAGATTCTTCAGAAAAAGTGCTGAGCTGATGAACAGAAATAGCAAGCTGTGTTTTTAAAGGCCCATTGCAAGAACTACACAAAAGCATGTTACAACTAGTGACCCAGAACCACAGAGTATTTAATGTGTGGTAATTTTAAGAGTTGTCAAGGGGTGTATAAATTCCTCCCAAACCCCTCTACTCCTCAGATCGGTGTAGAATTTGTAGGGCATAGCAACACTGTAGGGATGTAGTTTTTGCCAACAGCATCCTCAGCTGCGTTAGGAAAAGCACTGCCAGCAGTGAAAGGGAGGTGGTCCTGCCACTCTACTCAGCACTTTGAGACACAGCTCGAGTGCTGGGGCCAGTCCTTTGCTCCCCAGCACAGAGTGACATGGATATGATGGAATGAGTCTAGAAAAGGGCCAGGAATGGTCTGAGGCATCTGGCATGAGAGGAGAAACTGAAATGAGAGGGATGCATTAGCTTGGAGAAGACACGCAGGTTGTTAGCAATGCATACACATATTTGCAGCAGTGAGCATACATACCTGATGGCGGGTTAAAGAAGAGAGAGCCAGGCTCTTTTCAGTGATGTCCAGTGACAGGACAAGAGCCAATGGATTCAAAGTGAAATAAAGAAAACGCCACTTAAACACATGAAAAAAACTTCTTTACCATGACAGAAGAAGAAACACCAACACAGGTTGCCCAGAGAGGGTGTGGAGTGTCCATCCTCGGAGCTATTCAAAACCAGGGGGTTGGACTAAGTGATCTCCAGAGATGCCTTTCGCAGTCAGCAGTTCTGTGGCTCTCCTTCCCTAGGTAATGAGTTTTGACATGTAGCACAGCTCCTCCTGAATTTTGTCCCTTCATCTGACAAAGATACACCACCTTCAGCCCAACTGTAATTTCTTGTTTTCCCAAACTACCTTCTAATTTCAGCAAACATTTCTTGGGGCACCAATCCTGAATAAAACATATTTTAGGCATGCAAATACAAGGGACAATTTGTATAATGTCAGTTTTCTCATTTATAACTAACATGCTTAGATTTAGATGGCTCAAACTCCAGAAGCAGGTAAACTTTATTTCTAATAATACCTAAAGACTGGGGAAAAAAAAAAAAAACTAGCTAGGGACATTTTCCTCTAAACAGGTATCCAAATGTTGATTAGATCTGGATTTGAAACATACGATGACACAAGTTTATGATGTTAAAATCAATTTTTATTTTCATGAAACTTCTCCTACTTGTAACAACCATATGCACAGAAGTCAAGAAAACATCTGACAGCATAGCTTGAAAAAAAAAAAAAGGTGCACTATAGGAAACAACGTGTGGATGACAGCTGCTACTCCCCCTTTAAATCTTATTCAGTCTCTCTTGTGTTAAATAGTATCTTCCTTTACTTACCATTCAATACTGATGAAGCTGGCATCACCAGGCCCTCTGAAGCTGAACTGTTTGCGCTGTATACATTTTCGTGGCTAATATTGTAAAATAATTCATTTTTCTCAAAAAGAAACAGGCAAACAATATACAATATTCAAACCACCTGTGGAAGCACTCTCGGAGAATGTGAGAACATCTCAACAGTTTACATCCGTACAAACACTGAAACCAAGAAGACTAGATTCAGACTTTACTTTCTTTCAAGGCTGGAGGCAGTTTGGATGCATCGTTTCAGTTGACATCTACCTCTGCTTTTGTTCTGCTTCTACAAAAACCCAAGAAACCTGCTTCTTATAAGTCACAAAAAGCATGACAGTGTTCATAACAGTCACAGGGAATCCCCAGATTTGCCATCAATAATGATTGATGGGTAGCTCTCACATTCCCCTGCAGAGTTCGGCGGGGAAGTCAATCAATGGGTGTTTAACTCTGGCTGGCATCCTCTGCACTCACTCCTGCAGTCTGGCTGCTCCTGCCTCCTGCCAGCATCAACTCCAGAGCTTTTTTATTGCAGGGCTGGCAGCTGCCTCCATGTCTCTCTGCTCCAGCCAGCACTGCACAGAAACATCTCTCAAGTGCTGGCAAGAGAGCTCAAAGAGATTCCAGCAGGCAGAGGAGATCCCCTGCCAGGCTAAAGAAGCAAAAGACTGAGGGAAAAGGAATCACTGGGCTATTTAATCCTTTATTTTCATGTCTGTGTAAAGGACAGCAGGAAGTACATGACCCCAAAGGAAAGAATTTTCTATCAAAAAATGGCGCCATTCTTTCTGTAAGCCTTTCCGTGCTCTCAGAAAGAAACAACTTTTGCTTCTTGGAGGGATCAGAAGGAGCCTGCCAGGGTGACAAAAGAAAAGGAGAAGTTAACCTCCTGACAATGGTAATAGGTTAAGCCAGTATGAAGGAAGCTTATACTGCAAAGATCTTCTAGGACTGAGAAGAAAATTGTCTTCGGTTCAGCAAAAGAGGAAATGCAACACCAGAGGATTAAGAAGAGAAGGAACACAGTAAAAATGAGAAGCCAGAGAGACGCCCCTTTGCAGCAGCACTTTGAATAAACAAAGCTGCAGGGGTCACGACGAGAGACAGGACATGACTAAGTCATACAGTCAGAGAGGACTGTCAGTAGGCCTCTGCTACAAGCAGTAAGACCTCAACACAATCCAGCGGGAATGAAAAGAGAGGGAACACAAAGGAAAGCATGAGTCATGGATGGTATTCACAACTGTATTTGTCAATAGGAGCATCCAGGGGGCAATATCTAGAGAGTCAAGAGGAGAAACACAGACGGAAGCCTAGCACACCCCCAGCAGCAGAAGAAAGAGGAGCCAGCACTAAAGATTCAAAAGGCAAAAGTGAAGAAGAAATAGGAAAGGACGATTTTTTTGGAAGTGCGCTGGGGTTTTGTTTAAGCGTTTGCTGGATTTGGGAAGAGGAATGAGAGTTACTAAAGCAGTCCATCAGTCAGAGCCAATGATGAAACACGGGCCTTTATATCTAAGTTCTTAAGTGGAGATATCAGTGTGATATCCAGCTGATGGAGGAAGGATTGAGCCATACTGTAGGAGATGACAGGAATAAAACGGATGAAGTGATAGGTATAGGAAGGGAATCCAATGGGTGTTTCTATGACAGGGAGGATCTGTGACTACCTACCTTTATTTGAGAGGAAACTTAAGGACTTTGAGAAATAGAAGAGAAAAAAGACAGGATGAAGTAGACACATAGGATAGGAAGAGAAGGGATAATAAAAGAGGAAGTAAAAGAAATAATGAAGTCAACATTTGTGTGACAGCAGACCAAGAAGCAAATGTGGAAAAGGTTAACGACAGAAGTAATTAATTCTGTATTTTAACTTTGGGTTTTTTCTGCAGAAGCAAATGAGGTCGTTGCAGTAGAACCTATTTGTTCAAAGCAGGAGAAAGATACAGTGAAGTCCAAATGAAAAAAGTCATGTTTGTTGTAGGAGAAAAACTGAATGTGGATCTATGACTGAAGTGAAAAGATGAGGACATAGTGATAGTCAGCTAAAATGTCAGATTTAGTATCGTCAGAGAAAAGTAGCTCAAGGGTGAACATGTGGATGCAGAAGTGATAATCACTGCCCCATAGTCAGCATCCTATCTATAATCAGTTAGCCTCTCTCATTGCAGCAGTGCAACTGATGTCCAAATATTATTCAGAAAAGCTTCTCAGGCGTGCTAGTTTCAGCCAAGGTAGAGTTAATTTTCTTCACAGGGGCTGGTATGGGGCTGTGTTTTGGATTTGTGCTGTACACAGTGCTGATAATGTAGGGATGTTTTTGTTGTTTCTGAGCAGGGCTTACACAGAGCCAAGGCCTCTTCTGCTTTTGGTACAGCCACGCTGGTGAGGGGGCTCGGGGTGCGTGGGAAGTGACACAGCCAAGGCAGGTGACCTCAGCTGACAGGGGACATTCCAGACCCTATGACATCATGCTCAGTATGTAAAGTGGGGGGAAGAAGGAGGGAACATGTTGGAGTGACAGCATTTGTCTTCCCAAGTGTAGCGGGTTGACCTTGGCTGGTCACCAGATGCCTCCCAAGCCACTCCATCACTCCCCCTCCCAGCAGGGCAGGGGAGAGGAAACAAGATGAAAAACAACTCATAGGTAGAGAAAAGGCAGTTTACTAAAGCAAAAAAAAAAAAAGAAAAGTTTGCACATGCATAACCAAAGGGGAAAAAAATTAATGTCTACTTCCCATCAGCAGGCAATGTTCAGCCACTTCCCAGGAAACAGGGCTTCAGCACGCAGAGTGGCCGCTCCAGAAGTCACACGTTGTAAAATAATGAATGCTCCCCATTCTTCCTCTCTCCCTTAGCTTTTATATCTGAGCTAGCATCATATGGTATGGAATATCTCTTTGGTTAATTTGGGTCAGCTGGCCTGGGTGTGTCCCCTCCCAGGATCTTGTCTGCTCCCAGTTCCTTGATGAGAGGGAGAGGGAGGAAATGTTAGAGAAACAGCTCTGCTCAGCAGTAGCCAAAACACTGGTGCGTCATCAGTACCTTTCCAGCTACCAGCGCAAAGCACAGCACTGTGAGGGCTGCTTGGGGAAATGAACTCCATCTCAGCCAGATCCAATACAATCTCCACCCCTTATTCCATACCATTTGCATCATACTCAGATGCCACATAATTTATATATCATCCAACTGTTCCATTGTATTTATTTCTCATTACTGGAATCCTTTCTTGCCCACACATACAGCGTAAACTACATCCTTAAACCATCTCTATACCAAACATACTTCTTCATTAACTACTGTCCCCCGTCCTTTCACAGGTAGATATTATTTTCCCATTTCATGGGCTTCCTCCATCCCTCGAGATCCATGACTTGTGCTCTACTCCATCAGGATGCACGGTCAGGACAGGAGAAGCGCCACAATTGATCGCTGGGCACCAATACCAGCCCAGCAGAGGAACCTCAGCTCTGGTGCCTGGAGCACCTCCTCCCCCTCCTTCTGCACTGACCTTGGTGTCTGCAGAGTTGTTCCTCTCACATGTTCTCACCCTGCTCTTCTCTGGCCACAATTACAACTACACAATCGCTTTCTTTTTTTCTTCTTCTTCTTAAACATGTTATCACAGAGGCATTACCACCATTTCTGATCACCCCAGCCTTGACCAGTGGCAGTTCTTGGGAGCTGCCAGGGATTGGCTCTGTCTGACATGGAAGAAGGTTCTGGCAGCTTCTCACAGAAGCCACCCCTGCAGCCCCCCTGCTACCAAAGCTTGGCCATACGAACCCAAGACACCAAGTAACTGTTACACGTGAAGGGGTCCTGCTCCTCTGGAGACGGCTGAACTCCTGCCTGGCCATGGGAAGCAGTGAATTAACTCCTCGTTTTGCTTTGTCTGTGTGCGCAGCTATTGCCTTCCCTATTAAATTATCTGTATCTCCACCCGTGAGTTTTCTAACTCCTACCCTTCTGATTCTCTCTCCCAGTCCTGCTGGTGGGGCAGTGAGAGAGTGGCCACGTGGGGCTAGGTTGCTGGCTGGGGCGAAAGCACTACATCAGATCAGTGTGGTCATGCAATCAACAAATGGCTCTCAAAAAACTCGATGAACCAAGAAGGAGGAAGAAAAAAACAACCCATAAAACCCACAAGTACCCTCTTCAGGGTGTAGCTGATTATAACTTTTTCCGCTCCAGAAAGTACACTTTATTTCAATTTCCAGTCTCACATATACCTACCTCCTTAGCCTTGTGCTCAAAATTTACAAAGCTTTAGCTTGTCAGCTCTGGGAATTCTCTGTCTTTCCTCTGAATATTAGTTACATAATAGCTTGAGCTAAGCAATCAAAGCGGTGATAGGTCAAAAGGAAGATTTGCCTGAGGTGATGCAGGAAGTTGATGGCAGAGCTTGAAGCTGAATACACATTTCTCTGCTATTCTGACAGCACAAAAGCCAATAGAGCCTCCTTGACTGTTTGGATTTTGCTGGCTTTTTTCCAAAGAAGCACTGTTTCTGAAGCCAAAGCTACAAAATGTAATGGCATTGAAAGAGCTAATAAGCCAAAGAAATATCCCCAAATGGCACTGTTTTCTAGTTCTCAATGGCACTTCCGTGATGTTACTAATAAATTATATATCTTACAATCGACATTTTCTACATGCATACTGTACTTTGTGTCATTTCAACTGCCTGTGAATGTGTACAGTCCTTGAGATATTAAGAGGAATGTGTTAAGCCCGGTCCTTCTCTTGGATTTTTGCGCTCCTCATCTTCAAAATACTTAGGTCCAAAGATGTCACAGATCTGGTACTGACATTTCTAGTTACAAAAGATAGACTTGAAAGTCATTGTTCAACCCCTTTGCATCTGTTTTGTGGGACTAAATGACAACTACTGAAAATTTTAGTTGGTAAGTGGTGGCGACAGCAAATACAGCACTGAAATTTAGAGGGATAAATTAAACATTTTTTGACATTGCAGAACAGTGTAACATTTACTTGTCAACAGTGCAGGATGCAGTAAATAGACTAAGCAAGGAACTAAGACGGCCAGGACTCCAACGCCCACTCTTCTGAGGTGACAGCAGTGATTAAGATGACACATCCTGCACTTCAAATTGCATTCTTCACGTTCTTTAGGGGTTATGATTTATCTGTGATTGATTAAGGAACGGGCTAGGCATCACAGCATTACTCTTCTCCATGCCATGACAACATTCTCAGAAATTTCAAGATTTTTCTCCTGTGAGTTTATTTGGCATCAGCTTCTTGAGAAAATGCCTTCAGAACCAAACATGAAGCATCAAGTATTTAACATCTGAAAAACTGTGAAATAGGAATTTCATTAATAAAAAGGATGTTTATGAGTTATACTGATATTCATTATTATTTGCATAATCAGAGTCTAGGCACTGCTGCTTATAAAGATGATGCTTTCATGCTACTGGGAATAAAGGAGCAAAAAGATGTTTCTATCCCTGGAAATTTATCATCTATGACAATTGATAGCTGATGGATCCTGACTGATGGGGAAAAGAAGGGCATTAATAAAAGAATTACGATCAGCACAACAGTAACATCCCACCTCAGACATGGGAAGTTCCTATAACCATGAAGAATGGCTGCTCAAAAGCAATTATAGTGAAATTTTATAAGGCAGAGGCAAAGCTGTATGTATGTTGAATGCTCTGTCTGGATCGCCACTTCTCTTTAAAGAAGCTCATCAGAAACTGTTTTGGTAAAAAGAAATGTTTATAAAAGTTGCTTTTTTTACAGAAGTCATGGGGAACATTTGAGGACATGGGTTCTCAGTCATGAGTTAATGCTTGTTGTAATGGATTACATTACATTTCAAGAATGGAAATTCTAGATTGATTTTGACATTAAATTAGCTGAGATTCTTTGGGTTCTGTGAGCATTCCAAAGAGACATACTATGAACTTGCAATAATCACTTACTGGTCTTTTAGCCAAACTTAAGCACACACCTTTGCCACTGAAAAATAAAGACTGGCTCTGCTTAGGAACTACCTAGTGCAACAAAACAGCCTAATATGCAATTTCTACAAGCAGCCTTATCCAAAGCATAAGATAAAAATTGGGACAAGCTAAGATCTTGGGGAGTGCTCTCACTTAATTACCTGTTAACACTTCCCCTAGTTTTTTGTTTTACAAGGCAGCAGGCCACTCTCCGCCCTACAGAACTGCTTTAACTGCTTTCCTCACAGTAGGAATTGGTTATGATGGCACATATTAGCACTGTTATCACAAGGGCCTAAACCTGAAATGATGCAAACTCATGGTGACTTCTGCTACCCGTTTATTTGTATAAAGAAGAGCAGAAGACCAGCCCAAATCGGTGTATTTCTATACTTTCACTTCAATGGAGCCGCAGTGAGGGCACGTAGCCCCTGCTCTCTCTGCTGACATTCTCACGGGCCAAGGTTCATCGGAGCACGGGCACTCCGGGGCTCCGGCTGGGAGCCGCCCCGGGGAGCAGCCGGCGCCCCCGGCCAGGTCTCCCAGGAGGCGCCCG
>VZTA01017762.1:243991-264948 GCA_013398855.1 Mohoua ochrocephala | reverse complement strand
GCGCGGGCGCCCCAGGGCTGGAGGGGCCGACCGGCGTGCGGGCGGAGCCCGGCAGTGGCCCCGCCGCGGTGCCAGCGGAGCAGCCGCTTATTCGGGTGTCCCGGCGCGGGTTTTTGTCGTGTGCACCCCGGGAACGAGCCATCCCCGCGGGAAGAACTGTTGCGGAGAGGGCGGTCCGGGCTGGTCCCGGCGTGCTCCTCGGGGGCACCTTTCCAAGTTGTAGGAACCACGATGGACATTTGTCCCGCAGTGAGGGTGTGCACGGTGGCACTGCCCAGGAGGCTAATTTACGCCGTCCCCGGTGTACCGTAGTCTGTCCGTGCTCACGGATCCCGAGGATGCCGGTATTAGGAAGTGTGGGAGAGTGAGGTGCAGCAGCCATCAAGCCCTAAACACCTGGTGAAACAGGCCCGGGAAGCAAAGCACCGGGTGAGCAGGCTCTGGTAGCTGCAGGCAGGAGAGCCTGGTCTGACTTTACCTCACGGTAAGGCGTCAAAAGATTAGTTTCCACAGAGTTACATAACAAGACAGCAAACCCACTGTGGCTGTCTCATGATAGTAAGTCATTTGCTTTTGTAATTGGGAAGACAAAACCTAAATTTCATGAGCCCGACACAGATACCTGTAATGCATCAATCACATCAGTTGGCTTTTGGGAAGACAAATCTGGGAGGGAGGGAGGGAGGGAGGGAAGGAAGGTCCTGTAATGTTCGTTTTGTTTTCCTTGTAGATATCACTGAAGTACCCGCTGTCCACCACTTTCCTCATTTAACTTCCCCTTGGGGTCAGCTGCTCGTCAGCATGCCTTCAACTGAGAACACCTCAAAACTTTTCCTGGTCCTTGTGTCACTGCTGCTGGTGCTGCCAGTAGTTGAAGCCCTGGACGCAGGAGATACCATTGCCTTCCTTCTAGGCCTCGCTGTCAGTGTCGTTGGATTCTGTGCCTGCCTGGGCTTGTATGCAAGGAGAAGGAATGGGCAGCAGTGATTTCAAGAAGATGCTCAGATGAAGTGAATTTCCGAACACAGCTTGGAGTTGGGTATAAGACTGAGCTTTGGTTCTAGATAACTTTCAAAAAACATGTAGTAGATATTTCTGCAAACCCCTCTTACTGTTCACTACAACAGAATCAAGACTATACTCAGTAAAAGGGATTTGTACAATCTGTCCTCGTTACAAAAAGATAATTTTATATTGTTTGTGATTAAATATTGCCTTAGAGAAGGGTAAAAACTTTTTGAATGGGGAAGTAAAAGTATAGAGTGGCTCACAGTAAAAGTTTATAAATATAGCATGTGTGTGAGGCCATCAACAAGTTCCATAATTTTGGTTTCAATGTTTAATCAGGAGGAAGCAGCTATTAATCTTTCCAGTCAGGATGACAAGAGTTTTGAAATTAGTCCTAACTAGATAGCTACTGAGCAGACTGCTCTAACTTGTGTGCTCGTGCTCACGTACTCTGTAATGACAGTAAACACCTAACAGCTCACTTCTGCTGTCACATGGATGAGACTTAAGAGAACTAAGGAAACATGAAAGGCTCTTTTTTTCTTTTAGAATATTTTTAGAGCATTTTTATTTTAGAATATGCCACTCCTGTAGCCTGTGTTCTTATTACCAAGTAGATACACTTAAGAATGAGACCACCATTTTTATTTAACTTGTATTTCACAGAAAAGTACATGTAAGGCTATGTAATTCAGATTAGAGATATGGGCTTTGTCTCTTGTTTTATTTTTTGTACTCAGCTTTTCTCTAGGCACACCAGGTTTAAGGCTTACTTTGTTTGGTGTTTGTACTCTTTTCTCCAAAACTGAAGACTTAACTATTTTGATGAAATTTGATGGAATTCTGTGTAGTATTTCTGCATTAGAAGGTTATTAGAATTATAACAAGACCATTGTGCACATGTTTTTTTTACAATGTAGAAAGAACTTGTTTTGTTAAAATCCTGGGTTTAGTCAATGGGTCCATTGTTTTTGAGTGTATTCCTTGTGACAAATTTATGTTGCTAGCTAAACATTTAGGTTTCTCTAACTGATGAACGTGGGTTCCACAGAAGATTAGAACCAAAACCAAAGTAAAAAATCCTGGTGCAGAATGGGAGATGTAAATAGTCTTACTCTATTCATGCTCAGCCAGCTTGCATGGTATATGGTTGAAAGACTTAGTAGTGTGTCTAGGACCTGTTTCTTTAAGTACCAAAGGTGAAATGGCTCAGCCAAGAATGTCTGCCACAAGTCTCTCTGACTTGTTAGGGTGTTCTAGCTTGAGCCAAGGAGCACAATCTGTAACAGCAGCAGAAAAAGGAGCATAGGAAGGTGAGCTCTCCACAGTTCACAGGATTTCCTTCTGATCTTGTGCTGTGGACACTGCCACTCTTTGCTAGAAATCCTGACTTTTATCTTTCAGAGCTATGTATTTTGATACTGTTCTTCCACTTCCTCTGTGTCTCTGTTCAGTGGAGCACAAAGCAATGGCTAGAAGAGTTGTTGGGCAGGTCTTATGTAAGTAATTGGGTAGGCAGATCATGTTCTCCAAATCCTGACTTCTGCATGCCATTTTTGGCAGAAAGGGACACAATGCACAATTACTGTGTACAAATGAAATTTACAGCCCTAAGAGGAGCTTCAGACAGTAGTATCACCTTTGAAAGCTGCCTAGCAGCAGCAGATGATCCTGTACGTGATCATTCAACTGGGTGGATGCAAGCACAGACCAAACTGTGGTCTTTGATGTTCCAGCTTACCTAAACAAACAAACAAAACAAACAAACAAAAAAGAGCAAAAAACAAACAAACAAAACAAAACCAAATAAAACCCCCTACAAAACTGGCATTCAGTTCACTTTATAGTTCCCAAAGTTACAAAATTTTGCCATTTTTTCAGTAAAATATCAAGTATTGCTCTTTCAATAGAATACATTTTAACACAAACAGATTTTCACAGGCTCCTTTATCTACACCTTGAAAAAGATCCGTGGCAATAGTTTCACAGAATTAGGCAACAGTTTCACTGCAGGAGAACAAAATTTTAACAGGGTAATTATCTTCAGGCAATAGGGATATGAGAAATTGTATTATTTGCCCAAAGCTGTATGTACTTCATTGAAAGGTGTTTGCACAGTGTAATGGCTTTGTTTCCTGGGTTCTGACAGAAGCTTTATTGTTAAAGATTTACATTTGTCAATTACTTGAGTGTAAAATCAGATACCCCTGTTTTTTCCTCTGTCTTAATAAACTTTGACGTATGATTTGTCATCAGCTTGATGAAGTAATTCTTACGAAAAGGAAAATTGAGATGACAGAAATGACTGAAACTGTTGAAGTTCTTTCTGTTGGCTCTTATTTCCTTATTTACTTTTGCTTATGTTAGATAACTTTATGAACTAATGTATCATAAGGTATGTTTTCAGTTAACTTTTGTGCAGTGAGTGTACTTCTCTTGGTCCTACTAGTTTATTCCATTTCGGTAACTGTTACTTTAAAGCACTTCAGCGAGCTGGTCCCCTTACTTTGACACTGTCAGCTTGTAGTTGCAAAGAATCCTGTTTGCCTGGTGCAAGGAAAACTTGAAGTATTTATTTTTCCTTTGGACTATGAATTTTCAACGTGTCTTACATAGTTGCCTATATACCAGAAAAGCTATTTATGTCAGTTTTCTAACTGGAGGCACAAGGATATAAAGGACCATTTTCTGGTTGTTTTTTTTTTTTTCTTTTAATGAAATATTATATTCTAGTGCTTCAGTTATTTGAATTATACTCTTCTTTTTTTTTTTTCTAACTTTTAAAGAGCTAGTTTTATCCCAGCATTTTGTGAAAACAGGGTTCTACTGCTTTCAGGATTTCGGCTACTGCACAAATCAGTTCACTTTGTGCACTAAGCTAATACTCTTAGTGGCTGTTTTCAGAGCAGAAAGTAGAAACAGCCTGACAATGTCCACCTCTTAACAAATACTGCCTACCCTCTGACAAAAAAAACCTGCAGGACAAGAAGGAGTAGCTTTTGACTGCTATGATTTCCATATGGTTTAACAATAGTGTATCTAAAAACCAGCCATCCTAAAACCCATGTACAGTCCCTTTGTGAATGGACAGAAGGCCTTCACTTGTCCTGACGTACCTTCAAGTGCTGCACACCAAACAGGCCTTACCCTTCTGCCGCGTACAGCAGTACCTGGGGCTGGAATGCAAAGGCCTCACACAGTTCCTAATGCACTTGCTTCTCTGGGTGTATGAACACTGGTAAACCACTTTCTCCTACTCAGATAAATCCTGCTGCTGGTGGTGATGCTGCTTCAATACTCTTGTGAGACCTGGCAATTCTATGACATCTTGCATTTGAGGACCTTTATATGTTTACAGGTATTAATAACTGCATTCCAATTGTATCCTTGGGGCAAAGTGGAGGGAGAATCACTGGCTTACGATGGTGTCACAGGAAGCAGTTGGTATCTCCAGGACACTCACTGAGTTTTTCTGGAGTGTGTTCTGCTTGTGGTTCTCAGCCACTGTGCCCTTCCATGGGAGCTGTCTTTAGAGCTGGACTAGCCCAGACTCTTGTGTACTGACTAGACACAGTGAGACACAGTCTGAAGCCCTGGTTCCCCTTTGCATAATGCTCTTTACATAAGCTTTGTGAGAAGGGGAGTTCACTGTTTATAACAAGGTAAACATGGCTAAATGGATGAACCGTAATAGGTCTGTTAACATGATAAATGCCCTAATTATTATGCTACAGAAGTAACCTTTCCATTCCTTTCTACATCCGATGAAAGGTTTGGCAGATCTAAACTGGTGTAATGCTGAAATTGTTAGGAGTGGTGGAAAGAAGAGCTTGGGTCTGGTTGTCCGCCCAGTTTACGCTTGAACAAATAGTAAATGATCTGAAGTCAACAGGAAGTGTGTGTTGTTCACCAGATGAAGAAGTGAGACTACTAATTCAGAACCAAATGCAGCAAAACACATTGGGCAAGATCTGATGTGACTATTGATGCACAGGACTCAAACTACTTAATTCCTGATGAAATCAATCTTTAGAACTTTTAAGTGACAAGTTTTTAATACGTTAGACATTGACTACACTGCTAAGTGTTTAATTCTTAAAGAATGTAACCAGTTTTTAAATCACAAAGATTTTCAGTTCACATGAATACACAGTAACATCAAATACTACATTTGGAAAGCAAGTTTTCCAGCAAGCAACCTGGAATTTACATACCAGGTATGATATGGTAAATAACATAAAAGTATATCTTTCTTTGAACTAAAATTAAAAGAACAATAAAATTATATAGGCATTCAAAACATTTCCAGACCTTGTACTGGTCTCAGCTCAGTTTCTCTGTAATGGAATTTGAAAATGCGTGGGAAGCTCTGTCACATTAAGGTACAGGCATACTAGACAGTCAGCAGAGCCTTTTACTTCTGGATAATTCATCTGATCAGATCAAAACAGAGATTTTCATGAGAAAAATAAAACAAAATGTCCCTTTAGCGTGCTAAGCAAAGAGACTCATATAATCATAGAACGTTAAGGGGTTGGAATGGTCCTTAAAGATCATCTGGTCCCAACACTCCCTGCCATGGGCAGGGACACCTCCCACCAAAACAGGTTCCTCAAGGCCTTGTTCAACCTGGCCTTGAACACTGCCAGGGTTGGAGCATCCACACTCTCCCTGGGCAACCTGTTCCAGTGTCTCACCATCCTCACAGTTAAAAATTTTTTCCTAATACCTAACCCAAATTTCCCCTCTTTTAGTTTGCACCCCTTACTCACTGTCCTGTCACTGCAGTTCCTGATGAAGTGTCCCTCTCTGGCTTCCCTGTAGGCCCCTCTCAGAGATCGGAAGGCTGCTATGAGGTCTCCACGCAACCTTCTCTTCTCCAGGCTGAACAGCCCCAACTTTCTCAGCCCGTCTTTTAGAGGAAGTGCTCCAGTCATCAGCTTCGTGGCCCTCATCTGGACTTGGGCCAAGAGTTCCATGTTCTTCTATTGGGAGCACTAGGACTGTCCCCAGTAGTCCAGGTAGGGTCTCACGAGAGCAGAGTAGAACAGGAGAGTCACCTCCTTCGACCAGGCTGCACAGGATACAGGATACAGGATACGGCCCAGGACACAGTTAGTTTTCTGTGCTGCAAGTGCACACTGCTGGCTCATGTTGAGTTTTTCATCAGCCATTACCCCCAAGTCTTTCTCTGCAGGGCTGCCCTCAATCACCTCTCCACCAAGCCTGTATGTGTGTCTGGGTTTGCCCTAACCCAGGTATAGGACCTTGCACTTCACTTTGTTGAACTTCATGAGATGAGGTTCACATGGGACCACCACTCGAGCCTGTCAAGGTCCCTCTGGAAGGCATCCCTTTCCTCTGGTGGATCATCTGCACGGCACAGCTTGATGTCATCAGCAGATTTGCTGAAGGTGCATTACACAGCATTAAGTGAAGGCCTGAAAGCAGAGTGCCCTCCATCAGACCTAGGAGTTGCAAACATTAGAGGCAGGGAAGAGAGAATTGTGTCCACAAGCATACTGTTGTAGAAAACTAGATGTTGCTGCTGGGTTGGGTTAAAGTTTGTGTTCTGCTTCAGTCTTCCTGTACTGGCTGTGTTCCTCCTCACTAGTCATTGTCTTGGAAATTTCAACTGGAACCAACAGTACTGGCAGCTTTCTCAGCTGCCATTCATTCAAGGCACTAAAATTTTACATACATCTTCATACTGCTACTCTCCACTTGGCAAGTATAAAAGCATGGAAATTACCTTCTTTTCCTGAATGGAGCTACAGCACTGCAGAGCAACACAGTTCTGTAAAACTTAGAAGAGAAGGGTCTGTCTTTTTCTTCTGTTTTTGTGTTCTTCTGTTTGTGCAGCTGATTGCACACAGTGTGAAAGTGCTAATAATAAATAGTATAACTCCATGTCATTCCCTACCCTCTCACAGAAAAGCAACCATCCTAAAACATGACCAATTTTAATCTCGGCAGAATTAAAGTGAAGAAAACGGTCGCTTTTATCAAAATGTGTTCACTTTCCATTTCATGAGTTACCTGTGAAATGAGAATGTCTTTAATTCTAGAACTTTTCAAGGACATTTTCTGCCAACCTATTTCTGAACTGATACGGTTATGGAAATTACATGCTCAATACCTGCACTTATTTCTCAGTATTTAACTTAACATGATTGTTCATAAGTCCCATGGTAGCAATTTGAAATTTTATTTTTTTGTCTATTCAAATGACCTGGAAGATCAGCAGAAGCCATATTGACTCATTTTTCCTCAACAGCACATATTTATTTCCTCATCTGCGTGAAAAGCAAGGAACAATTAAGCTTTTTTAAAATTTGATCACTTCGGAAAGGCCATTTGGGATCAAATTCCAAAAGTCTATCTGATGTTTGAAGACAGTATATAATCTATGAAGTGGTCTCTATCTACTAAAAAAAAAAAAAAAAGTACTTTTTCATAAAAAGTAATAAATTAAAAAAACATATAAAATTAAGGATGCTGATTGTATATATGGAGCAGTAGCCAATAAGAAACCACTGTTCAGCAGTAAATGTCACACAGCCATGGTTTTCATCCTATTGTATTTGCAGAAAAAAACCCCCATAAATCACCAAAAAATATTTTATATCAAAAATAGGCAAAAAGGGCTTTTCCAAGAACAAGTCCATATTATTTAGTAATAATTATGGCTCTAGTGCAAATCTCAATGAAGTCAGCTCAAAAAATTTTATTGTCCTAAATTGAAATCAAGCTCTTCTAAAGGGGTGACCATACTGCCTTCTGAATCCCATACAACTTTGCCTCAACCATCCCCCATGCCAGGGCTATGGCAGCAGGCTGTCCTGATGCACAGGATGCTGGCTAACCTCAAATCCTGCCTAGGAAGGGACAGACAGCTGTGTCTCCCTGGGTGCCAAATGCAAGCCCAGGCCACTGCTACCCTCTCACTCCGTAGATTCATCTCCTACTGTGCAAAAAGCCAAAGAGGTGATGAGCTATTTGTTTAAACATTCAGGAATAGCTGTGTGGCTTATACATCTTTAACCTTCCATGCCAGATTTCACATTTCAAAATTTAATATTGTTGGTACACTTAATTTTTAAAAACCCTGTATATAATTTTAACATATGGCATCCATGTTGGCTGGAGTGAATACATCTAGGAGAGGTAGAAAAGCAGAGGATGCTGTCAGATGAAAGCATAGTCTAAATGGTCCATCCAAAAAAAAAAGGGAAAACAGAAATTATCTTTGGGAAGAGTCTGAGCCAAGAAATGCACAAGGTGACCTCCAGAGGTCCTTTCCAACCTAATTTACTGCATGATTCTATGAAATCCTAGTTGTAAATGGGATGCATAAACAGAAGCTCAATTCATTCGTATCTTCATTGCAAACAAGGATATATTTGTGGTGAACAAATCTAATCACAGTGTGAGCCCATAGGGAACCTGACTGCAAAAGCTGTGAGGCTGTTCAGTCATCATGTAAGACCACAGGGAAACCAGATGTACCAGGATTCTCCCACTGTGTCTAGTGAAACTCAATCCCTGAGGCATTAAAAGGTTATGGAAAAAAGGGAGCAAATGCAACACATGTACACTAATCCTCTTTTCAGAGCGGGATTTTTAGAGATGGGTTTATGGGGCTAGTACTGTACTCCAAATGGAATTCAAGCGCTTCAGTGTAAAGCCCCAAATGCGAATTATGTCAACTCCTGCCCAAGTCAACATTTTGAAAATATTAAGATTTGACAGCCAGAATAAAAGTCTTTGTGCACATGGAGTTCCCATTGGCATCAGTGGTAGTTTAGGACAAGGTCAAATACAAAATATGGGTTTGGATGCAGCAGATACATTGCTAGGATGGAGGGGTCCCTGTCGTTTGACCAGTAGTGCACCTTGCACCAGATGGTGCTCATTGGGAACTGCAGCCACATGAGTCTCCATCCACATCTCTTTCCTTAGAAAAATATTAGCTGAATTATTTATTGTGATAACTGAATGCCAAATTTTCATCTGGTTTAAAAACAGCCTGAAGTTGCTGAAATCAGTGCAGTCATCCTGATTTAAATTCATTTTGAACAGAAAACACAAGAGGCTTCATTCTGACCTTGCACCAGCCCTTATACGTCTGTGTAATGCAGTAGAATTATTCTTGATTTCCATTTATGTGAAAATCTAAATTGGTTCTTAAAATAGATTCAGTCTTTTTTTTTCCAGTCTGCTACCAATAAATTATTTGACCTACATCTTAATAAATATTAGGAAAAAAATTATTCTCCCCACTCTTATTCCACAAATACACTTCAGAACTTGTGTATTCAACTTAGCCTCCACTGTTTTGTCCCCCCCAAGATTTATCAACAAAGGCAAAGGAAAATCCACAAGTCAGCCCGCTCTCAAGGACACCATACTAATATAAAGTGCCTCCTTGCACACTTGTAGTGTATGTGTGCTGTACATGACTGATGTGCATCTGCTTACCTTTCTGCATTGTTGTTCTTATTATTTCAGTAATAAAAGCAATCTGTTTGTGTCAAACTTTTCCTCAGGAACTCCTTTCACCTAGTCTACATGAGGTTCTATGTATTAAATAAGAACTTTGTAAATTTTCTATTCCTGTCCAGAAGTAACACTGAAATCCCAGTAAAAAGGATTACATGCTCTCAATTTCAGAAGGGCCAGCAAGGAAATTATTATAGCTGCAGATAGAAATGTAAAGGACTAGAAATCTGAAATTTCATGAGTTTTGCCAGAGGTTTCTCTTCTTAACTCCCAATAGATTTAATAGGAATTAAGAATTAAAATCCCTTCTACTTCCAAAGGGATACTGACCTTCCAGTAGTGAATGTAAAGCATGTGATCACTTTATGTACACTACCAAAATAATCTGAAATTGACTGTACATAATAATTGTCAGACTGCTGCCTTAATATATCCTAATGTCAACTGCTGTAACTCAGGAAAATGAAAGTTGCCTAATTCAGTGTAAAATACAGGCTTTTGGAAATAAATGTTATAGAAACAGTGCAGAGGCACTGACAGACATACCTTAAATATACTCTCTTTCATGCAGTAGTAGCTAAGCAATTTGGTCAGTAAGAATTCTATGTCCTCTTACAGCACCAGGGTTTTGTTTTTTCATTATCTGGTGTTGAAACCTCATTTGCCTTTTGTCCTGTGCTTCAAAAGCCGCAACTTGGTCTCACAAGAAATAAATGCTAAGTAAATAAACCTCATGAGTGAAAAATTGTGGTTTTCATTTTTGAAACAGCTGATCCCTGTCACCTGCTTACAGTAACTATTTCTGGTCTTATTACAAAGGCTGAGAAAGATGTAGCTTTTATGAAACTGGGACATTTGTAAAGAGTTTTATATGTTTTCTAAACTTACCACCAAAGTAATAGAAACCCATAAACTACACTGGTTCCAAAAGTGCCTTCTAGGATGCTCACACTGAACAGACCAGAACAAATCTTTCACCATCCCCTGGTAGATAGGCTTAAGAAATCCTTTCTCAAAACTGCTATATAATGCACTTTTTTTCACATTACAGCATACCTAAGCCTTAAACCATAATGCTGAGTCAAAGTCTACTAGACTTGTATCTCTTTCTTCTTTTTAGCACTTGGAAGTTCAATGTTAAAGTCTTAACATAATCTTAGTACTAGCAATTATTCATCCTCTTACTCTTCTTGTATTTTTCAATTTCAGAAGCCCCCAGGCATGAATTAACATGTAGGCTTTTTACATTAAAAAGATGCATTTAGCTTTCTGTTTTGAAAGTGTATCTGTTCACTAGAAGCCATATTTGAATATCCATACCCCCAATGTACAGATTTTTAAGTAAAGGTTAAAGAGTTTAAGGGTTGAAAACCTACCTTACCTTAAAATAGTTTTGGTTTAAGTATGTTCGTAATTGTATTTCAAGACTGCCAAGTATACCAGAAGTCTGAAAGTTTCATAATTAAGGCCTTTACTTTAGCTCTCTCCAGCTTCTCACTGTATCCACCGAAGGTTATCCCAGCTCCATTTATTGTGTAACTAGGTTTGCCTAAACTGGTCAAAAATTAATTTGAATCTAGCCTTGTAATTCCACTAATTTTATGTTTTCAACTGTCTCTGTCTGGCTGTGACAGCAGAAAATAACTTCTCACATTCCTGCAACAAGTTTTTTCTTCTGATTTCTTATGTCTTACTCCAGAATGGCCATTAAGTTACCTTCCATTTTCTAACTTTTACTTCTCTTCCCTTTTTTAACTTTTACTTATCTTTCAGCATCACCAAGCTTTCTCAGGATGCGATCCATGTTTTGGTAACTAACACACTTGGGAAAATAAATCATTCTGAGCAATTGCCAGCTTTTTATGTCTGAAGGTCTTCCATTTGATTTCAGCTTGCCGGCATTTCATTATGTTCCATGGTTGGCCTTGTGGCAGTGTCCTTTGAAAATTCAATGCACTAAAAAGGTTAGGAAAAAAGAAAGAACTTCATTCTTTTCATCAATATAGAGCATGCAGGTTGAAACAGATATATCTCGAGGACCCGTAATTTCAAACAGAATTCATGAGTTTTACATAAATTCCTCAAATTGCCACAGTTTTGTTATGCATGCATATTTATGAAGAGATATTATACATAATAGAGAGATGCAGTATATCAACTAAATGTTCTGTTAGCTCTTGAAGCATTACATTAATACCAAATTTACAATGCAGCACAGGATTACACAACAGGTATGTTTTACTTGGTTACTGCTGGTACTGTACTGTGAGGCGCTGGTGTGTTGACTCATTAAAAGAGCACCTTTTTGTCCACATACATATCTCAGATTAGGAAAAACAGATTATTTGGATCTCTTATTTCTACATTTTGTTTTAATAACGGAGAACAAATAAGTACAGTGAGACTTAATAAAATTATGCAGTGACAAACTGCAAGAGCTTAAGAGGTTGTTTAATTATCTAAAACATGACTTGAGCAGAATCCTCCAAAAAAGGACCCAGAAATCCCTCACTGCAGCAACACAAAGACTTACCAGTGCTAACTTTTCAAATGACATCTGACATTTGCACTTTAGACATGAGGTTGCAAGCTTTTCTTTCACACACAGAACTGACCAAGAGTGCGCAATGCAGAATCCCGGTGGTCCAGATGTGAGACAGAGCATAACCTAAATGTCTTGCTCCCAGCAATGTCCCTACAGGAGTCTGATCTGAGTGGTGTGTTCAGGTAAGGTACATCAGCAGCAGTGCTGAGTCCAGTGAATTCACAAGTGCTGCAGGAAATCCAGCTTTTTTCCATCTAGTACTTACTTACCTTGCACAAAACAGAAGATCTGGAACTGAAGCCCAGTCTCCCACCTCCAAAAAAAGTTCTCTGAAGTACTACACAGTACAGTCCTGGAAAGCATGGTCTCCTGCTTATCCTGGACTCTCCAGCTATAAAAATGCAAGAGCAATGAGACAGGGAGACTGGGATGTGGGCAAAAGAGACTGATTTCCATGTTTGCTGCTTAGGATACCTGCCTCTTAGGGCAGGATTTAGGTCCTGGTCTCAGCTCCATGGCCTGACATTATGTAGTCAATCAGAAAACAAAGCAAAACCAGCGCTAAACAATCTATGTAGCTGGGACCCGATCCCATGTGTTTCTCCTGCCAGCAGACTGTCTTATCTAGTACAGTGCAACATCCTGATTCTGCTCAATGTTTCACTCTTTTCTTTAAATACCACACTCAAACATTGCCTGACCACAGGCAAATACTAGTCCGATTTAGCAAATGATTCTGCTATTTGCTACTATTAGGCTTGACTAGTTTTGCAGGTGACATTTCGAATAAAACATTCATTCTTTCACACCTCCATGAAACAGGCAATGCAGTAGTAAATTAATATTTACAGTTTTACAGTTACGGCAGACTGCATTCATGCAGTTCCTCCTACTGTGCCCTCACAGTGCCGTTCCGATAGTGTCTGCACAATTCAAATTGTTGTGTTTCTTAACAAGATGACCTACCTTTATTGAGAGAGAGGGACTGTTCTCTGCATCCTCGCAAGTATAAAACTTAAATTTTTTTCTCCTTATTCTACATCTAAATGTAGAATAAGGCGAATATTTCATGCTTAATATCCAACAGACTGACAAAATGGGACCATGGCATAAGTTTCTAGGTATCCAATTATTTGCAGTGAACAGTTAACAGCTGATCTAACATGAATATCCAGAACTATTTTCACTTTCTAGATCATAAGACCTGAAGCTTGGTAGTAGAACATATATATTCATGGTAACTGCTTGCAAAACCAGTGTTCACCCTCCACCTCAGACATTACAAACTTGACTCTCCAGTCTCAAACTTATGCATTCAAAGCAATTATCATTCAGCAGTATGCCTTTTTAAACAATTTATATTTTCTTTACAGAGCTTTAAATCAACCCAGAATCATTACACTATACAATACACATATATACACATTATATAATATCTATACATACATATATATATAAAGTGTGTACACTGTATGCATTATCTTAAAATAAAATTTGAACAATAGGTTTGTAGGAAGGCTAATGCCTAGATGTGGATTGGTCATATAAGCAAAAAAAAAAAAACTTTCTTACATTGACACTGTTAATTTTTGTCCCTAAGCACAGCCTAAAAGACAGCTTTGAAAGATGTCAGTGACACTTATCCTATTTTATCCTATTATTTTTAAATCCCTCCTCAGTATATTGCTAGAAATAGAAAATTCTATTGTCAAATAGACTCTCTAATCCTACAACATACTGTCCATTCCATGGTTCACCTCTAACCTAACCTTAAAGATGGCAGAAAATGAATTTATGTATCTCAGCTCTACAAAAATGATTGATTTGACATATATCCCTATGCACTAATAATAGTCATGCAAATAGTTCCATGAGCACAGGAAGAAATGGTGCAGTAACTGCAGCAGAGGCAAGAGGAGCTCAGCAGGGTGGCTGTGCATCAGTTTGGTACTGAACTGGTCAATAGGATGTGTAGCCTGTCACAAAACCAGCACGGCCTTTGCTGCTTGCCATTCTGCCCCGGACACAGAAACCACGGGGACAGAATCAGTGTCCTGTTCAGCTGCACAGCTGAGCGTGGCCAAGCCTGGGCACAAGGAGTTCAAACAGGGAAGGGATTAAGACTCCAGGCCATGACCAGTTTTGAGCAGCAGATAAATCACTGTATGCTGAAGCCTCAGTTACAGACCAGGGTTCCCCAGGGAGTGGTGACCAGCCTGAAAGTGGAGGCCAGCCAAGGGAAAAAGGTAAACTCCAGGACAAGCAGCCAACACCTACATTCACAAAATTTATAGGAACCTCACCTGCCTCTGAGACCTCTCTGCTCATGTATCAGACTTCACTAAAATCAGCCTTCAGGTTTAAAAGAGAAGGAAGGGAAGAAATATGCGTAAATTCACTCAGGTATTATATAGCTTCATGACAGAAAGTATATGAAAAATAATGAACCATAATCACTCCTTTCATTAGGCCCCAACAACATCCTAATAATCCTAGTGAGCCAACAGCACTAAAATAGATGGGAGAAATACCTGCTAACCCAGCAGACCCTCTCAGAATATTCTGCAAATATCCATACGTGCTGGAAAACTATGAAAGAGCTTGGGATAGACTAGGTTTACATAACAAGTAAAGTTATGTGCTTCTCACACAAGTCTGTCTTTGCTTTATATTGGATGCATAAAAATGTTGGACACAGCTCAGCTGGAAGAAGTCATCTTTCCCTTGTCTCTCAAGCATTTTCAGGTTTGTCTCTCAAGACAAGCATTCTGTTCTGTAATGTCACTAACCCCATTCATTTTGCTCCACAGTGTTCCACTGGCGCCTGTAATGGTGATAGGAAAAATGTGTTCCTGAATGCTGTGATTGGCACTGTTAATGACCGTGACACTGCAGAGCTGCTCTGTGCTTCAGCAAGGGTTAGCTGATTTCAAGACCTGTATTTCCATTTAGCGAGGTAAACCAGGAGTATTGTATAGCTGTGGGAAAGCATTTAATCAAAAATCAAGTGTTAAAATAGCATAGACAGAAGAACTATAAAACATAATATCTGAGAAGGGGTGAGGTGCACAAACAACACAAACCAAACACTTTGTTTAAAAAAGAAAATCTATGAGCTTTCTAAAGCTAATAGACAACGCTCCTAAAGTCAATGTAACAGATTCCCCCACTGCAGCAAATTAACAGAGCTTTCCATGTCAGTGGTCCTGAGGTGCTGACTTGCATTGAGAGGAAATCTTTTCTTGTCTGGGAGTGCTCCCCTTCTACCCCAAAGTCATTGATATGGTGTCGTAAGGTAAGATAGCGGAACAGTCACCGAAGAGGCCAAGGTTGCTTAGCCATGCATCAGAACCAAAACATCATTAGCATGGCCCTGGGTCAGTGCTCCCAATTCAGATTCTAAATTCTGGAATACTTTCTACCTGTTGCTCACCAGATTGTTTTCATATTATTTGTTAGATAAGCCTCGTGCAAAAATCATGCTTTTCACCCATGGTGATTTAGTCATGAATTCCTAACTGTGTTCAGCTCCTTTCAACTATTTGGGTTGTTGAATCGTACCACTGTGATGTATTTGCATTACCATATGTCATGCAGAGAAAAACAAATAGTGAATGGAATGTATTTACAGAGGTTGAAAGACATATTGTACTGTAGCTTATACTAAAAGATCTACAATTAATTGGATTAATTAAACAGCAGATGAAAATACATTAAATAAATGAATCACTATTTCTGTAAGACTATTCCTTGTGTCTATGCATATGCTTCAACAAATCTCATCTACGAGATTTGTAAGGAATGGTATTTTAATTTTTGTGATAGAGGAAGAAGCAAGTATTGTCCCTCCTGTTACATGTTCAATTACCAAAACATCAACAGGTTTTCTGGCAGAGAAAGAGAGCGGAGAGACTGGATATGGCAGGAACTTCACTAAGCTTGATTCACATTCTCTGGATGTTCTGGCAAGATGTTCTTTCTCCTCCCTAGGCGTGCAGGTAATAACAGTCTTCCTGAGGTCAGCAGCTCAGGATCCTGCTGTAGGCACTGTTACTGAGGCATCTTTACAGTGCTGCCCATATTAACTAAAAACTGTTGATAGAATAAGAATTTCAATGCTTCCCACTAACAAAACGGCAAGTTCAGAATAATTCATATTAAAAGACTTGTTATATAGACGTACAAGGCAGTGCCTACCCTCCACAATGAAAAAAATCCAACCAAACAACCCAAAAATTGAACTGAACAAATTGCATAAAGATTCCATTTTGAATATTACATTATTTATATATTCGCATGGAGAGATCCAAGATGACAATATTAGAGAAATAATCTCAAGTATTCTCAACCATTCAAAAATACTATCTCAACAAATGTGTCTTCTTGAAACTACTTCTTCAGATAATATGAAGTACCTTTTTTTTCCTTCTGTGGAGCTCAGTCACCGATCTGCATCACTGGGGATGTGACTGGCTCTATCTTTTTAAAGTCACTTGTTATCACTCATCCTCGGCTGTGAAAACAAGCACTTTGGTAATTCTTAAGCACAGGACAATACATATATGGTGCACAGACAACATATGAACCTTTCTTTGACTCACTAACACTCTCTTTTCTCTTCTTCCCTCTAATCATATATATAAAACCACCGTTTCTGAAGTCCAGCAATTTAAAAATGTACCTTATCTTTTTGCAGGCACAAGTAATTAGCAGTGCAATTTAACATTGGTAATTACTCATGGCCACGGTTAAGTTCATTTGCATTTTTAACTACCTGATAGGCAAGTGAAGTCAAGTAATTCCATGTCCACACTTCCCAAATTGCACAATAACTGAACCTAACACTGCAACACTGATGTAACAGTTTATCTACAAAACCTGGATGCAAAAGATGTGTCCGGTCTTTCAAATGCAGTCCTAGTGAACAAACTGGTAAAAGGTGTTTAGAAGCCTAAGGATACAGGGAAGTATTTAAAGGGATTTTTAGAAGCGTGTAGGTGCCTCGCTCTCATTAGACTCACGCAGAGCAGTTTTCCTCTGCAGGACAAAGCCTTTTTCATATGTTTGGCACATAAGTGTATTTGCACTTAAACCTTCATTTATCCCCGTGTAAAAGTGCAACATAGATCTACTTTTAAGAACCAAAATTAATTTTCAAAGGCAACTATGAAATATTTTTTAAGTACTGAATTAAATGTTTCTGAGAAATATTTATAAAACATCTGAGGATCTGGCTAAATGTTAACATTAAAAAATATAATTATTATCCATAAAAATTGTTATAGTCACATGAATGTAATTTTGTTGTAGATGAAAACGTGCATCACTGAGGCAGAGACCACTAGAGAGATTTTCAGTATGGGGTGAAATTTATGCCTGTGTTGAGAGCCAACCCAGGAGCCAGACACTGCCAACTGTCTTTACTCTGAAAACACTTTACTAAGGATAAGAACCAAATATATTGCAGGTGACATTCTCTATTGTGCAAGGGTCCTACACAGGTCTCTGTATTATATAAGTCCTACTTAAATACTATTCCAAAGTTGCACAAATCTACTGCATGGGCAAGAAAGTTCCCTTGAAAAAATTCCTTGAGCCCTTTGAAAGGGATGCACTTTAGTAGCATCTATCACAGTTTCTCAAGCAATACATAAATCTTGTGCTGGCCTCTGCACAAGGGTGGGCACACCTTGTAGATTATCTCTCCTGTTTTGTAGAAATACTGGAAAATCCTGCAGTGCTTAAATTTACATTATGCAGACTGGGTTGACATTGCATTTGTACAAATTTCAAGACAGTCAATAAACACATTAATTACTGAAATGAGCAAGACAAAAGGGACATGAGTACTTTAGATTTTAGCTATTCACAACTTCTGGCCCCATGCTGAAATCCTCATTCCACGGAAATAATTGAAAGACATTACAGACCTTAGTGAGGCCAACATCTCACCCCATCCTTTCAACTGTCATCACTAGCCTGTCTTCTAACACAATCTCTGCCTCAGACTCCATTAGTGAGATTTCTCAGTGTCAGACTTCTCACAAACTTCTCCCATTCTGAAGTTCAAAACCATGGGAATCACTTACCCAGCATCCTCACCTGGTTCACAACTGCAGTACAAGATCTCAGGGCACATATCCGCAAAAGAAATAGATGGCAAGTGCCCCAAATGCTGCTTACACATCAACAAATTCCTCTGCAATAGTATTCAACTGTGCGCCACCCCTGCACTCAAGTTCCTGGCTCCTTGGCTGTGTGCACCCAAGCATCACCTCATGGGAGTGAACTGCCCAGATCTGGAGATGACTATCAAAGAATACCAAAGTATGGTTCTCCAAAAAGATTATCTTGATCTGGGAATGGACCTAGTGGATCCAATTCACTAAACAGAGTTCCTTGGTCATTCCTGAATAGTACCTAAATTGAAAGAAAACCCAAAGACTTGGAATTCAGAATCCTCAGTCATCACCAACAAAGCTGAGTATTTCATGAGTTATTTTCTTGGCCATGATAATTAAATAACTCAAACAGAAGAAAATGAAAGAGCTCTGTACCATAACTCTCAAGAACTTTAAAGCAGAGTTGTCCAAACCTGGAGATGGTTCTCATCTTTGATCTAAATCAGAAAATCGGGGAAATTGTCTTGCCTCTCTGATTTTCTAGTGAAAGTTCTAATCAGTCTGCTGCTACTGATATGATCTAATGGAGTACATAAACACTCTTGTGCTTGTGCTTGTACTTCACTTATGCACTCTTCTTCTACCCTTCCTTCTTGGAGCACAGCAGTACATAAGTAGGGGGAAAAAAAAGTCAGGAAAAGATATTTATTTCCCTAAAAGTAATCACTTCTTTCTTCTGACATGCCTATAAGGGACACAGGTCCTCTGTGGTTTTGAACCTCCTTCTTGTTGCCCTTAGTGTTGCCCCCCTTATATTGTGTGGTGGGAAATTTATTCAAGATTCAAGATCCTTCCTTGTGCCAAAACCCCGAGAAATTCTTCTTGGCTACCCCTAATCCACTCACTTTGCAATACGAGCTGCCTCACTCTTTTTTTTCTGAACCTTTCATATCTCTAGTCCAGCTGTTTTGAAGAACTAGTTAGCACAGACCTCATCACCAGTCCTCACATATCTCTTCTCCCCGCCTTCCAATTGCACATTCATTTCCTGGTTCTTGCTTCCTGGAGCCATCTTTGTCTGACATCTGCCGTCACCTTCCAGATTCCCAACCCCGTGACACTTGGATTTTTTTTTCTCCTCCATGGAGGATGTGACCTGCTCCCGGTGCAACAGTTTAACATAGCATTATGTCACTCCACCAGAAATCTCTTACTTTTAACAAAGGTTTCTCTTGACTGACTCTACCCTTACAACAAACAGAATGGGGTTCAAGCCACATGATGGACTTTAGATTTGTGACTCAGAATGAGATAATCTGCTCACTAATGCATCTGTTTCTCAATGATTTCTATGATAGGAAACTAACTTTGTTACGTGGCACTTCAATCTAGATGTCTACATTTTGTTGAACAAAATTAGAACACTTGCTCTCAGGTTACACCTATGATGACAAATGGATTTATGCTGAACTGGTGGTTGAATGCTGAATGAATTCTGAAGTTCACAGATTACTTCTAAGCAGTCTGTTACAGGTCTAAAAGGAAAGCAAGTTTTAAAATGTTGTATCGCAACATAATTTTGTAACATGTCTGAAAGAAAGCCCAGACAGAAAAAAGTTAAAACCTACTGCACTGGAGCTATTTTATGACAATGATGATTGTGTTGCATTGTTTACTCTTAACAAAAAATCATCATTCTTACACATATCAGAGTGTAAGAAGAGGCCCTGACCACGATCATACTGTAGTCATTCAGAACCACATATTATAAATCTTCCGGATCTTGCATTGCAAATGTTTCATTTCCATGCACGGCATTTGGAGAATACTTGGCTATATTAGACAGACCATTGAAGTGCCTGCTCTTGCTGGCTTAGCTACTTCATTGCCCTTCACATTTTAAGAATGACTTCAAAAGTCATTGTTTCTGTCACAGTGGGTACATATACTTAACAACAAAGAAAGGATACCTAGAGGGGTCCGCTTAGCTTAGGTGATTGTGACATGAGAAGTGCAACTTTGAAGTAGTAATTTTAACAACCACCCCAAATGCCAATTTTTAAAAGTGAAGCTATAACCCCTGCCACCCAAAAATGAGCACCAACATGTTCTCATAATTATGTCTGCAGAAAAAATTAAAAATTGTGTGGTACCTGGGCTTTTTGTCAGTCTTCTGCCTAAGAATAAATTTTATCTGAAAAAAAGTCACATGCTTGAAAGAGCGCAATGTTGGTTTTAAACAACTGTATTTTCCAGTGGCTGCAAACCTCTAGGCTTGGTCAGGCTGCTACTGAAGCTAATTTTGTGGTTTGGCAACCAATTCCAATGCCTTTTAGTGAGTGTCAAAAAAAAAGAACCCAAACTTGACAACAGCCTTAAAAAATGCCTGTAGTCTACTAACGGTCTCACAGATGTGACACACATTATGAATCAACCCTATAAATCTGTCCCCCAGAAGGATTTATTCTGGCTTGAATGGAAGCTCCCAGCGAAGAAGTTCCTCAGGATCCAAATCTCTCAACCCAAAACAAGCTGTTCCTCAAATGCCTTGCAGCCAAAGCGAATTACTCTTGGGGCACGGCTTTCATGTTCCCCACTTCTCCCGGATCAACTTCCATACAAACCGAAGAGGCGGGAGGGCGGAGGGATCAAGCCTTATCCCAACCCTTCCCGCTTCCTCCTGGTTTTGCCGCGGTGGCACCAGCGAGGGTCAGTGCCAGCGGGTGCGGGGGCCGGCGGGAGGCCCCTGCGGCGGCCCAGGCTACAGCCCGCCGCCTCCC
>VZTA01017762.1:145169-242416 GCA_013398855.1 Mohoua ochrocephala | reverse complement strand
TCTTTGTGGGGGAGGGGGAGCCTGATTTCATGGTTTTAAAACGATGCCATGATCTGATCAGCCTCTGTTTACACAGCAGCAATCAGGCTCTTTTGTGGACGGTAAGAATGGAAGGATTTTGCTGGGATTCAGTGGGAATATCCTTTGTACACCCGAGGTGGCATAGGAAACACTTCGTGTGAATAACGAAGGAGCCTGATCATGCCTGCTGTGGCTCCTGTCCCTGGCTCTGGAGGGAGAAAAAAGAAAAACAAAACAAAACCAAACCAAAAAAAAAAAAAAGCAGCAACAGACAGTTCTTTATTTTATTCTATTGCATGAAATGTGTTCCGGTACGATTCACTGGGAGGATTAATGGGCATCGCGGAGCCCTAATNAATAAAAAAAAAAAAAAAAAAAAAAACCAAACCAAAAAACCAAAAATCAATTTATATGTTTATTTAAGCATAACCAAAACTAGCCCTCCCGAAAGGATGGGCGTTATGTCTTGGCCGTGTTGCCTGTTTTTGCTCAGTATTTACACTGACCGTTGCTTATTATGAATTATGTCGAGGCTTTAACGATTTGCATTAAAGCACGGGGAAAGGGGGGGGGAGGCCGGGGGGACGACACCCTAAAGCATACTGCTATCGACTGTCTAGATACCTGTTTATCTAAAAGCCTAAATGATAAAATTATGGTTTATAGCAGGAAGGGAGGGGGATAATGAATACTGTTTCTCTTACAAAATGCATAAACTAACACTGTGTGATTAATGTGCTTTGGTGACTAGGGTTAAAAAACATAAATTCTGCAGGGTTTCTTTGGGTGTGATCCATATCAACACAGCAGTTGCCTCTTAAAACATTGACAAATACTGTAGCCATAAAATAAATGTAGGTAATGTCAAAATATCAGCAGTCTTTGGGGGATTTTAAAAAAGATGTCAGTGATTAACTCTTGGGCTTGCAAACTGGGAATCTTTTGATTCATAAAATCTCGGAGGCTTTAACTGTGAAATTATATGTGCTACCAAATATAAGGGGCATTGGTCAGTCCTGAAACTGTGGCAAGCCAAATCTGCCAATAGTCAATCATACTAAATAGTAAGTATAAAAAAAAAAAAAAAGCCTCATGTTTTTTAAAAACAAACAATAGTACTCAAATTTACAACTTCATTTGGTTCTCCATAAATTAACATCTTTGTTAGCACTTTCTGACATCATTTCGTGTTAACTTAAGAACTGATAGCTCGATTTTTTTTCAGATATTTTGATGGCATGACAAATCAGAAAGAAGAGGATGTACTGTATGACTAGACACAAGATCAGTTCTGTTTGTGGATTACATTTTCAGTAAGATGTATGGATCTATTTTTTCCTTGTTCTTAAATATAGATCATGAGACTTGACTGAGGCAATATACATATCATCCATCCATCTATGGCGAACTACAGCCATGCAGCTGACAACATTTTACAAAATCTCTCTCCTTTAACAGCTTTTCTGAAACTGACTTCACTGGGTTTCATAATAGGAGTCAGTGTGGTGGGTAACCTTCTGATCTCCATTTTGCTAGTCAAAGATAAGACCTTGCATAGAGCTCCTTACTACTTCCTGTTGGATCTTTGCTGCTCAGATATCCTCAGATCTGCAATTTGTTTCCCATTTGTTTTCACCTCAGTAAAAAATGGCTCTACTTGGACGTATGGGACTCTTACTTGCAAAGTGATTGCCTTTCTGGGGGTTTTGTCCTGCTTTCACACTGCTTTCATGTTATTCTGCATAAGCGTCACGAGATACTTAGCTATTGCCCACCACCGTTTTTATACGAAAAGACTGACCTTCTGGACTTGTTTGGCTGTTATCTGTATGGTGTGGACTCTCTCTGTAGCCATGGCTTTCCCCCCAGTTTTAGATGTGGGCACCTACTCATTCATTAGGGAGGAAGACCAATGCACTTTCCAGCATCGTTCCTTCAGGGCTAATGATTCCTTGGGATTTATGCTTCTTCTTGCCCTTATCCTCCTAGCCACACAGCTTGTCTACCTCAAGCTGATATTTTTTGTTCACGATCGCAGGAAAATGAAGCCAGTCCAGTTTGTTGCAGCAGTGAGCCAGAACTGGACTTTTCATGGTCCTGGAGCGAGTGGTCAAGCAGCTGCTAATTGGCTGGCTGGATTCGGAAGGGGTCCCACACCTCCAACCTTGTTGGGAATCAGGCAGAACGCGAACACCACAGGCAGGAGGAGGCTACTGGTTTTAGATGAATTCAAAATGGAGAAGAGAATCAGCAGAATGTTCTACATCATGACATTCCTCTTTCTGACCTTGTGGGGTCCCTATTTGGTAGCCTGTTACTGGAGAGTTTTTGCAAGAGGGCCTGTAGTACCTGGGGGATTTCTAACGGCCGCTGTCTGGATGAGTTTTGCCCAAGCTGGAATCAATCCTTTTGTCTGCATTTTCTCCAACAGGGAGCTGAGGCGCTGTTTCAGCACAACCCTTCTTTACTGCAGAAAATCCAGGTTACCAAGGGAACCTTACTGTGTTATATGAGGGAGCATCTGTAAATCTTTAGCCTTGTGAAACACTACCATTCTCTGCTAAGCAATTGTGGCCTGTAGCCATGTCTTGAGGAGAAAATCAAGAATGGGATGTCAGCAGCTGTAAGGATTTGGGCAACATTCTGCAGTCTTTGCAATAGCTCACCTCTAATCCTGTTTTAAACCTAAACATGTTCCTGCTGACCACTGCTGAAGGTTTGTAATTAAGAACAAAGGACTGAACTACTGCCCTGAATTCCTTTATGTGGTTGAAATCTAGATTATGAAAGTAGCAGGTGCTAAGTATCAGTGCTAAATGCTGTGTATATCACTACATAAAATAAGAACATCAAAAAGATTAGCATTGGACATCTTAATAAATTAAGTTGATATGAGGTTAATGTGTTGATAAAACTAATTTTAGACATCTGAAGACCTTTAAAACATTTCATACTATTATTATTTTGCAAAGACTGAAAACTGGGGACTCAAGTACTGTAACTGATTAAAGATGTGCCATGCATTATTGGATTATCACACTTACAAATCTGTTTGCCTTGTGAGTAAGTTTTGGGGAGCATTCCAAAGCAGTATTTTTGTTCAGATTTCGACTTTTAATTTTTTTTTTTTCTCCAAATATATTACTCTTTCTAATTACCATTTTCCTTAACAGTGAAATTACTAACATTTAACTGTATTCTGTGTTTTTTGCTGATTTGGTATAAAGTTTAATAGACTCTTATTTATATTTTTTAAAAAGCTAGATATCAGTCTGTTAGGCAACGTTAATGATAATATCCAGTCATAATTGAACAGTTATAATTATACAGAATAAACACATGTTGCCTTAAAGGGTTATCTAGTATCTTCCATTTTGTTTAGCATTGAAGCAAATAAGCAAGGAAAACTGAATCAATAACTCTGGTCAGTCATTTGGGAGTGCATGAAAGATCACTTAGTCCTCTTTTTTCCTTTTTACTCCAATGGTTCCCAAAATCAATATGCACATCACTGGGATTATATGATTTTTTTCTAGGTGTGCCGCCCTTTCTAGTTTGTTCTGAGAAACACAGGCAGTTGATGTATGTTTATATTTTAAGACAGCTGTCATGGGGAGACCGCAGCCTTAGTATGATATCTTGCACAATTTGTGAAGCATTTATTCTACTGAAGGCACAGTCTTGTTTATATTTTCTGCACATTTTGGTGTATTGGTTGTTTTAAATTATTTAAGTTTTAACTTGTGAAAGCATATAATATGATTTCTTAGTATTTTAGAAATACATTAGAGTCTGTGAGTCTTTCCTTCTTTAAGATACAGATGTGTGGATTTCAATATAAAGTTGCATTTGCCAAAATTTACCTGTGTAGCTTGTTAATTTTCTTGGAATAAAATTTTACATTTTTCCAGTTATACAATTAACCTTTTTTATTTTGTCTAGTGAGCTAGCATGAAGTACTGAGAATGTAGCCATTATGAATTATTATTCTTTGCAGTCACTGTATTCCCAAACTGTAAATGCATGAATGATGGGGACCACAGGATTGATAAATGATATTATCTGCAGTAGCACTATTGTGTAGTTTATCATAATTACCCATCTATCTGTTCTAATATGTCAGTTATATTTGAAGTTACAACACAGTATTTGACATTAACTTCACAGTTTAATTTTGGAAAACGTCTATATCTGAAGCACAAAATCATGAGTTGGTCAGTCGTAAAGAACACGGATTTTTCTTAATTTTGGGAGAGACAAGACTAGAGGTCTTAATCCAGAATTGGTATATCTTGTCCTTTGTTGTAGTTTTATGACCAGCAAGTTAATGTATACGTACACGAGCAGCAGTCAATACCGGAAATGCTTAAATTTGTACGATAACATGATCCAACATATGCAACAATTCCGACAGTTGTGTCTATGTGTGACCGGACAACTTGATCAAAGATTTGGTGAGCAATCTGTTTGACCTCACTTACACTTTTATACTGAGGTTGATTGGTTGAGAGGCATGGCTTTATATACTGTGTTGAAACAGAAAAATTGCTAAAATAATGAGTCCTCATCAGTGTAGGAATGTTTCGGAACGTAATTTGAAATGGGACCAATAAACTTCTACCAAAAGGACATTTTTATTACACTGAAAAAGGCTTTGAAATTAAGGCAGTTAAGCAATTGTCAAAGATAGCAGGAGTGAATAAAAACTGACTCGTATGTTGGGAAAAATTCTGAAAGTCATCCCACTTAAGTTTATTAAAAGGTTGATTGGCAATAACTTCAGTCTAATTTCTTTAAAATAGTAACCTTTACAAGGAACATTGATATTACATATTGTAATAAAGAAGTACATATAAATAAAGTGTAAATAGTGTTACAGTTGTAGAAGTAGTCAGTTCTGAGGATTAGCCAGAAAATTTTCAGCTATGAAATTTCAAAAGCTGCAAATCTGGGGCCTGACCTAACTCTTAATAAAGTCAGTTGGTGTTTTCCCATTAACTTCATTTGGAGCAGAAGCAGGCCCTAGCATTTCTGTAGTACTCTACTTCTGAAATACTAAGAAGGCTGTATTTACTATGCAGTGGGAAAAGAAAAAAAAAAATTAAAATTATTTCCCTGGAAGTTTTGCAAGCAGCAACCGATGTAAATTAAAATAATAAACAGTAAACAAGTCTGAAAGCAAATATTTTGATAAATGTTTTTCTTTTGATATGAATATAATTCCTTTGGCTATATGACAATACTGTATTGCTACCTGAGAAAGGGCAGGTACTTTTTATCAAGTGAATTTTTAGAATTGTGCCAGTAAGAAGTCTTGTGACAGAAGTATTTAATTTTATTTTTCTCCAGCGTTAAAAGGACAAGGGGATGTTCAGTGAAATTAAAAGCCAACATAGAAAGTAACATTTTATGCAAAGTTATTACTCAGTGGAACACACTGGTACAGGATGTCAAGTAGTTTAGAGAGATTCCTGCAAGAACTGTATGTATACATGAATTAAAGCAGTGCTTGCATTTTTTGTCATCAGTGTCATTTTGATCCTAGTCAGCATATCAAAACTAATGTATTAAGGTATAAATTCAAAGTAGCAAGAAGGTTCATTCCAATTCAGTACCCTGTTGTGTCACAGTATGAAAAGCCTTTTGCTTTCATTTTAGTGCAGGAGTTAAGCTGTTGCCAAAGCTAGAATACAGGGCTGGTAGGTTAGTCCTTTCTTTTCAGAACAGCAAAGAATATCACAGTATTTTATATCTGCATTGATCTTTAATGCTCATGGGTAATGTGAAGTTAATAGTTTTAATTTTCTGGTGAGAGAAAAAAGAAAAGAACAGAATCCCTGAAGAAAAGGCTGTCTACCCCTGTTCCTTTCCTGCCCTCTGTTGCCCCACTGGCCCTTTGGCAGCCTCTCCATCAATCCTTCTACAAGAGTAAATGTTTCATATACTGAGTATTGTATTTCTCCTTCTCCTTGAGAAGTGTCTCAGCCATTCATCCTCCCCAGCAGATAAGCTCCTGCAGCAGCTTCCCAGGGTTTGTCAGTGTCTGGGTTCCCTTCCTGAGGATGGAGAGGGACTGCCAGTTCCTTCCAGCTGCCTTTGTAGTTCGTAGATCTTAGGGCGCTTGGCTAGCACGTTGGGTATCTCTGTCTTTTGGCTTTGCTCATGAAGTAGATGCTGTTTATATTATGCAGAGAAAAACGAGATTGGGGAGGGGGCAGCAGGAAACAACTTTCCCTCTCACAAATTGTTCACAAGGAAACCACTGGTTTTGTTGCATTGCCCAAGAGCACATTGTATTTTAAAAGCATATTCAGTGTTAATGACCCTCTAAATAAATAAAATGTACAGTTAGCCAATTAAGTCAAGATTTTTGGTACAGCTACAAAATCTTATTATGAAATGGCTTTCTGTCAGTCTCTAGGCCTTGGGGGCAGAGGAGTCCACTCTGTCTGCTTTTAAGTGCATTGCGTTTGTTCACTTGTTTTGCTTTTGCTTTGACTTTCAAGCATCTCAACATTTTATTTGTATTAATAGGAATCCAGTATTGCAGCAGGTTGTTATCACTCATGAGTTTAAAAAAATAGTATTAAACAGAACTCGGATGATTTTTGGGGTGAGTTAGGGAGGTATTTCAACTAGTAATTGGATTTTAGCAAATGCTGAATAAACCTGTGGGCTGCTGGGCTCTTTCATAGTTGCACAGTTACACAGTCAGTTCTTAATTATTGAAACTAGCAATGGAGTAGATTAACCCACATAAAGCTAACACATAGGTAATACAAAGCATGTCCACATCAGATAAGAGCTTCCAATGTGTATTACATTTATCAAGGAATGAAGTTAAGCTCAAGTTAAAAGTGAGATCAGAAATTCAAAGAAGAATGGTGGGTGTTTTTCCTTTTTTTTCTGCTTTGTTTTAGCATAGCACTGCTAATCTGCAACCTGGGTTACACACCCACATACAACTGAGAGTTGCCTGTACAATTCTGCATAGCACATAGGCAACTTCCTTCTAGTTTATATTCATTGAGAGCTCTATGAGTGCACACTACTAATCTGATTGACTTTTCAGAGAAAAGAGAAGGCTCAGTCTGAGATACTGTTCTTCAAAATTAAAATTCAATAGAAGTTCTCTGCTTTTGTATACTGAAGTGATTTTGAGTGTGAAGAAATCAGTGATTTAAATCAGCAATGATCATAAGTATACTCTGGCCATGGCCGTTAAAAGCAGGGCAAGATGACATTTTGCAATGCATACGCAACAAATCAAAGAGTTTGATACTATGCGCCGAGACTTTGTGTGAGTGGGCTGAAAATAGTCCATACTTTTTGTTTAGAAAAAAGTATGATGAAGCTATCCGTTTAAATGGATAAAGTCTTTAACTAGCCCATGTGGAAAAGGAAGGGTGAACTTAAAAAATTGCTCATTATAAATAGTAAACAGTTTTGGTGGTGTTTTCGTTCAACTGATCTGTGTAATTATATAACTATATGATAAACAAAGGAATGTCACAGCAAATAAGTTAGATTTTTTTAGTAGTCTAAGAAGGAAATAAGTAACAACTATCTTCGGACATTTGAAATGAAGTAATTACAGTCATCTACATGTTTCATAAAATTTAGATGACAAAATAATTGTTTACATTTTCTGTACTTATTGGTTTTATGTACTTAAAGAACAATGTCTTCAGAGAGTGAGTTGCCTGATGCTGCCCAATGAGAGACTTCTTTGTATCACAGGTTTTGTAGTATGCTTTGTATGTAATAAGCACAAGAGTTATAAAACCAGAATTTATCTCCTATCAGCTTCAAACTCTGCATTAGGTACAAAGCTTCTCCAAATATTAGGCAAATTATTGTCTCCAGAGATTATTCGAAATCATTCTGTGCTACTTCACGAGAAGTCTACTTCACCTTTGTTAAAGAGCAGACTGGTTAAAGATGTGTATTTATTTTCATTCTATAACCATCAAGCTCAGGCATGCTGACATCCTTATGCAAATTGAGGAAAGTGCTAAAAATAGAAAGTTTTGCGCTATAATAATCTTGGTGGATCAGGTTCTTGAGACAGTGTAAAAGGGTGGCACAGATACTCAATGACTACTCTAGGCAGAAGGGGGAAGGATGCAAAAAGTGTTCATCCCTGTTTAAGAGCCATTTAAAATCCTGCTGTTGTCCCGTAGTGAAACCATCTTCTGTAGAACTGGTCCTCCACAGGCCTGCAACGCACTCCGTGTTGGGTTTAAGTAGGGCTTTGGTTGCACATACTCTGAAATTCAGCATTAGCAGAGGTCAGAAACTCCTAGACAACATTCATAGGCTACAGACAAGTGATAGGTGCTTGTCTCCTCGAAACAGAAGTTAAAGAATAAACACAGGCCAAGAGAGAAATGTTTTTTATAAGCTGCTTGGGATTTCCTGTCCTCTTGGCCCCCTTAGAAGTGACTGAGAAGACGTGTTTCATTCTTGATTTTGTTTGGGTTTGTTTTGGTTTGGTTTCTTGTTGTTGTTGTTGTTGTTTTGGAAATGCATGCGAACTGAGTTGCTCTATTCCATCCCACCCATTGCCAGTTGAGCATTTGATTTCATCCTTAATCAAGTCTGTATATTCTTTAAAATACATATCTAATAGTAAAATGTATTTGTAGCTTTGCACTGATTATGCAGATATGTATCACTGTTTGTGCTTGCTCATTTCCATAAGCATTTCCTGTGTTTCAAACACACAAATCCTATTTTTGAAATTAAGGCACTCTACAATTATGTATTTCCTGATTTTTCTGTGAAGGCCTTTTAAGCTTTGGATGTTTCTCCTGTTTGTTCCAAAACACTAAATGCAGATTCTTAGGACACACCACAGGGAGCATTTGATTTCTTTGACTGAAGGACTGTTTGGACATCATGAGACTGGAAATGTATATTTAGCTCCTGTATAATAATTTATGGTAATGACTGGGCTATAGAATCGATAGTGGTGGGACTGCTGGAATAGGATATTTTGGTAACTGTGGCTTTAAATTACATCATTAAGGCATCTAACACAAAGAAGAAATGCTCCTTTTGTAAAATAATTATGTAAATGAAAAGTAAACACACAAAAATGAGTACAGTTCTATAGGATTTTGATTAACATATTCAGCCATAGCTCTAGCAAGATGGGCATAAAGCAAAAAAAAACAAAAAGAGAAAGTATCTTGCCATTTGAAACCTAATCCTTGTAAGTTTGGCTTGATTCCTGCAATCCCTACTCTAGGAAAATTTTCCCTCCCTTTTGTGGAAACTCATCTCAATAAAGACTACAAGATCTTGGTAATTTTTATCAATGTTTATGTTTTTTACTTGACTAGTTCTCAGTGAGAGCATGACATAGCAGGACTGTAAATGTAATCTGTCATAGTGTATGTGCAAGTGCAATCTCTCAATGGGTTTCGAGAGGGAGTCTATATGCACATAGATACATTTCTCAGACTCTCCAAAATAATGTAATGTAGTTGATACCAAGCAGGGACAGCTCGAGCCCTGGAAGGGCATGAGGTATCACACTTGAGTATAGTAAGTGAGTATAAAATCAGATGCAAGGAAGGTGAGGGACATTTAGTAATAGCTTCCTATGTTAATAGTTGTAAATAATGCTTTTGGACTAATTTGTAAACCTCCTTCTAAGTTCCTAAGTAGTGGTAAGGGCATCTGCAGTAAGGTGGGGTGTAATGCTGCAGCTCAGTCCTTATGTCCCCCCTATTTTAGATAGGGGTGGACTGGGAGCAGTACATGTTATAGGCTGGTTCCTGCACCAGCCACCTGGCATGGTAGTAACATCCACTAAGCTCATTCACTAAGCCTAGGGATCTGCTTCAGATGGATCATTTGCTCACAGTCAAATTTCTGAAACTTTTCTTTCAGTGTTTTCTGTGAGTAGTTTCTGTTCTTAAAAGGTGGAAAGAAATGCATGTAAAGGGAATGTGTATGTTGAGCCAATCCTTTTCAGCCCAGTCTTGGTGTGAGGACTTTTTGTAAGAGTGCAGATAGGTGTGGAAACCCCTCATAGTTTTACCACATCTGTCAGACACTCCTGTACTTTGGCACAGTTAGCATATGTGCACACGAGGGGCTCACACGGTGTCCTCCTGTCAGCATTCAGTCTCCCTTTCCCCTGCACACCCCCAGAAAGGCAGACACCCTTGTTTGTGGAGGCACTTCTATAGAGATGACCTTCCTCTCAGAGACACATTGCCACAAAAGCTGAGATTTGCTGTATCCTTTTGTATCAGAGAAAGCAAATCAATTTTGTATGTTTTGTATTAAAATTTTATGTTGAATTTTCTTCTTGGCATATTAACTGAAAGGCAGTATCACAGAAAAGCCCCTTGCTCCTTCCCAACCAGGACGACCACCAGTCTAACTGGTAAACACACTTTCAGTGGGAATATCATGGTCCTTTTTTTATCAGTTAAATAAATATTTGATATGGTAATAGTTATTACAATATGTGAATATATGAAAGCCCTGAAAGGGTTAATTTTCTGCTTTGGTATTTTCCTTATGTAAATATCCTCATTCCATTTCATGCAAGACAGGTTTGGCAAATGTGAGTGTTTTGGGTGGTATTGACATCTAAGTTATGCCATCTAAGGACAAGTGCTGGCTGATAAATAATTTATTCATTTAAATTTCAGAAGAGACCTTGTAAAACTAGCTACCACAAAGAAAAAAAAACAAGCAATGTTTTCTTAAGTCACGTATGTGATCCTTTAAATATTGGCTTTGGAACCTGGGTATTGTCAAACTTCGCATTCAAACCTAACACACAATTAGAAACCAAGCTGTCAAGATAATTTCTAGTCACTGAATATAACTACAAAATGTTATTGCTATATATATTCTACCCATCTTCTTCTTTGCAAATATTGAACAAATGTGTATGATAAGATTCAGATGGAAAAGCCTTGACCACACTGAAATTAGTAATAAAATGTCTATAGCCTACAGTGAAGACAGGATTCTGTATATAAACCTTAATTTCTAAAGACAATGGATGTATGCCATACCACTGAGGTATACATTATGCTCATGTATGGCCAGCATGTCTGAGAAACGAGTTTTTAAGGCCCAGTTCACATTCTTAAGCTTTCTAGTTCTGTTTTCATACTATGCTCTTACAGCACTGAAATCTAAAGTCCTGTTGTAATTTGTATGTCTATAACCATGCTGCTTGATAGCCTCTTTCTAGAAAATTATCCCTTTATGTTAGGTTCTGTGAAAAAGCCTGTGTCTAAAAGTAAATAATTAAAAGATAACACAAGAAGGGTACAGACAAGTGGGATTTGAAGAAATTATGAGACAGTGCTGTTAAGTTTGTTTTGAGGCTGTGCTGGTAGATAAGATGAGCAAGGAGATCCCAGCTTTTTTTTTTTTTTTTTTGGTTGAGAGCAAGAGAGATGCTTGAAAAGTAAAGTTTTAAAAGAATTGAGAAATAACAAGGGGGTGGATTCTCAGAAGAGAAGAGCAGCTTGGGAGAAAGTACAAAAGCTGTTCCCTGAAAATGTAATTGTCAGTGATAATTGTCAGTGGTAGTCTGTCAACATGAGCAGATTGGAATCTCTTGATAAAGAGAAAAAGATGATAGGCCAAGAAGAGCAGAATGAAGTCACATTGAAGCTGAGGGAGGAACTGAAAATGACTACTGATTCGGAGCATTAGTTAGAAAGAGGTAATTAGAGGTCATGTTGAAAGTAAGGTTCAATGAAAACAGTTGGTGAAAGCCAAGAACATTGACTCCAGGTAGTGATTGGAGTCTGTGAGCTTAAAAGGGAGAGGTGGAATGAAATGGCAGAATAGTTACCAAAATAAGGAGGATACAGACCACCGTCTCCTTTCTTTTTCTTTACAAATTAAGGAAGAGACTGCTTGATGTCAGAATGGTTAGGTGAGCAGAGAGAGGACAGAAGAAGGTGAGGAGGTGTTGAGAGTCAGAACTAGTTATTGGAAAGGGTGATGGGAGGTGAGAATAGCTGACGGGAAGCTGGCGGAAAGAACAAATTTGGATGAATGTCCTTGGAGTAACGTGGGAAGGAGTGGATCAACATTCCAGAAGATGGCAGACTCTGGGAAAGATGGAGAGGATGACCACAACAAGAAGTGGGAATGATATCAGTCTGGGATGGGGAGGCACAAAGAAGCACTGAGCAGCTGCCTTGCCAGGCGGATGACAAGGGCCAGCAGCGAGGGTCACCCAGACAGGAACAGGTTGTCTGTTAGAGGTTCTGCTTATCAATGATGTTGTGCTAACCCATGGCAAAAGGAAGGGAAGGGATACCAAGGGATTCTAACATTTGTGAGGTCTGGACAACTGCCCCCCCCGTGGCTGGAGGGTTGGACTAGATGACCTTTAAAGGGTCCCTTCCAACTCCCAACTATTCTATGATTCTATGAACCATCATCTCAGTGTTCTCAAAGTCTTGTAGCCAGTATTACATCTGAGTTCAGCAAGAGCTTGAAGAATGACTGCATAGTATCCATTATTTACTATTCTTTCCTTTTTAACATTTTAACAGGATTTTCTGTTCTGTTTCCATATGCTTTTCCTTGCTCTTTTTGTAATGTTGCTCTACTAAGAAAACTACATTCTTTGTGACACTATATATTTAAAGCATGTTGGCCCAGCAATTTTGATAACTTTCAGACTGAATGATAGCTTTTCAGAACAGTGAAAGTGCAGTTTTAGTGCAATTTGAGAGCCCTGCCATGTTTTATTATCATTGTCTCCCATAATGGTGGTATCTTGCTTTGGTGAAGTGACCATTAGGATGAAAGCCAGTAACTTCCAGGTTCTCATTGAAGCTTTGCCACTAAAATCAGTGCATAGGTGGCCTTGGGTCAATAATAAGCCAAGTTTTCAGCTATCCACTAATTTTAAGCAACTCAAGGACATTTTGGGCTTCCGGTTTAAGACACTAGTGAACCAAGGCCCAAGGGAATGCAGCACCCTTAAGAATAGATTCTATTAATGTTGTTGGTGTATAGGTGGTAAAATTCATCAGAAATGTTCTATTTGACTTGTTTTGCCAAGTTTTGGTCTTCTGCAGGAAGTTTCAACTTACACATCTCAGACTTTTCCTTCCTGAGAAACTGAAAATATTCGTTAAAGTTCTGTTTCCTGATGACGCTTTAAGATAAGGGCCAACAGTAGGTAGTCTTTCAATAATGAGGTAACCAGATTAGTGGTCAGCTTGCAAATGTGTGCTAAAACCTTTTTTTCTGCATAGTTTGCCAGTTGAATTAAATGGTGAACAAAATAACTTACTTGAAGGATGAGAGATTTAGTTGTGTAATGTTTCTAAATTTCTGAAACTCATTATAAGTCAGGATTTACCCTCTTTACTTGAGAAGGCCATGGTAAGATGCCTCTCTAGGCAAGCAAATAATTGTTTTTTCAGTTAAAGGTCGATGAGACAGTGTGGTGGTCAGCTTTCATTGCTGACAGTAGACTACAGCCCAAAAGTTTGGAGACAAATGTGACAGATGATTTGGGATGTTCAGATAACCTCATCTTGCCAAGAGATATGTTCATTAAGTTGTCAAAGAACTGAAATGGATGCATTGCCCATCCATCTATAATTTAAATGCAGCTGGATTCCTGACCTCAGATATGATATAAGCATTTCTGAGCAGATATGGCTGATAAATGTGCATAAACAGAGGCTCTCAGAATAAAATTGTGTTTTAAAAGCAGAGTAAAAAAACTCTTCTGAGATCTAGAGACTCATGACAACATTGATAGATGGTAACATACTCATATAAGAAAATTTTACTGAGTACTAAATAATATTTTAAAAATATTTGCACAGGATTTTTAGTACAATTAATAAAGCTCTCTGTAGCCTGAAGAAAGGTGTCAGAAGTTGAAGTGCCTGAAACTGAGATACTGAATTAATCACAATGAGTTTTCTGAGGGCTGAATAGATAATCTGCATGATTTTAAATATTAAAAACCTTTGTCAGGGTAGATGTGCCTGCAAAAATGCAAGCTGGCAGTTACACATGATTAAGTCACAGTTGTCTGGGCAATTCTATATCTGGGTTACCACAAACTATTATAAATAAAAACAAGTATTGATACCTGAGGGTTTTTTAAAATTTACCTCTGTCAGGCAGCAATGTTGTCATCATTCAGGTGAATTTTAGCAATGTCATTTTAAAGCCTTTATATTTGCAATTGTACAATATATTGTATACCAATACAATGTTAGAATCCAAACCTGCAAAACCTGGGTGACCCGTAATGACCCTGTGGAAAGAGTACCACTGTGGAAATTTGGTGTGTCCCTTGGAGGTTCACATGAGCAACACGCCTTCCCTTGAGTGTCAGTGGAGCTTCAGCAAACTGGATGATGGTTTGATTGATATTTTTGGAGAGAGGTTCTCTGATTTCTGGAGGCTTTCAATATAGGCATCTGAATCAGAGGCTGAGGCTTGATGGTGAACACCCTTTCAGTCTATTTTCAGGTCTCGCTACATGAATACTGCCTCACTCTCAAGACTGACTGTAAGAAAAAGAGAAGACTCATCTTTCACTGTGCAGGAGATCTGGTGCATGAATTTAAACCTCTACACAAACAGATGGCAACATTTTCTTTTCCACTCCCTTTTCTCGGCATGGAGCATCACTGTCTTCAAGTCACAAATCCTGAGATATGTTTATCGACAGAGCTAATAGCAAAGCCTGCTTGTGCTGTATGAGCAGTTTTAAAGAGTGATATATTTCTCAGTCTCATGAGGATGTTGGAAACCTACTTCACTTGTGAGCAGTTCCAAGCACCTTGTCAATAGCTGTTCATGTCAATGAGGCTATTGTAGATACCCATGGGGTGCCCACGTCACCTGTGTGGGTGCAAGTGACACCTTCTAGTACATCCTCAAAATCCACGTAGAATTTAGGAGCGTCATGGGGCAGAGACTTCTGCCAGCATCCAACACAAAGATGATAAAAGCAGACTTGTAACATTTTGCTACTGGAGATACAGGATTTAAGTATTTCTATGGCAACTGTCCTATCAGCACTTGATCTGCCCAAGTACTGCCCCACTCTTTATATTTTTTTTCCTTCTTCCTTTTTCATTTGTTACAGCCTTGAGACAACAAGAGTGTCTTGTGTTCTTGGAGGACAACAACTGAAGAACTCAATCATATTTGTCCCTATTCAACAAAAATTCAGCAAAAAACTAATTTGTGTCCTGAGCTCGCTCTTCATGATGCCCTCATGCTTGCTGCTGAGTGTCTCACTGTAGGAAGGCAGAGTTCATGCCCAGGTGAAAACTTAGATTTACCCTGCCAGGACAGCTTAAATCTATAAAGATTTGCAGCACCCGCTCTCTAGTCTATCTTCATTATTTAGTGGTATGGAGGCTGAAGAGCAACCTAAAGTGCAAAATGTTCCATGTCTCCTGTCACAGGTTCTCGTTTCAGCTCCCAATGACCATCCCATAGTACCTTCCTATAGGTATCATCTGCAAAGAGTCCAAACAGACTGGTATTCTGGGACACGTCTGGTGGGCTCCAGCCGTGCTGTGGGGGTTACGCCTGTCCAGCTGCTGCTGCTTGAAGGGCATGCTTAAAAAGGGAGGCATGCCAGCTCCTGAAAGCATCCTCCTGAATGCAGGCTTGCATTCAAACAGTTCAGGCTATGGCTGTAAGCCACACACAGCTCACAAGGTGATTTCTATAGAAGCAACTGCTTCTATACTTGAGAGCTATGGTGGCATAGGATGTCCTTAGGCAACTGATTGATGAGTTAGTCAGTTTAGACACAAAATGTCCATGGTTTAGGGGGAATCGTGAAACATGCTTGAAAAATGAGAAAAAATGCAGTCTGAAAATGTTCAAGGAGTCTGGAGGACAGTGGCAATTGGACCTGGTGATCTTATTTTTACTGACCTCCAGGTCTGTAGCAATTCTGGTGTCCACCTCCTTGAGGCAGGACAAGTAGGAGGGAAGGTGTGAGAGACCATGCTTGAAGGAGGTGTGTGGTTTGATGCTTTCCCTGCAGGCTTTCTCACAGTGCGCTCCTGAGAGGCCTTAACTGGAACTGCAAACTGCTCTTCTGCAGGTCTCCTGAGGGAGAAGGGGAACAGCATTGCCTTGCACCCTCATGGGGATGACTGCTTTCCTCCTCTCCTTGCAGTGTGACACGAGGAGGAAAATTAATATTCCAGCCCATTGAACCTTCTTGGCGAATCTGGCATAGCATTATTTAAGAGGACTGATATTTCTACATCTATTTTTAAAATTTATTTCATCTAACAGCATTTGAAAAACTTTGAATGTGCACAAACTCAGCTAATTTGTTTGTTGCAAGGACCCCAACTATAAAGTCTGTATATCCAAGGCAATTGTGAATTAAGACTTAAGTCATTCAAGCAAGTCTCTAAATAACATTCAGTAAATAACATTCAGCCTCCTAGTTCCCAAAAAACATCCAGGCAGAGCCAAGAGAATCGATGCTTTCAGCACAACACTGCCCTCTGGAGCTCTCAGAATCATGCTCATTGCAAACCAAACAAAGGAAAAACAGAGGGGAATAATAGGAAAAGGACTTGGTCTCCAATGTAAAAGTGCTTTGCACGGTGTACACAGTGCAGTGAGTAATGAAAGCAGCTATACTCCAAAGGCTATGGAAAAATAAAGACATTCATCCCCATCTCAAATGCCAGGAAATATTTTCCAGCATTGAATGGAAGGCGGAAAGAAATTGAGAATTTTAAACAGACCTGGAAAGAGTGACATACACTAACAAAAATTCTTCTTAATTTTGCTTAAAGGTGTTGGCAGCATTCTAACAAAAAAACCCCTAACTATTAGGAAGGAAAAAAATAATTTGCTCTCTCAAAAGTCTATTTTAGATGCAGTTCTTTTTCTGCTGTGCATCCTTTCATATTTTGATAGTGTTTGTGTCAACGCAAAGATGATATGTTACCTTGTGCTGTCAAAAGCTTACCAAAATAAACCTCATCAACAAGGCATTAAATAATAATATCACCTTTCCCCTGAAGTTTTTATATTCTCTGTGATGTACTTCTGCATATTTTTAAAAGAACTTAAATTATTGATTCCCACCTTCCATCAAACCTGTCTAAGCAGTGAAGTGTATATAGAATGTTGTGTTGTACTAAGCTCTGTTAAAGAACAACCCACAGCCCTTAATTGAAAGCATGGACTTGTTAGAAGTGAATTTCTGGAGTTTATGAAGGGCTGATTCTTGCAAGTAGAGGTAACAACTATAACTATAACCGGTAACAACTCATCATTGCTGATATTTCTGATAGCAGGTATTATTCTCAGTAATATGCATATGCATTCACAGAATTGGATTCAAGGGTTTAAGAACCATTTCAATACCTTCTCCACACAGTATTTTTCTGTTAAAGTAAATATGAGGTTAGAAGGAACCTCTGGAGATTACCTAGTGCAAATATCTGCTCCAAGAAGGGTCAGCTATAGGAGTTTCATCAGGGCCACATTCAGTCAAGTTTTGAGTGCTTCCAAGGATGGAGGATCCACAACCTGTTTGGGCAACGTGTTCTTTGGTTGGACAACCCTTACAATAACAAAGTTTCTTCTTATTTTTAAGTGGTATTTCCTGATTTTCAGTTTGTGCCCACTGACCTTCATCCTGACGCAGCGAAGAGTCTGACTCTGACTTCTTTACTCCCCCCATCAGGCATTTATACACACTAAGATCCCCCCCTCAAGCAGTTCCAGGTCTCTCAGCCTCTCCCCATATGTCAGGTGATCCAAACCCTTAATTGTGTTTGTGGCTCTTTGTTGAACTGTCTCCAGTGTGTCCATGTCTCTTGTGATGAGGAGTTCGGTGCTGGACCCAGCATGCCAGATGTATCTCTCCAGTGCTGGGTAGACAGGAAGGATCACTTCCTTCATCCTGCTGACAAGGGTCCTCCTAGAGCAGCTCCGGATGCTGTTGGCTGCCTTTGCTGCAGGAGCTTATTGCTGGCCCATGCTCAATTTGGGGTCCACAAGGATGCCGAGGGCCTTTTCTGCAAAGCAGCTTTCCAGCCAGTCAGCCCCCAGCCTGTGCCGGTGCCTGGGGCTCTTCCTCCTGAGAAGAATTCGTAGTGCAATTCAATGTTATCAGGATAGTAGCTGCCAATTTTGAAAAGAACTGAAATGACGACTTGGGAATAAATAACTTGTATTACTGTAGTTGAAAGAAAGGTTATTTGAATACCAGTAGACTAAGGGGAACGGATTGAAACAAACAAAAATGGCAGGGAAAGGGAAGCAGTGATCCTAATGTGAGTGAATATCTGATCATAGAAAAAGAACTCCTGAATTATTGCCTCAGGGCTTGAGCCAGTATAGATTTAAGCCTGTGAGAGCTTCTCCATGGTTTTGGGGGCACTAAATGAAGCCAAAATGTGCTATGAAGAAAGGAAGAAAATTTGCATAACATTTTTTTTCTACCTTGCTAAAAATAAGCAGCAGCAAAGCAAGCATCTAGAAATAGTGGGAAATTCTGAAAATATTTCATAAATTGAATTTAGAGTATGGGAAATGTAAAAATATTAAGTAAGAACATTAGTAGTCTCAGCCTCAGTGAGGTAATTGTTTACCTGCAAAAAATTAATTATATGCATAAATGTTTGCAGGACTGATACATATATGGGAAAGGAGATCCGAAGTAAATAATAACACAGAAAATCTACTGTCCTCTCTCCATTGATCAGGGAAAAAAATTAGCTTGGCACTACAAGATTCAAATTCTTATGAGTGTCCTAGGCAGTTGACTGCTGTGCAAGTAGGAGGAAAAAGAAATGATTATACATTTTATTCTGTGAGGCTAGTTATGAAATACTGATGCCAACACTGCAGTATACAGTAGAGCTAATAATAATTAGCAGGTTTCCTTAGCATCCTTGGTGCAGATGGCCAAGTTTAATAGCGTGTTTTAACTTCACTTCAGATCCAAATGGATAGCATGGGTCAGCTTGGCTGATCTGCATATATGTGTATCGAGATCATTCTTAAAAGCTGCTTTTCTCTTAACAAAATGTATTTCCGCAATACTTTATTTTGTAAAATTGATAAGACAGAAGGTGTAGTTCAAATACTTTTTCGTCACAGAATACAAGCTGGAATAAAATTGGAATACAGTGTTTCCAGCACATGTCCTGGTTAGGAAAGCAATAGGATCTGACTTTAAGACCATGGATTAGGGCTGCTTTTGAAAGTTAACTTATGAAGCAGATTTGACCCTTCATCTGTGTCCTAAAGTAAAAATAGATCAGAGACCTGAGTTGCTTGGTCTTACTTCAGTGTTTTGTTAGATAATCTAAATTTTCTATACAGCATTCCAAAGTTTACTTATTTTACTCCTTCCTTAAAAATTGATCTAAAAGCTCTAGATGGGAGCTCTTCTCTTTGCAAGGTGAAGATCTCTTCACTTCCCATGTTCACTGTGCATTGTATATTCACTGTACAAATACACTGAAGAGCATTTAAACTTATTTCCGCGAGTCCTTCAAGATAGGATTGCCAAAGAAGAAACCATTGATGAGAAATCACTGAAGGAGTTACTTTTTTCTTCCCAATGTTTATACAATTATCTCTATCATCCAGCCACATTTTAATGGATGCCAGCATTACGAGTTGAGAGCTTTAGGGTTTTTTCTAGCTGAATACCTTCAGATACAAAATATTTACAGTGTTCCTTTCTAGGTTTGGATAGTCAAATTTGTCTTAACTAATTCCTCACTGATAGCACATTATCATTGTTTAATCACTAAAGGAGTGGAAGGTCTTTTCCTCATGATTATCAGTTTAAGTCCAGCTCTATGTGTGTATTTAGCTAACTCAGAGGACATGATGTGGCTCATAGTGATTAATAAATATGTTCTCCAGAAGCTGGCATCTTCTCTGAGGTCTGCAGTATACCTAATTGAATTGGCCTCACGGAATTTAGTCTTGAGATCCTCAACACACCAAAATTAAGTACAATTTTAAGTATAGTTATTAAATTATACTTTCATTTTGCTAGAAAATATGGGCATCTAACACTTTAGGGACACACGAGATGAAAGATTAATAATAACTCAATTAAATTTAGAACAATCTACAACTTTTCTTTAGAAATAGAATGCCATTATTTTTTTTTTTAAAGGAAGAAAAAACCCCAATTATTTGGGTATTTACCCATTATAGGCTAGGAGCAAGTCATTATTTGTCGTGGGTCCTCTGATATAAGGGGTTAGACTCAATGATCCTGATGGGTATCTTTCAACTCAGCATATTCTATGATTCTATGATAGTAGTGAAATCAATATTCAGTTGAGGGTGTGGAGTATCATCTGGGCACACTGCCAGCAAAGTCAGTGACTCTTTACCCTCGACTTAACCAAAATGACCATCGAAATGACCGTAATTTAGGCATTGGAATGGCTAAAGATGAGGCAACTATTTCATACTTGTTGATTCAGAGGAGTGTCAACGTATCGTTAGGGAGTGTATCAAATTAACAGGCCTACACAAGGGGCAACCAGGAAACCCTACAAAATGAGCGAAGTAAGAGCTCACTGATAAGTGACAGTGGGCCCAGAAACACTCTGCTGACCTTCTGCCCTGTCCTGTCAAGATCCAGAGCACAAAATCCTCTCCTGAGGGAGGCTGAAAACCAAAAGGAGAGCAAGCATGAAAGAATTTGGGATGATATCTTAGTGATTATAGCTGTTTACTAAGAGATGCCTGCCCTGGGTTGTAGCCTACTTGATAGCCTCTGAAACAATTGCTAATAATCTTGGACCACAGTCTGCAAAAAGAGTTCATGCTGGGTGAATACTTCTAAGTGTTTCCTTAAGTTGCAAACTGATAGCCTGGTATCAATAGCAGGGTAGATAAGGAATAGATAGAAAAACCTAGACAATGATTCATCCCAATGATGAGATTCATGATAGGATTAATGAATGATTAATTCCAATGAAAAAAGAAATTAATTGACCCACACGTCAATACTTCTGGCTCAATTACAAATGTAATTGTTAAAAGCAATATTGCAGGTGTGACATACTTGCACTTTGGTACATCACTTGACCTAGACTTGTACAACCTTCTGCTTAAGAAACAGGATACAAAAATAACTGATAAAAGCTATTGAAACTGAACTGACAGTGTGACACTGTAGACTCTGAATTTTCATCAAATAGAAAAAATTACCACACCCTTCATGGGTTTATTCTTGGCCTCAGATGATTTTGCTTTTTATCAGTGACATGGAAGAAAAACAAATCATGATGGAGAAAGTGTACAGGAATAGAGGGAGCAGTAAACAATGAGGGAGCAGTAAACAGTGAGGCTGACAGATCACCGATAGAATTTGGATTGTGTTTTTGAGCAGGCACAAGCAAACAATATGCATTTCTGTTCAGTTTATTGGCTCATACTTTAAGATCAGGAGCTCTGTACTAATGAGCAATCACTCCGATGATGACTTACTGCCCAGGTAATCAGCCAGGCACCAGTTCTCAGAGCACAATTGTGGCTGAAGGGGCTAAATGAAATCCTCCAGTATTTAAACAAAGCCATGTGGAAGAGGAGTAAAGAGACCATCTCACTTGCACATTTGGTAGGGATGTGACAGCTACCAGAATACTGTGACCAATTTTTGGCTGGGGAAGTGTGAAAAATTGATCAAGATTTAGAAAAGCAGAGAGGAGCACTTAAAAGAAATTTGTGCAAAGACTATTAAGCTTGAAAGACATGGGGAACTGTTTTATTTGAGGCTATTGCTTAATCCCATCTCGGGAAAAAAAGAATTTGTTTAGCTGAAAGATCAGCCTGGTATAGGTCAGCAGAAGGGCTGATGAAACAGCAACTCCACCAAAGTCCCTTACTGGGTTCATGTGTTCACAGAGAGGGTTAGAAATGTAGTGTTTTAATACTGGAGCCCTGTTGGGAGCAAGTGGTTCTGCAGTAGCAAAAGCTTGTAAAAACAGTCTAAATTAAAGAAAGGATCCCATGACTTGGCCCCTCGTTGCTCTCACTGCTGTGCAGTGCCAGGTGAACAAAAGAAACAGAGAAGGTCAGATTAGATAATCATCTTAGATCTTGGTACTTAACTGAACCATATGTTTATCATACCCTACTTTAATCATTTGTATCAGCAGAATTATTTTCTAATCTTACTAGGACAAAATGTCCTAAAACATTTAATATTTCACATGTCTAGTCAAGCTCTTCTTTTTGGGGAAAGTGCATAGTATCTCAGCACTAAGCCTAGAAGTGCATCGGCTCGCAAAAATGAGGAATGGGGGGCAATCTTAATTAAATTTCTCCATTAAAATAACTTAGTCCCTAGGGAGGGCATTGTTGGGGTTTGGCAGCACATTATTGTAACTGAAAGGGCAAAGCCATCACCGTTTGTTAGCTTGGAAATGGCAAAAATGCAAAAGATAACATTTGCAACGCAGTAACCCACTGCAAGCATCCCTGCATTTCCGAGGGCATTTCGCATGCAGGCTGCCTTCCAATTAGTGCAAGCCAGATGAAGTTTTGAGCACTAAATATTAGCTGGTGAAATGATTTTGCACAGTAATTGACCTCCCACCACATGTCACTGATACAGTGTCCTTTCCCCTAGCTGTGGCCTATAATGGAATTTTTTGGAAGAATATTAACCTGTCTGTATATTATTTTCTGGTTCATTAAATATAATAGCAATTCTGGCAAAGCCTTTCGTTGATGAGAGAGGTTTGCCCTCCACAAGAAAGCATCACAGTACTAAATGCTGGATCCTTATCTAATTTGCTTACAGTCAATACATTTTTGAATAGAGACATTTGATGGAAAAATCACAAAGGATCATTTATAATTCACAGTCTACAAAACTCTCCCAGTTCTCAACTTTATCTCTGCTGGCAAACACTCCCCTAGTCCTATGAGATCTTTAATGGGTTCTCTTTTACATATGGGCCTTCAGCTCCTCATCCTCGGCCATTATTTGTGAGCATTTGATGCTCTTTGGCCATGAGGATTCTGAGGGAGGAACAAGCGTATCACCCTCTTGGTGGCATCGCTCCTGTACAGAAGAAAGACCCTATAAAACAAAAGGGCTCAAATGTCTCTTTTCAGTACTTCATGCAACCTTAGAGCATCTTCTCTGGCCCTTAGAGTATCTCTCCTCTTCAGGTCATTTGTCACTGTCCCAGCTTGACTGGCAGTGATAGTTAACCTTTGCTTAGCACCTTGGAGGTATTTACTTTGTACTTAAATATATTTTCTCTTGCATGCTGATAAAATACCCACATTTACAGAGGACTTTTTATCCCAAAGGATTTCAACAAGCTGTGCAAGCTATAAATTTGCAGCAGTACTGTGCAGGTAGTGTAGCTTTTTGCTCAGTACAAAAGACAGTAGCCAAAGTCTGGGAATCCTGATGTTTTAACAAGTAACTTCTGAACACATAATTTAAGCAGAGGGGTCTGCATTTTGCTGAATATTAGTCTAGGATGTAGAGCTAGGTTCAAGTTCCTGATGAACCCATGACTACAAACCTTGCCCAGGTGTGTCCCATGTGACTCATGGAGGAGCTGGTGCAGACCCACAAAGCATGTACCTGACATTGGATGTCAGTGGAATTGAAGCACTTCATCCCAATGGTGCAGCCCTCAAAGCTATGCCTCGGTTCTTAGGCAATAGTAGATCTATCAACACCTTCATTTTCATGTTTCTGATGGTGATAAAAAAAAATCAGCAATGCTAATATTTTGCCTACATAATATTCAAATTACAACCGTGCTGCCCAGACTAAAAAGACAGGTATGTCTCACACGCTTTCCCAGTCAAGACTCTCAGACAAGCTGTCCATGTCCTTCCCAGGCCTTCTCCATTATGCAGGTTTAGGCCAAGATTAATGCAGAGTGGCGGCAGAGTTTATTTCAGTACTAAACCAAGTATTACAACTGCAGCAGAAGAAATCTTGGTTCAGATTCCTGGCCTTGGCAGTATCTGTCACAGGTGGCTAAGGAGGGGAGAATGTGTTGCTTTCCATCCAGTCCTGGTTGAATATGAAATTGATAAAGAGCAAGAAGAATGAGGAATTTTCTGCAGCTTTGCCTTTGGTCAGTGTGGGGACTGGTATCACTGAGGGATACTGAAGAGAGCCTAAAACTTGAGGCTCCTTCTCCCTGAGCAGGCATGGTAACAGACTGGTTTTACAGAAGACAGTGCTTGGTTGAAAGGAAACCATGAGGCTTGCTCCACCGTTGGAAGGATACTGGTGGGTGTTTATCCTCAGAAAAGTTCTCGTCTATCTTGTGCCAAAGGCGTAGATCTGGATGCAGAGGCTACAAGGAAACTACTGAGCAGCCTGTCAGATCCCTCGAGGCGAAGGATTAACAGAAAGGGACCTTGAGTTCCAGTGCAGAGGACATCCACACTCAGCCCAGACATAGCTTTCATGTGTCACCCATCAAAAAAACCCCAAAAAACAACCCACAACAAAATCAGCTTTCCCTCTTCACACGAGGAGGCTGCACTGATACAGTAACATTTGAAGTCAGGATTATTTCCAAAAATCCGACGTATTCAGAATCTGACTTGGCTCCCATGAAATACATACCTAAAATAAGCAGTTATTTTTAAATTTTTGGCCTCAGTATCAAAAGTTGGCTTCGGATCACCCCAAGTTAGAAAAGATAAACCCTTATATTGGATTTCTATCATAAACCAAATGCAAATTTTTACCTTTCTTCATGTTCAGTTACCTCTGGCTATTTAATACATTCTTCACTAATTCTCTTCTGCACTATTGGTCTGGAATTTAGTTGGCATCATGAGAATCCTTTAGTTGATAGCACTTTAAACTCATCTATAAACAGCTTTTGATGACTAATATGCATTTCTCTGTTCCTGCAGTAAATTTGTTTCAAGCAAAAGGAGACTGTTTGGAAACAACACGTTAAGTTCTCTGATAAATCAACTACTTAATATTTAATTTCAAATCATACTGGGAAAACAAATTAATTTTTTTCTCAGGCTAACATCTGAAGGGAAGGATGTAAGATAGCTGCAGAAATATAGAATTAACATCATTCTGATATGGATTATGTCTTCTTAAGCCATAAGGAGAATAATTTTATATGTGTTGTTTATATTTTTCTATATTAAAATACAGTCACTTTAGATTAATTCAATTTGAATTCCTACATGGCATCTCCAAATAAAGAGGATGAATAACCAAATGGAAAATGCCTTTGCTTATTCCCTGCTCTGAAAGGGATTCATTATTTAAAATATTACCATTAAAAATGAACCATTTTCACAGATACAATGAAACGGATAATTTTTTTACAGGCATCCTTACAACTCTGAAAAATGTGAATATCTGTTTACTGGCAAGCTTCTGAAAGGTATCCTTAGTAATATACGCACAAAGAGACATCACAGATGTCTTCTGTCTTACATTTTTTATGCCACTGTCACACTAAATGGCACTAGACTTTATCATACCTTTCTTGTAGATTCTTCTTTTTGTGCTATATGCAGTCCCAGCTTGCATCTGCAGCTAAAACCAAACTAGGTCCCAGGTTTCCCAATTGCTTCTCCTGTTCTCTGTTATAAGACATCATACTGCTACTTAATGATACTGGATTGACACGGCTGCCTGATCCTGCCCAAGGACAGAGTGTGTAAGTGCCCTGTTCAGCCTTGGAAAAAAGCAACCCGGCCCACAGAGGATGCACTGAGCAGGTCTTGTGTTACTGTCAGTGGCTCTGTCGTTGGTACGGCCTTAAGTGGCTGCTGGCAGTTTAAACAAGGAAAACAATTTCATGGAGTGACAAATATGATCTGGACCAGAATCTCAAGGATGAGGAGTCCTGTCAAACCAGAATATAATTTCCTCACCTGTCCACAAACGTAAAATGTGTGATTAGAGAGGATTCCTGAAGCAGGTGTGATATACTGCAGGCACACGTGCAGCAGCGGTAATGGGGAGATCACGCAAATATAATTGGCATCCAAGAGGAGCAGCAGACCCAAGCCCCACCATTTAGGTAATCTGGCTGATCATTTCCTTCTCTGAGTTTTTTACTGTAAAGTAAACAGCAGAGAACTGCATTACCTAAAATAGTTCTTGAAGGAAACAGGAAACAAGCAAACTGAAGACTGAGAGTTCGACATTAATATTTTCAAGAGGTAATGACTAGCTCAGTCTTGTCACAATTCTGTTGCGAACTCAGATTTTCATAGTTGTTTCTGCTGACTCCACACAAAGGATTTTGCTACTAAAATGGAATCGTATTTTCTGATGCAGGTCCTTACTTCATGCCAGTTAAGCTTCTATGCCAGTGGAATTACAGGATTGTCTATGCTATTCTGAGAACATTAGGAAAGGTACAAGAAATTTATTCCTCCAAAAGTTACCAGATCAGCTCAAAATGACCTCTAGCTAAAGGTTGAGATACAGGCAATATTTTTAGCTTTCAGGCCAACTCACAGAATCCCACTCATTCTAAGAGGTGGTTCATGCTCTTCACCATGAAGTACGTGTGATTCATGGGTTTAGTCCACTCATGCTCCTTTACTATAATATCTGCTGTACAGGAGCATCATTTCTTGCGGTCATGAATTTCACCCTCTTCAGCAGTCTAATTTTGTTGGTATAATTTGACTGGCCTGGCTGCCGGGCTATCTTTTTAGCCAAATAGAAATACAGAACATAACTTCTTAGCAATCCAGAGCATTTTTAACTCAGATATGGACTCTTGTGAGAAGCACTAAAACAAATTATTACTGAGGTAAAGAGTACATGGGGAAAATAAAGTAATGTTTTTAGCTTACAGACTGGAACTGATGGGAAGGTGGAGTTTTTCAGTTTATTTGAAGAGTTGCACCGATTAATTTGTCAGAATTCAATCAGGCAAACCATCCACATTTCTACAACAATGTTCCTATTCTCATCCATAATATTGCCCCGTCCTCTCTTGATAAACTAAAAGACAGTCCTAACGGGCTCTTTTATTAACAGAGCTTCTGTTTTAACCAAGAAAGGGGCATTTTCACTAGTCCAACCAATAATTTTCCCTCTTGCATTCTACAAGTTGTATCTTTTCTTATCATTTAATAATAAAAGGAAGTGTCAACATTATTTCTTTCTGCAACTTTGAAAAATTTGTTTCTTTGTGCAAAATAGCTGGTGCCATCATAGTCTATGACATTCTGGGCTATATCCAAAACATCTGACAGGTTAGCTCTGGTCAGTAGCCTATCCTCTCGTAGCATTTTCCTTTAGCTTTTGTGAAAGTAACTCAAGACTATCCCCTTAAGCATTTTTTTTTTTTACAGTGAATAAAACTGTATGATGGTCAGGGACTACAGACTATTTATGTAACATCTCTGAATATTTAATAGTCCTGTACTTCTTCAGTAGGTCCCTATTAAGGCATGAAGTAATTTGACACTTTGCCTACTTATCAAACAACAGGAGATAAACTATGAAAATATCATTCTTGATTGTTGCTACACTTCAGTGATACCGTTGTTAAGACTGCTTCAGAAGGAAAACTTCCTCTGGGGGTTTCAGAGTCAGCCAGCTGCCGGTCATGTCCTACAGTAATTTAAGCCGTAGAGTTAAAGGCTTGTATTTCATGCTGGTGTCTCTTTCAATTAAATGTATCCGTTCAAAACAAATACTTGTCAGTTATTCAATTGCTGAAAAGTATGCGTAATGCAGATCATATTTGTGTTCAAATTAACATGGTTCAATATTTGCAATATTTTGTGATCAGATTATAGAGACAGCTGGAGGAGCTTATACCGGAATGCCTTCAGCTTTAGTTCTCTGGTATAGTTTCTTCAATGATATAGTTACAATTTATTTTAGCTAGTAATAATATTACACCATATGATACTGTGTTAAATGTTGGGCTCGATCTTTATCTTTACAAATGCATAAACATGAAACATATACAACATACGACGAAAAGTGTAAAGGGGCATGATAGTTCACAAATTAGCAAGGTTTTGTAGTTAAGGCTATCTGGTTAGCTGTTTTACTATGCAGCCTACTCATCCCCAGCACAAAGCTCCTAGGTAGCATCTGCTTTTTGACACAACTTAAAGACATTGGCCTAAATTATGCAGAGACTTAGCCTATGTGTGGGTATGCAGCAAGCATGAAATGACATCTGAAACACTGTTACCATAAAGCTGCATATTTTCAGTATTGTGCTTTTTATATTGCTAGTGGAGACTTTTTGCATCACCACCTCACCTTCACAGCATGGATTAACAGAGCAGCTTCTGAGCAGCCAGGCACTGGTGCATGGCTCTTGAGCCAAGATTTCTCCTGGTCATGTGCATTTCCACTAGACCCTCCTAACCAGAAAGCTCTGAAAAATTGCAACCTCATTTGGTATTTAGAGGGCAAGTCTAAGGAATCATTAATTTAATCAGTTAGAGTAAAATTTTTGTGTCTTAATTTGTGTTCCCCAATCCTATTTTCTGTCTCTGTGGAGAAGGCAACAGCAGCAATAGGAGGATGTCAGCCTGACTCTGCTGTTGGGGCAGAACCAGCCCTCTCTGTATCCTACAGATGCTGAAATCTGCTCCTCACATTTTGTAGCCTTTGTTTCTCCTTGCCTTGTCTAAATCAAAAATTGTACGAGGATTTCTTTTCACAAACAAAATGTTTGCTTATGTTCAAAAGGACTGAAGCAATTCCTCCATGATTCTTCTAGCTTCTGCCATTGAATTCAGCCTTGTTTCACAGCAGTGCCTATACAATGCCAGTATTACATATAACCCCGTGAACTCATTCAGGGAACATCTTGTTGAGCGAGCCGGGATATTTCTTTCTTTCTCTGCTACAAGCTACTCAGAATAAATCCTATTAAAATAATGCAAATTGCTGTCATTAAGACGATAATCCTGTTTGGCCTATATAGAGTTCACATTTTTCTCCAGCAAAACATTAGAGATTATTGGTTCAGCATATAGACTGTGCCACTGGAGCTGAAAAATAACACAATATCCACTTTTCATTTTGTACCCACCCTCAAGCTATCATTGTTTTATGCAAAACAACTGTAATCCCTTGGAGTTACCCTAGCAGAGTGTATAGGTGAGAGTTACCTGATCACTAGTGTCCTGCGCATGTGGTCTGACACTGACCTGGATAAATTTGTACATATTCGTTATATCTTACAGTACTTAACACTGGCATGTTAGTTCTGGTAATATATTACACTGCATATCACACAGTCATTCATAATGAGATTTTGTCGCTGGGGAAATGACAGCAGATCCTATGACAAAAGAATTTTAGCTTCTGGAACTTTGGTTTTACGGAAGATAGCACAGTCTGTCTAAATGAAATCTGAAAGACTGGCACCCCATAAGCTTAATTCACAGTCCTAAAAATATCATGCTGTCCTTTCTGAAAGTAATGTAAACCATCACATTAACTCACTTCGAAAATTCCAGTGAAGGGTTTGGCTTGGAGATGGAATAGATTAAGCAGGCAAATTGACTGCAAGTACTTCAAACATCAGTTTTATTTAGAAACAGGGGTTTTCAGCTGATGCTCAATGCACATTATTAAATGAAAAGTTGAAAGAATACTTTAAATGACCTGCTTGTGGCTCAAGATAACTGTACATATTCTTCATTCAGAGTACCAAGAGTACCAAGTACCTTATCAGAGTTCCTGGGAATTCAACTCTTATAGAATTGGCAAAAAATTTTATGTAAAAAGAGCTTCTTGAATTAAATATGATATATTGTATTTATATACATGGATGGGAGTATAATGCCTTTCTAATTGTTTATTAATACTTTAAAATCTGTCTAATTACAGCAATGTTAATAGTAACTATCAAACTTGCTTAGTAATTCTTTCATTTTCTTCAGGCTACAACAACTGTCTTCTTAGGAAAATGCCTGAGCTACTGGCCATAGGCATTTTTAAAATAAAGTGATTATTAAAATTCCCTGTCATAACAGGGCACGAAGAACTGCAAAAGAGAGCACATAGGCAAAGCCAAACATGGATTCGCAAACGGGAGGTAAAGCTCGAATAACGTGATGTCCTTCTATGAAATGACTGGCTCGGTAGATAAGGGGAGAGCAGGCGGTGTTGCTCACCTGGACTTCAATAAGGCCGTCTCCCATGGGCTGGATGAGCAGTCAGTCAGGTGGATTTAAAACTGCCTGTACAGGTAGGGCCAGGGGGTGGAGATCTGTGCTACAAAGTCATCTTGGAGGCCAGATGTAGCTAGCAGCATATCCAAGGGGGTAATTCTGTTCAATATGATCAGGATGATGGGCCAGAGCGTACTCTCAGCAAGTTGGCTGATTAGACAGAACCGATGGGAGTGGCTGACACACCAGAGGGATCTTGTCAGACTGGAGAAATGGGCTAACAGGGATCTCCTGAAGTTCCGCAAGGGGAAGTGCAAAGTCTTGCACCTGCAGGAGAACAAGCCCAGCACCAGTACTTGCTGGGAACTGACAGAGTGGAAAATAAAAAAGGATCTGGGTGTCCTGGTGAAGACCACATCAACCATGAGCCAACAAGAGTCATTGTGACAAAGACTAATCGTATCTCCTGTGCTGCATTAGGAGGAGTGTTGCCAGCAGGTTGAGGGAGGTAATCCTTCCCCTCTACTCAGCACTGGAAGCGCCACCATTGAAGTATTGAGTCCAGTTCTGGTCTCCTCAGTGTAAGAGACAAATGGACATACTGGAAAGAGTCCAATGAAGGGCTATGAGCGTGATTAAGGAACTGCAGTATCTCTCCTATGAGAAAAGGCTGAGAGTGCTGGAAATGTTAAGCCTAGAGAAGACATGGCTTCAGGGAATCTCATCCATGAGAGAATATATAAATAGGTGAAAGGAGGATGCAAGAACAGAGCCAGCCTCTTTTCCTAGCATCCAGTGACAGAACCAGAGTCAATAGGCACAAACTGAAACACAGGAGCTGCAGGCTGACCGTCACCTTATGTGAAGGTGACTGAAGCTCAGCAGAGGTTGTGCAGGGAGACTGAGGGATTTTCATGTTCAAAGACCATCTGGACACAGCAACGTGCAAACATGCTCTACGTGGCCCTGCTTGAGGAGGGAGGTTGGAAAAGATGAACTCCAGAGGTCCCTTTGAACATCAGCCCTTCTGTGGTTCTGTGAACCTGAACTCTGTTGTTATGGTCAAAGGTTGTCAAGGGAAGAGTTGTCCTGTCTTCTGCAAAGACTAATTCTTTTCCCCAGTAATGGTGAGGCTGACAAAGTTGCACTTCTTATTGGCTTTACTGAGGTAGTCCCACAAGCAGTGGGAAACTCAGACTTAGGTGTCCAGCCTCCTAATAAAGCCTGTCTTGTCCAGGCCTCAGTCCAGGCCTCAGCCAAAAGGCCAAGTAAAAATTTTTACTTGGAAGTTATTTATTTATGGAACTATGATAAACATCTGAGGTTAATAGACATGGATTCATTAGCTTTCCATGCCATGATGTGTGTTTCTTAAATGATGGCAATTGTTACAAATGTTTTTCTTGTTTTCCTCACATTTATTTAACAGATAATCACATCTTAAACATCTGATCCTAAATGTTCCCTCCCATACACGTAAGTTCCATCATCACAATCTTTCAGTCTGTTTTCAGACTTGGGATCTCTTCTTATCAGGTATTGAGTATTTTTTGTTGTATTTTAGAAAGAAAGAAAGAAAAAAATGTGGTTTTTTCACCGTTATTAAAATAAGTCAGTAAGTCGGATTTCAATGCAGCTTCCAGTTTCCTGTGGTTTTCAAGTGTGTAAGGGGATAACTCCCCATTAAAAGATCTTTGACATTATTCCATATCCACAGCATTAATGTAGTATTTGTTTCCATCAAGGAATATTTCTACTTCCACTTTCTTTTTCAGTTACTACAGTGACACGAAAAAGTATGAAGGCCCCTTCTTCATTCAAGATGACAGTATTATCAGTTCCCATAGCAAGGTTCTTTTGTCATTTTATGACTTAAAAAAAAGCCACTTAAAACAAATAAACAGTAAGGAAGAAGTCTCTATAAAAATGAATAACTCACAACAAGTTTAGTCTTGGATATACTACACCAGAATATTAATTTGCATATTTTCTGTGAACTGCCATTTGCAAATCCCTAGGATGGTTTTCATCCAACTGTGATCATAAGAAACCTTTCCATCTGTGTATTTTTCTATGAGAAATCTTCATCAGAATTGTTCCCCAGAAGCTTTATGGGCTCAAAAATCTCAACATAGTTCCATCTTTCTCACAGGAAAAGTGATGAGGATTTTAAGAAAAAATTATGATTTTCTTAGGCTTTCTCAGACATTTCAATGAGTAAATCGACTATATTTTTTCTTTGAAAACACTGTTGTTATCAATACTATGTCATTATGTCCTTCTAAGTTCTAAGGTATGTTTTCTAACACACAATTGGTGTGGAATATTTGTCACTTCAAATCTCCTAAATTCCACACAACTTTATAAACAAGGATGATTATTCTGAAAAATAATAATTCTACATTTTTATTTGATTTCTGTTATATTTCCTGGAGGCTCCAAAAGTTCTCCCCAGAGAGTTGCAAATTAAACACATCAGTATTCCAGAAATACTGGAATATTGATGTAGGTAAAATGAGGCCATAAGAAAAAAGCCTGCTATTTCCTAAAGTATTTCTTGTTCCTGTCAAATAGTTGTCTGTGGTGCTGGATATGAACATATTTGACAAGTGATTTATAGAAAAGTCCCAGAGAAAATACTTGTTAGAGGAAAAAAAATCTAGATATACTGAATCTCAATTCTGTTTTAACCTTAAAATGATCATTTGACTTCTATTGGAACAGCTATAGTGTATTACAACAAAATTTTGTATATAAAGGAAAGATGTTACAGTTTCTTGGAAGCAAATTCTCAATGAAATGAAATTCAGGAAACCAATTCAGTGCACATCTGAACCCATTCTTGTTTACAGAACTGATTTGCAAAAATGAGGTTTTGGTGTTTCCCGGTTCAGTACACAATTCTCTGTTCCAGAAACTTGCAAGTAAAGAGGTAAGTGGCACGAAGGGAATGAGAATCTTTCCAAGAAACAGGAAGACTGAGGAAGGGAGTAAGCATTATCTGAAAAATGCGTCACGGCTTCTTTTAAAATAAAACATTTTTTAAAGTAAGCCATCCAATAAAGATGTGTATTTTCCTGCTTTCAGACTGAAATAAACACATCGAAAGAAAAACATTTAAGTAAGTTTTTAACTTTAAGGGTGTGCCTAAGTGAGGCACGGAGTAAACAGACCATCAAAGCATGATACAAGTAGGGAATTGCTTTTGCAGGAAGTAGGGCTTAGTTGGAAAACCACAAAGACAAGCAATGTGCTCTGAACTGGACAGAAATATTAATCTAAATGAGATAACTGACTTAATACTTTTATTTATCATTTTCTATTAAGCCAGCCAAACCAACATTTTCATATTAGATGGACCTTGCAAATGCAGTAAGACACATTTCTCACGTGAGGCACCTTGCCAACAATGGAGCACGAAATGCTGTGTCCTATATCTAAGAGGTAAAGGAGATACTCCACCAGCTGACATCAACAGGCACCAGTATCAAAGAAGGACATTAAAGAATCAATCAGTGTAGGAAAAAAACATTTCAGACACCATAGGACACGAGCAGCATCTAAACACATTGGCCATTGCATTCCTAGGACCAGAAACAGACCCCCAATTTAATGGGAGATGCTGTAATTTTTGCCACATGAGAGAAGCGCATCTACCCAGTCATGTGTTGATGAAGGGACTGTGGAGGGAGGGAATGAAGCAAGCGGGGAACACACCACAGACTGGCAAAACCGTGAATTCAATCACCATCCCACTCCTTGCTCATGCCTGCGGGTACTTGGAAAAGAAGGAGTAAGTTGTGGGCTATGAAAACTGTTAGGCAGACTGTATCCATATGATGGGTCATACTTCGGGCTAAATTATCAAAGAGTTTTAAAGAAACAAATTGAGAAGCCTACAGGTGTTCCTGAAAAGTTATACTTTTTTACATTGCAGTTTATCAGAGAAAACATAGAAGCACCTCCTCATTCTAATAGAGTAGATTGTATTGAAGTCGTGTTCAAGACAGCACTGAAATAAATTGATAAAATAAAGGGAAACTAATCCCATAGTACAGAATGAATTTGCAGTGAAACCCAAAAGGAAGTTGAGATAGAGAGACAGTCTTACTCCTGCACTGGGACATGGAAATCTGAGTTCTTAGCCCTCACACTGATCTCCCGGCTAATTTTGAGACAGGCACTTCACTATCCCATGCTTCTGTTTCTACAGCTCCAAGACTCTCGTAAAAATGAAGTAATTTTGAGATACGATTTTATTAATAAAAATTGAGATGAATGCTTAAGAGGAGGTGCAAGCGGAGGTACATGATCTGTTGCTAAAATCTTTATTGAGGGATTAGATAAAACAAGTGTTTTACTGCTCTTTTAAGAAAACATTCAAAGAGTGAACCCAAAATTACCAATCAATAAGACTTAATCCAATTCAAGGTCATTCTAAATGCAAGAAATTATTGAAACCAAAACAAAAATAACCCAACTATGGTTGTGACAACACAGCTTCATCATTTAGAATAAAAACTAACAAACCAAAAATAAACAAGATCACATGTCTTAAATCTACTGGAATTATTTTGTTTACAGAAAAAATAAAGGAGAAATTGTTTATATATTTACTAGTTTTGCTGTGGTTTTGCACTATTGAGCCTGTGAGAAAGAGCTGGCTTTTGAAAGTTTAAGGCACTTTCGGCCGAGTACTCTGGAAAGGCACAGTGATGGATTCTAGGTTACTTGGAACCATGCAGAAGAAATATCTAGGCATTCTGTTAAAATTGTGGGCTTTGGAAATCTGTAAAAAAGAGTAGTAGTAATTTTAAAAAGTTAAATTTCATTTTAAAAGACTTAGAAAATAACCAATAGTACTTCTAATCCACAACCTTGACTAACCCTCACGAAGTACTAAGTGGAGATTAGGAGGATCAGAAACGCGATGACTCGGAGAGAGGACATGACAGGAGCCCTGTCCAGAGGCTCTTACGGAGAGAAGGGGTCTGGGACAAACTTCACCTTTGCATACGTAAAAACACCTTGCATGCTGCTAAATTATAGTCCTTTGCTGTAGATAGCCTGCAGGCCATACTAATGAACTGCAGCACGGAGGGTGCTATAATGTCATCGCAGGCATTAATGTCACAATTTCCCCTTGAACATTGTCATGGAGCTCATGAGTAAAGCAGTTCAATTTCCAATAATTTCTGTGATCAGTCTGTAGTCAGAGGTACCTTTCAACACTCAAAATTTCATATTGCCACAATAAATAGGCTACAGTTTTCTTGCAACAGCTAATTTAATTATTTAGACTAGTAGAATTACAAGCAGTGCTATGCCTATGAAATTTGGTAAGATACAGTTTTCATTTCTGGAAGAAATATTTTAGGAGACTTTGCAAATACATTTCTGGGAACTGTGATTTGATTTTAAAGATATTTTACAGGGAGTGGGATGGGGGAGTGTGTTGGACAAGATGAATAATATGGAAAAAAAATTATATCACTGCACCAAAATGCCGTGGTTTCCAAAGAGGAAGGTGATCCTCTGTAATGTATTTTGTAGGAACCCTATACTTAACTAAAACTTTTTCTGATGCCTAGAGTGGTGCAGCGAGTAAACAAGAGTGTAAATTTGATGTTTACTCAGCATTTATATGAGGGATTGTGCACTGTGATACAAAGCAAGGATAGATTGGATTTCTGATTTCATATTGATAGATCATAAATTCATAGAGCTCTTATGAGCAAGGAACCATAATGATTACCAGCTCCTAATGAATTCCTGAACTTTCTGTGACACACAAATTTTTGTTTCCTTGATAGGAATGTTGTTAGACTAGGTTTCATTAACCCTGTTTATATTAGATATCTTTGCTCATTAAACGCATGAGTTAATTGAGTCTCAAGTAGTGAAAAAAATATCCTGTCTAAAACAACAAAAAATGTCTGGTTGGAGGGCTCCTAATAAGACAAAATATTGACAATGGAAAGAAAACCCTTGTCCCTGTGCAAGATTTTGAAAACCATTTTTAAGGATAGCTTAATATTGCATTAAATAAAACAAAGAGAGCAGCCTGAAAGGTATTTTTTAATAGCAGAATTTGCCATAATTTTGAGACATTCAAGTTTCCCAAATTCCGAAAAGGACTTGAGTGTTTTCAGCCTAACCTTTCTGAGGTTCAAGACTCTGCCACAAAGCGTAGGTCTGTATCATTAAGATAGCAGTTCTCAGCAAGTGACAGAAATATTTCTATAAACACATCAGCAACAAAAGGAGGGCCGAGGAGAATCTCCAGCCTTTACTGGATTTGAGGGGAAACATAATGACAAAGGATAAGGAAGAGGATGAGCTACTTAATGCTCTCTTTGCTTCAGTCTTTAAGGGTAAGACCATTAAGGTGTCCAGCCCTCTGAGCTGGAAGACAGGGACAGAGAGCATAATGAAGGCCCCATGGTCCAAGAGGAAATGGTCAGTGACCTGCTGCATCACTCAGAAACAAACAAATCTATGGCGCCGGATGGGATCTGCCTAAGGGTGCTGAGGGAACTGGCGGAATAGCTCACCAAACCACTTTAGCAGCAGCCCTAGGTAACTGGGAAAGTCCAAGTTGGGCAGAAGTGTTGATCTGCTGGATGGAAGGAAGGCTCTACAGAGGGATCTGGACAGGCTGGATCGATGGGCCAAGGCCAGTTGTATGAGGTTCAACAAGGCCGAGTGCCGGGCCCTACACTTGGGTCACAAACAGGCTGGGGTAGAGTGGCTGGAATTTGCTCAGTGGAAGAGGACCTGGGGCTGCTGGTTGACAGCCAGTTGAGCATGAGTCAGCATGGGCCCAATCCTGGCCTGTATCAGCAACAGTGTGGCCAGCAGGACCAGGGCAGTGACTGTCACCCTGTTCTCGGCACTGGTGAGCCACACCTTGAGTGCTGTGTCCAGTTCTGGGCCCCTCACTGCAAGAAAGAGCAATGGAGCTGGTGAAGGCTCTGGAGCACAAGTCCTGTGAGGAGCGGGTCTGGGAGAGCTTGAGTTGTCTAGGCTGGAGGAGAGGAGGCTCAGGGGGACCATATTGCTCTCTACAACCACCTGAAAGGAAGTCGTAGCAAGGTGGGGTTTGGCCTCTTCTTCCAAGAACCAAGCAACAGGACGAGAGGAAATGGCCTCAATTTGTGCCAGAAGAGGTTTGGATTGCATATTAAGAACAATGTCTTCCCTGAAAGGGTGGTCAAGCATTTGCATAAGCTGCCCAAGGAAATGGTTGAGTCACCATCCCTTGAGGTATTTAAAAGACATGTAGATGCAGCACCCAAGAACAGGGTTTAGCGGCGGACTTAGCAGTGCTGGGTTAGCAGTTAAACTCTATGATCTTAAAGGTCTTTTCCAACATAAACAATTCTACAGTTCTATAATACTGTGAAACAGCATCCGACTTTCTCACAACAAAAGTTGCTGGATGACAACCAGCATTTTCTCAACTCTTTTTAAATGCCTCTAAAATAAATATATATTCTTATTTTTTCCAACTATAAAGAACTATGGCCATTTTCCCTTACATTTTTAGAAGTAGTAGCATTCCAGGATGCCATGGCCGAAGCACACTGCTGCTGTCAGAAATTATTAGATCAGTGAATTAAAGATGTCAAAAAGTATCTCTTAACTGAAGGGAGTGAAATTTAGTGTGAGACATTTTCAAGACAGAAAACGACCACCTTTTCCTTAAATGAAAAAATACTCTTGGCTTAGGAATCCTCAATTAAGTTAGAAGCTTATAGCAACGTAGCAAAGAGATGGGCTACAGAGAGATCCCTTTGTTAAACAGATTTTATTCATACACATTGTGCCACGTAGGAGAATGACACAAGGGAGATCTTTGTTGAGGTTTATTTTACATAACAGCAATTCACTGATGGGATCAGTGCTTATATGAAAATCGCCTCCCCATGCCAGCCACTCTCCTTGGTGGGGGGATTAATTCTCCCAGCAAAGTCAGGCAGTGGCTCTGTCACTGCCCTCTGTGGGCTTTCACTGTGGGCCAAAAGCTGTATTTTATCCAGGTTGTGTAGGAGCCCTGCCAATAACACGGAGCATCTCTCAGCCTCTGTTCCTCCTGGAATGGACGGGCCCCAGTAAAGATAGAAAACACAGACAGTGCTCTCAGGGGCCAAGATTTGTTACTCATCAGCGCTTTCGTTCACAGCAGACTTTTTTGTGTTTCTCTAGACCAATTAAGTTTTATATTATTCTTTATTCTGTCATCCTTATCTGAGAAAAATAATAGAAGCTAATCTTTTCCAAAAATCCACCTCAGTCTCACATACAAGTGGTATCTTATATTTCTTTCATTAAAACTGAGGCCTCTATTAAAAGGATGTTGATATTAAATTAAAACAATGCTCCTAAGGAGGTACATACATTTATTTGAGCACCCAAAGACATGATTAATGTGATTTCAAACGATGACAAGGTAATGTAAAATGAATATCACCCTCACATATGTTATTTTTAGAGTATCTACACCAGTAGCAAAAACACCATGGAGAACTGGGCACAACTTTCACAAACACAGTACAAGATGTGAAACCTAAGAAGAATATATTAAGTTACTGGCATCTGTTTGTCTAGAAATAGAATCATCTTACAGTATGCTCTGTATAGAGAAGGAAAACACACACTTTTGAAAATGAATCAACATTTTCAGAAAAAGATACTAATTCTGAGTGTGTCATGTTCTGGTGGCTCAGTGCAGACACATAGATGCTGCTTTGTTCCTTGAACATCCCTCCACATTTCCAGCCCTCTGTCCATGTGTTTTCTGTCACGTATAAAATGGAAAGCATGACTTCATGTACTTGGAGGTCCCAGACACCAGATCCCATCTATTTCTCTCCCTGCTTGGTATCTGCCCAGTGCTGAAAGAAAAAAACCATTTTAAAATATGTTGATTTTAACCATTAATTTCTCTTAAATGTTGAAACTTTTATTTCAGTCAATAAAACTCCTATGAAGTGATTCTTGAGACCTACAAAATTGCCTGGGTTGTTGAAAGGCAAGCTGCCTTACAGACCATAGAAAAAATATTAGCATGATCTCCAGAAATTGCAACTACAGTGACAAAAAGAATATATGCTAGTACTGTCTTTATTGGTTTTCTTAATGTTCAGTAAAATTTTCAAATGCAAAACTTGTATCATAGGGCAGGATAGAGCTGGAAAAATCTCAGGAAAATCCTGTTCTCATTTTTTTTCATTTTCAAAGTAATTTAAGTTTCTACAGAAAAGTATTTTGTCAGGATGTTAATGCCAACAACTTACGCAACTCCACAAGACATGACAGTTTGAAGTTATATTTTCTAAAAAAAGGTAAAGGCCATGTTACATGATATTTCCAAAGGTCATATTTCTTTAATTCATGTTCCTGAAACTCTTTTGAAAAGTTCTGTGTGCACACATTACTGCTATTAACAATATTAATTTATTTGTATTTACGCAGAAAAAGAAAAAATAATGCATAATATTGGTTATGAAGGGTAGGCAATAGATATTACAGATGTCTAATTATTTTATTTGCTTGATAATATTTTAGTAATATCTTCCCTCACACATTTCTTGACAGCTCCATCCCAGGAAAGCATCAATGTGATAAATTCTAGTGTATTCAAAACAATGAAAACACAAGCTCAAATTAAAGCGTATGTATGAGTGTTTACCTAAAAAGAGATGGATTTGTACACCTCTTTATATAATTTTTTAAAGGAAAAATTACATCTATTGCATTATTCTGTCTTATACCTTGCTACCTGCTGTAGAAATAACTGTGTAGGGTCATAATATCTGTGCTTGGTGGGACTCTGCAAAAGCCTGGAGATAAGCTGGTAAGCTCAAGTTCAATTGTAAGTATATTGTGATGTGATGAAAGTTGTAAGAAAAATCACAGTTTTGTCAAAGAAGATGAATTACACTGTTTGTCTTTGCACCATATTATGTTTCATCTTTCACTCTAAATGAAATTCAGTCATGACTAAGGACAGCATGTGGATACTGTTCTGGAGCAAACATTAATGACAACGTGGTTTTTCATAAAGACTCTCCCATCACCACAGTGGGGCTGGTTTATGTCATTGATAAGGGCTGTCAAGTCCTGTAGGACTGTATAATTAGAGACCAAGAGGACCACTGATAATCAATACCACCAACTGAAGTGATTCTAAAAACTTTTGGAATGCAATGGACTATGATAAATTATTCCAAATTCCAAAATTGGTTAGAAAAAAGTCTGGAAGAATGCTCCAAATTAAATTCAGTAGAACTTGATCATTATGTGTGGAGCTCGTTGTATCTGTGGATGTTTTAACTACTGTCTCTTAACTTCAACAGAATATTGACAAAAGCAAGGTAACCCTGTTATTTTGACTTAGCAGACTGTCAATTTTTTGTGTAAGTGTTCCCCACAAGTTTCTATATAACTGTTAACCTGTTTTCTGGACAGTGTTACACCTATGAATCTTTTTCTAGCAATCTTCTCCAGCTTCAAGTAAGTATCTCATGTTTGAGTCAAATGTGTGTAACCAGATCACGTTGCATGGTCTGTTTGGTTTGGTTTTCCTAATCGTTTCAGATCATTGTTGATTGGTTCCTAGGCCACAACCAGAAATACTGGAACTAAGTTCAAAATACTCATTTCTGCTCCTCAGTGGGAAATTAACTTGTGAGATGTGGCTCAGAAGGATATTTGTGGAGATGAATATGGACTGCAACATCCTCTCAGAAGTAATCTAAGCCCCACAAAAGAATGTGCAATAGGTTTTCATTCCATCCTCCATAAGGCGAAAGAGGTGTTAATGAAGAACTTTAACTCAATTTTCCTCTGAGATGGTTCCTGGGAGAGTTATGTTGTTGATGATGTAAGGTAAGACAGCAAACTTCAGTCGTGTTCAAATTATTGAAAACGCAAAAGTACTCCCAGAATTTGGCTTCTGTTATAATTTATTATTATGAATGTTCTTCCATTACGGTGTAATTGGAAAGGTCAAAACTGCACATTAATTCACAAATTAATTAACTCCCAAACACTAAACAGTTACAACTTGTGACAGATCTTTTGTTTGTATTAAACTCACATGCAAATTCACAGATTCGTGTCAAGTCATTAAAATGATGTGAACAACCAAAGACTGTCTCACAATGCCTTTAGGCCTCCATTTCACTATGCAAAGATGTCATCTTTAAGATTCATTTGCAGTCCACAATTTTTCCACATGAAATCTCAGCCTTACTGTTAAAGTAGATGACATATGGATGGATGGAAGGATGGATGGAAGGAAGGATGGATGGATGGATGGATGGATGGATGGATGGATGGACTGACGGATGGATGGAGAGATAGTTTTATTTCTACAAATCCTTTTTTCAAAAATGTCAAAGTTTCATCATAAATAATATCTGACATCAGCTGTAAAGCTGGGGGCTCATCCTTGAGTAGGTCTAATCCTTTCTGGTGCTCTGCCAAGTCAGTCTTTTTCATTGACGTGGAGAGAGCAGTGCCACCCATTTTGCATGATCGAAAACTTCAAACAGCAGTTTGAACAGCTGTGGTGGCCAAGGGAAGTGGAGAGGGGAAGGAAGCTGACTTGTGCACCTTCATCTGCTCTGCTGTTACTAGCATGGCAGAGGCAGTTCTTACAGGCTGCCCTAAGGAAACACTATATATTTTCCCTCATCTCAAAACTAAGGAATACATTTCTCTCCAACTGATAAGAGACAAGCATCTTCATGTGAAGCATTCTTCCAAGAACAGTGTTAGACTGGGATCTCCAATCACCCATTCTCCGTTCTGTTCCCAAAAAATCCATTTGTTGTGAATTGCATCATAATAAACTCAATTTTTCTGTCCTTTCTCAGGCCTTTGTAAATAAAATTCTCATTGTTCCCTTTTTTGAGTAACCATATTTTAGGCATAACTTTTAATATTTTTTAAAAAGCTCTGGCATCACTTAGCTCAGGTAAGAGAAAATAAAGTGTGAAATGGATTGTCAGATTCATCTGACCTAGTAACCCTGGGAATGTTTATGTGTTAAAAGCTTTGAAATGTTTTATACCCTTCCAAAAAAAAACCCTCACAAACTGTAACCTTGGACTCTAAGTGCCTTTTTTATGGTCACTGATACAAGTAAATGAAAACCCAACACATTTTCCTTGCCTGCTATGGATCCATTCACATTGTAAGTGAAATTCAGGCCCCACTGAGACAACAGATGATTTGTCATTGATTCAATAAGATCACAAAATCTTTGGATTTTTTGCATCTTCAATGGCTGTTTTCTTAGTTACCTGGTTATGGTGGGAAATTAATATTAAGTCCACACGTGTATTAAAAATATGAGTTTTCTTACAATGAAATTTGGACCAACCTTCTCACTCAATTATTCATTATTTGTTTGTGTGTTTACATAATCAAGTACTCAGATGTCTTATGAATTCTGTTGCCCTTGACACAGGATTTCCAAAAATTGGAGAACTTGAAACTTGCCACCTTCCCTCGCAAATACTGGAGATTTTAATTTTAAAAGCTTTGTTGCTGTCGCTGTTGTTGTATCAGATTTTTAACTGAACACTTTATTTTTAGCTGTTGTACTTTAAGGGCCGCGTTACTGGTATCTCAGTAGACTTTACAGCTCTAAGTAAGGAAATAGTGTCATCCTTATTTCCCAGGGATATAAAACCTTCCCACTCTAACCTCCCATAATTTCAGGCCATTCCGTTCCATTTAGTGACTCCCAGACTGAGCAGAACAACTCATGGTCTGAAAAGAAAACTAGAAAGTTATTCAGATCTTCTTCAAATGTAATAAAAATGATGAACTGAAGAAGAAAGAATGAGTTGTCATAGGGGAGATTCTAGTGGAGCTGAACATTGAACTTGCTCATCCTGGGTCTCAAATTAACCATGCTAATATCTTACCCTCTGATCCACTCTACCCAAGGCAGCTTCCAACAAAAGAAGGGAGAAACTTCTCCAAGATTTTAAACAGTGTTAGAGCTCATGAAATGCTACTGGCTAAATGCCACCTTGGCAAGCTTAGAACTTCACCAAAAGAATTATTCAAGCTGAACTCTTGTTAAAACTCACCTAAACACAAGTGGTCTAATTAAGACACTGGTCAAGGGCTTTTCCCATGGATTGTTTATGAGATGATTGATAAACTAGAGGCAATCATAGGTGTAGGTTCCTGGTGATTTACAAAGCATAGGTCATTTGTAGAATTTCTACTCAGGGGTTCTGTCTTTTGACATCTGACTTTGCAAATACAGCCTTGTGTTCCTCTTCATTCACAGAATGTGTAGGAAGAGTGGGCTTCCAACCAGCCTTATGCCAAGACAAAATTCCGCCATGCATCAAGTTGCTCCATTCCTGGAAAAATTCTTCTGCAGGGGGCATGTAATCCCGAACACCCATCTACTCTCCAAGCAATAACAATCATGTGTGGGAGTTAGCAACCTACATTTGATTGCCCCAACTACTGCATCTTTGCTTGGTGATCCTCGAAGAGCACAGCATTTGGTGGATATCTGAGAGGATAGGAAAAGCTTGTTCATGGCTAAACCTCTGTCTTTGTAGATCAAAGAGCAAACTCGTTTGGCTTGCTCTGAAACACACACAATCTAAAAAGTAACATTTTTTTAGGAAATTAAAAGGATTAAATATTTGTATTAGAAAACTATATCAGTCTTAACCTTTATATTCTATCAGCAGAATGTCTTCATCAGGCTGAAATATTCTCTGCATCCAGTTGAGGAATGTGGCTGGGCAATGGGGAACTCTGCAGGAGGAAAAGAGAATGAGTTTTTCCTTTTTTCCTTCCTATACCAGTTCACATTATCTGTTTCCATACTCCCTTTCTCCAGAGCAGCAGGATGCTCAGCTGTTCACAACCATTTGTAGGGCTCCCCTGTCCCGTTTTATGCCCTCTGTGAAGTTTGTTCTGTGTTTGTTCACAGTAAATTGTACAATATAGTATATGCTTTACATAAAACAATCCAGCGGCTCTGTGGTAGTGGGAAAAAATACCACAGCTGGTGAGGTGGAACAAGGGAAAGGGAGGGAAAGATGCAAAAAAACTTCCCTTTCCTCAAATACAGCTGTGCTTGCTTACTTGGAGGAAGCATTAGGTTGGCAGGATGGGGCAAGCAGAAGGGAGTTAGTGCAATCCAGGAGATGCTTGAGAGGAGAAATGACGTTAACCTCAAGGGTGTTAAAAAGCAGAAACCTTCTTAGGGAACTCAGAGAAGCCCCTACAAAGGGAACCTCTGGAAGTTGCTGGACTGGAAATTGAGACTGGGAGAAAAGATTTGTCCTGCAAATTCACTGGGAATTTTGTTTTCAAATCCTGGTATTTAATGCCTCCTCCAGCTGGCCTCTTAGACAGTTAACTGGCTGTAGCTTATTAGCCTGTGTTATGCCAAGGCTCGGAGCCTTCTGATGTGCTGGCAGTTATTGACCAGTTCTACTCACAGATGCTGTTAATGGGGTTCTGACATGTTCTTTTTTCCTAATGCGGACAAAAAAACTCTTTCTGTATTTCCAGTTCTTCCTATATGACAATATCTATAGAAATAGTTTTGTTGTTTGCACTTAGAAGTGCATCACAAAATTCAGGGACTATCTTTTTTTTTTATTTCTTTGTTTGTTTGTTTGCTTGTTTTGTATTTGGAAACAAAAAAGCCTTCCAAAGCCCTATTGTAGACCCCACTGGAACTCCAGATATTTGTTACTTGCTCTTATTTTTCCATTTATTTTTATATCCCTTTTGTGGCTGGAAACCAGGTGCCCACCAAACCAGGTGCCTACCACTGCACTCCTCAGCTGGACAAGGGAGAGAAAATGGAACAAAAGGCTTATGGGTTGGAATAAGGACAGGGAGAGATCACTCACTAGTTACCATCATGGGCAAAACAGACTCAGCTTGAGGATATTAGTTTAATTTATTGCCAATCAAAGCAGTGTAGAACAATGAGAAATAAAGCGAAATCTTAAAAACATCTTGCCCCCACACTTGCCTTCTTCCTGGGCCTAACTTTATTCCCACCCCGCCCCCAGTGGCACAGGGGCAAATGGAATGGGGGCTGTGGTCAGTTAATCACTTGTCTGTTGCTCCTTCCTCCTCAGGGGAAGGACTCCTTACACTCTTCCTCTACTCCAGCTTGGGATCCCTCCCGCAGGAGACAGTCCTCCATGAACTTCTCCACGGGCTGCAGTTCATCACAAACTGATCCAGCGTGGGTCCCTGCCAGGAACTGCCTGGGTGCAGTCCTTCAGGAACAGACTGCTCCAGGGTGGGTCCCCTGCAGGGCCACAAGTCCAGAGAACCTGCTCCAGTGTGGGCTCCTCTCTCCACAGGTCCATGGGTCCTGCCATGGAGTCTGGTCCAGCACGGGCTTCCCGCAGGCTCACAGCCAGAAGGCATCCACCTGCTCCAGTGTGGGGTCCTCCATGAGCTGCAGATGGCTCTCTGCTCCACCATGGACCTCCATGGGCTGCAGAGGGGCAGCCTGACTCACCAGGGTCTGCACCAGGAGCTGCTCTGGCGCCTGGAGCACCTCCTCTCCCTCCGTCTTCACTGACCTGGGTGGCTGCAGAGCTGTTCCTCTCACATTTTCTCCCTCCTCTCTCTGGCTGGAATTCTGCAGGGGTTTTTTGCCCTTCTTAAATACTATATCCCACAAGCTCTACCACTGCCACTGGTGATCTTGGCCTTGGCCAGTGGCAGTTCTTTCTTGGAGCCAGCTGGTGTTGGCTCTGTCAGACATGGAGGAAGCTCCTGGAAGCTTCTCACAGAAGTCACCTCTGTAGCCCCCCACTGATAATACCTGGCCATCCAAACCCAGTAAAGCCTTGTAACTCTCAGGACAAAAATTCTTTTATAGCTAAAGGCAAATTTCTGGGTTTCTGCTGCATTGGGACCAAATCACTTGAATTTCATATTGTGACAAATGCAGTTTCACAGCTCATTGCTCAGACGATGCACAGCATAGAAGACACAAAACAAACAAACAAAGGGAAGAAATGTAGCCCTTAGTAAACCTAGTGGTACCTAACCAGAAAAAGGTTTTCATTCCAAGTAGGGATGGTAATTTCCCTCATATGAAGCCCTCAAGAAGAAGTTGCCACTTCAACCTGGCAAATAGACACATGGGCTTTTTTCTTCCTTAAGTCATCAAGAATAGATATAAGTTCGTAAACCTTAATAATCTGTAAGGTTAATCTTTGCAAGTAAACACGTGCAAGACAAATTAAAGCAGCTGAGACCACCTAGACTCACTTCGGCAGACTGTGGCTTTCCATGAAAGAGTTATACATCAGCTGAATAAGGTAATCCAAAAACAGCGTGAGGTGATCTGCATTTATCTACATTCAGGAAATAACTGCACAAAATGAACCTAATTCTTCTCGCATTTGCCCAGTTTTCAGATGAATTCCAGTATGATTTCTCTTTAGAGCATCCTGAATGAGAATCAAATGCATGGTTTCACACAGCAGCAATGAATCCAAATAAGCTGGTCTGCCTTTTGACAGTGGTGAAAACGGGCATATTATTTTGGAACATCCTCTGCAGCTGCTATATATGTGTTATATGTCCACATGGCTTCGGTCAGAATAAGGGAAGGTATTACAACGGGCAGTGCTTGTGAGAGCTGTCAATTGTACCAGGCATGCAAGCCCTTCTCCCGCTCCCCCACCATCCAGGGGTTACACAGGATGCCTGTGCAGGTCCGTCCTGTCCTTCTCCTAGCTCCTTCTCGTAGGAGGTGGGATCCAAAGGGGCTTCTCTCAGGGATGACAGCAGCACTCCAGTGCAGCAGCTTAGGGTCTTGCGGAAGTCATCAGCTCTCCATGGATGTCTGCCAGAAGCGAGAGTGACTCCTGGGATGTTCGCAGCTGCACAAAATCCAGCTCCCATAGAGAACACCAAAAGTGAATGCCTTAAAAGCATCTTTATGGAGATTTTTTCAGGTAGTCTTCTGGGTAGAAGTTCTTCTGAAGTACTGCAGAGGCTTTTTTTGCAAAAAATGTTCAACATATTCACCTCATTGCCTGCGGGAACTGCTCTTTAGTATCTAAGAGCTGTTCATGAGTGGATCTGTGGCTCTGTGCCTATCTCCTCCCGTGAGCATTTGTATCTCTTCTCATCTGTTAACACCTTGGTTAATTTTCCAAGGAGATTAGAAGCAAGGCCTTAAGAATGACAAATGCTACTGAAAATAAAAGGGGAGAATTGAGAAGACAGGCCCTGCAGACAATATCTATTTTGCTGGGATTTGGTTCTGCTGAGGAAGACTTTCTAGTGGATAAGAATTACAAGTCATTGCCTTTTCCAGATGATAGGAACGCATAATAGCTGCACTCTTCTGAGTCTCTTCTGAGTATCTTTTCTTTACTTTTTTCCAAATGAGTTCCTTGTAAAAATGTCACATTTCAGCGCTGCTCAAAGGCTACTTCATATTCTTCTTTTCTTAAAAGATCTGTGTATTCCCTGACATCCGAGGTTTCTCCAATCAGCTCTGAAAATGGCCCTTCTTCCACATTGTTTTTCTTACTAAATTAGAAGGAAACACACAAAAATCCCCCTAATCTGTGTATTTCTCATTTGACTTGGGAAAATAATGTTGCTCTGGGAGCAACATTTTAATTGTTGAGATTCTTCTGTTGACTAAAATATTACTAAAGATAAAGGATTTGGTCTAGTCATGTTTTCAAAAGTACTTACAAACCTGAACGTTTTACAGAATCTGATTCACTATGTTCAAGCTTGGAAGGCACCAGGCATGTCATTATGAACTTCTTGCTCATGATATGGAACATTATCAGGTTTGAACTGGTTTTAGTGGCATTTTTCAAACGATAAAATAGAACCTGTAAGAAAATAGAATGTGTAGCTCAGTGGAAAATACAATATTTCACAGTGTTTTACTCCAAACAGGGATAAAAATGTAAAATCAGAATTGTCTTTATGCAGAAGTAGTATGATTTCTTAATATTAGAACACTTACTGTTTTATATAAGAACATTAGAAAATATTGATATGAAAAATATCACATTAAAATGGACACTTTAGCATTCAAATATCAAAATGATATTTGAACTGAGACTTTTGTCTCATAAAGATGAGCCATTTTTCTTCACTTATACTTAATTAAATTTAATAAATTTAAATTATTTGTCTGTTAAAAATGGTGAAACACGTTTTACTACACTTGAAAATTAGTAAAACTATAGTCAGAAAATGTTTAACCAAAAATTATTATGATCAATTTTAAAGTAAAATAATCCTAGAAACACCTGCACAGGTGCAAGTTTTGACATATATTTTGAACCTGTAAAACTGCAATAGGGCACAATTTTGCATGTGTACAATTTAAAATGGTGTGAACATACCTCTTCATTTCCAAAGGTGCAGGTGAGGACAATAACTGTATTTAATATTGCTTATGGAGCCACGTAAGCACTGTCGAGTGTGTTGAACTACTTTTAACTGATTTTTTTTTAAAAAGTCAAGTTATTTTCCTTCCCTCCACAAGCATATCTGTCTTCTAGAGCTCTGGAAGGCACAACACTCCAGCTCCATTACATATGTCCTACAAAAGCCCTGAAAAACACCAAGCACAGGAGCTGTGATGCAGAGATACATCCCATGACAGGTCGTTGGAGCGAAGCACAAGAGCAGGGTAGAGAAGAATGTACAGGAGGATCATGAATCTTTGCAGATTCTGCAATTCTCCAGTACAAAGTACAAGAAAAGCAACACCTACATAGTTTGCTTGAGTTATAAAATAAACAGGAAACTAGATTCACTACTACTCCTGCAAACTACGATGAAATTCCCTTCATGGATCCTAACAAAAAATTCCATGTTCCTTCCCCAGAAAAATGAATGAGGATTGTATCAATAGTCTCAATTAACAATAGCGTAGTTGAGACAAATTATAAATTCCATTTTAATATTTTAATTATTTTAACTAATATATCTTTAATTATTTGTTGATTTTCTTGCAAGTATGAAAGTTATAAAAATAAAAATTCTACATTAATATTTTTTCCTTAATTGTTATATTTGTGTTTATGAACAGGAGGTATTCTATATGTGCCGTAATTTCAAGACTTACTTGGTTCCTACCAGAACAGCTCCATTCAGATAGGTGTGAAAAGCAAAATAGAAAGCAAGATCTTTGTGGTTTATTTCAGCCTTTACAAGTTCTAGACATTGAATTTCTTGTAAGTTTAAGGGGAAAGGATGATGGAAATTGCAAAGATCATAAGGATGTTTGGTCTGTCTGAATGAAAATGTCACAATTCCCAAAAGACAGGAAATCTTAAGCTTATAAAGAATTCACCCACAGTGAAAGAGATGAATACTTAAAAGACTCATCAGCACCGCTTCTGTGACATGCTCTAGCCTTAAAATGAACTTTGGGTTGGCAGAGCTGCAGCAAAATTGTGTAAGTGCTACAGAAGAGCAGCAGTGAGTGGGTTAGTAGAAGGGGGAATAGGCAGCCAGCAGGGAAAAGCAGAGGCATTTATACATATTATATTTATTACATATATCTGAGATAACCTAATTCCACCCGGTACCTGCCACAAAGCACTGTGGGGGATCTGTGGGCACCCTCGGGGCTTGAAACTGCTGTTTCTCTTTTATTTGAGTTCTTTTCCAGTCTGCTGTTTCTTCAGTTTCTGATACACAGCACTTAACCCTGTGCAGCAAGGGGAACCTGAGTTTTAATGAGTGATGAATGAGTTCCTAAAATTTTATTCAGTTTGTCACTTCAGGGAGGGGTGTACATACATTACCACATTAAAGCACGTATCAGAAGCACCAGGAGTTGAAGCGTAGCACGTAAGACCAAAGAAGGAACTAAATGGACAGACTTCTCTAAAGACTTCTTTTTCCTCTGTTAAGCATCAGATCCTATCAGCTTCTCTTCTTGCCTGTTGTAAGCACTTTCAAACCATACTGGCAGCATAAAGCACTCCAGTATTATTTTGAATAGATTCCGTACCTCTTTAAACTTTGGATCTAGTCAAAAGAATCATTCTGCAATAACAATGCTGCACTTCTTCCACCCTCTGCTCATCTCCAGAGCCAGACTCTTTGTTGCATGATGCTCTGTGGCTCAGTCTGCTATCAGCAATGTAAAACCATTACAGCAATCAGATGTAATCTGCTTTATCACCAGCAAAGATGTTGCCAGAAAAATTTTAGATTACCACAATTTTTATATTAACTCAGTGAAATTGTACACGGTATTTAAAGCATGTCTTGATTTTCAGTTATGGAGTTGTATTTTCAAGCATAAAATTTGTGTGGCTTAGTTAGCAATTTTGTGTTATTGAGCGAGAGCGTACTTTGCACAAATTATGAAGGTTGAATATGAAACATCAAGGTAGCATTTTTAGTAAGGAAATTTTGCACGTTTAGCCAAAAGCCAAACTTTTAAGCTGATTTTCATTGCATGACGAATTTGTAAAAAATTAGCTGTGGCCAAAGAGAAAATTTTGCTCATTTAGCCTTATGGCTGAAATGCCTACTGACCGCTCCTGTGCCAGAACAACCCCTTTTACTGTGTTCCCACGACTCCCTCTGGTGGCAAACCTCTCATCCAAGCTGCAGGACAGCATCTTCCCTTGGTTTTCTCTCTCATGTTTCAGATGGATTAAGAGGCATGCTGGTGGAGTCTCAGCTCATTCAGGCAGTGGAAATCCCATTAAAGTTTTTTGTTTGAGTTGTAGGAATTATCTTTTTTTCTCAATTTCAGTAAGAACTACCTGTTCAACCTCATAAACAAACTACCATTAAATATGCATAATATTGAAAAGACTGTATAAAAATGCTGATCTGAATAAATAATTTGTAAAAAAAATTAATATTTCTGGTTTCCATACTTCTCTTTCACGTAGCCCACCACTATATATACACCTCCCAAGTGGTCCTGGTTTTTCTCTGGCCAGGCTGCTGAGGCCAAGGGCCTCATCACAAATGCAAAGATAGGGACTTGCTGTTCCCGGTTAGTGTCATGCTAGGAAAACCAAACCTGGATTTTCTTTCTGAGTGGGGAATTTTACAGCACTCAGTTATATAAAAGAACCTTAATACCTATTAACTCACTTCCACTTTAAAGGTTTTTCTTTTCCCACCACTGGAGACAGCACTGCCCACCTGCTGCATCCCTTGCAGACCATCCTCCCTACCTGATGCATAAGCACGTGGCAGTGGAGCCTGGCAGTCTCTGTGTACAAGAAATCCCAGAAACATGGTAGGAATTTGATGACAGGACATCCACCATAGCCTGGCTGGCCATCCAAGCAGATTTGGTACCAAAATCATCTTACATAATTAAGTCACTTTAATGATGGCTAAACTCATTTGTTAACACTGAATTGCAACTTCTTTTCACTTGTGACTTGTTCTTTTTTGTGCCCATCTGACCTCATCAAGCAATAACAATGGCTAAAATATGAAATTACAGATTTTAAACAAAAAAGTGTTCATCCTCAAACTCACAGCTGAAAAGAAGTTGGAAATACTTTTGTTTATCCTGCTGTCAAATCAAATGTGTTTGTTGGTTACATTACAGAGATTGGTAACAGGGGTTTTTGCAAGGGCACTGTGTCACATTCCATACCCGCACCAAACATGTAATTCCTCCTCTCATCATGAATAAATCATCTTAGCTGAGTGCATAAGGATGATGTACAAAAGCAGCATTACTGGCCCAAAAGGCAGGATGGTAAGTGGTATGTCTGAGAAGTGAGGGGAGAATGAGCTGTGAAGCACTGCAACAAAGGATGATGATGTGCTGGTGATCGAAATAGAGCAGTCTGCCATTAAACCATAGTGTGCATTACTGGGAGACTAAGGAGGTCTCTTTATGTCACCTCTGCTAAACTGGCTCCTACTATTTTTAACATTTTAATTCAGGTTATAATTCAGGTCTCTCTTTCAGACCCACATGTGTCCCTGCTGATATATACATACACAATATATGTGACATAATTTTCCATTGCCTAGAATGGAAATTTTTATTCAGCGTATTCTTATTCCAAGGCTGTTCTTCTGAAGAAAGGTAGTTCCAGTTACGTGATCTTAGTGAATTCATTATGACTAAGACTCTGGTCTTTATCCTGTAAGTATCTATGCATGGGCTTTTTATGCTTGAATTTTATTTTTCTAGATGAATCATGCATATTGCAGCTCCCATGAAGCAGAGGCATGCCTGCCCCAGCAATGTGGAATCAGAACAATGGTGCAAATGAACCTGAACACATCAGTCCTGTCCCTGTCTGACAAGATACAGTAAACCCTTGCAACACGTTTTTTCCTCTTAAGTTTGCCCTGTATTAGACCTTCTTAGAGTAAATTGAGGACTGCCAACTACAAAAATAAAGATCAGCACCAGAGGCTATTCATGGAGCCCTGTCCCATATCAATGCCATAACCATTTGGTTTCATTTTTCCATCCTGAGACTTTTTTTCTCTGTCCAAGTGGATTTTCTTTTTCTAGCTGCAGAGTGATTCAACTACAGCTGAAGGCAGAGCTAGCTAAACCAGCTGAAAAAAAGAGCACTCTCCTGGTACAGGGACAGTGTGGATCCAAACACCTACAAACTCAGGAATGGGTAGAAATCAGAATTTCCTGTTCCTGGGTAAGTGCTTCCAAATATCAGCTATAAATATGACCACGTCAACAATGAATTAAACAGCAATATTGTCCGCAAAGTCTCTGGATTTTGTGTCGAGCATTCAGTGATGGGGAGCCTGAAACTGAACTGCCCTGTTCAGTGTGGAGTTGTTGGCATCTCAGTCTGTGAATGACATGAACCAAACAGAGAAAACACAGTGACCATGAGAATGACGCAATGTCTAAAATCCAGACTTTAGAAGGAAGCTTATGGGAGAGTTGGGGCTGTTGGTGGAGGTCATGATCAGAAATTTGGGTATCTCAAAGACTGCCTGCTGCTAAGTGGGTAGGATCTGTTATCCATGTCTGTGGTGATAAGTCAGGAACAGTAGCCTTTAATCAAAGAACAGACACTTAGGCTAGATAAAAAGGCACATTTTCTTGCAGCAAGGTAGTTATGCACTAGAACAGCTCACCAGGGGAAACAGTAGATTCTCCATCACCAGAATTCTTGAGCTACAGGTTGGATACAGATACAAACTCATCCAGCCTGGGGCCAGCAGAGGATTTGATGACCTCCAGCTCCCCCTTCTAATGTCATTTTTCTAGGTGTTAGGATTTTCAGAGAACATCTGAGGGGTGAACTGAGGTGAAAAGTCACTTGAACTCTGGATTGCAATAGATGTTCTTCAGGGAATATATTTTGCACATGTCCAAGTGAAGTAGATTTTGTATTTAGGTGCCTGAGGAACTTTCAGAGTAACCTTGAGAATATCTCCAGGATAAGGCAATGACAAAGATGCTCTCTGCGAAGATGTTTTGGACACAATGCTTACAGCTGAGCACAGTAATATCCACAGTGTATTGGCATGTGACAAGCAGAGAATTTTAGACTTCAGTGAAGCACGACTAGCTAATAATAACAGTTGCATAGTTTACTTATGGATGTAAATTTGCGTGAGTTCCTCAGGACCAGTAAAGCGAAGAACCCAAAAAATTTTCTTTTCCCAAGTCTGCAACAAAATCATGCAATTATATATACAAAACCATACAGTTAATTCTAGATGGACAATTTCTTATCCAAGCGGTAAATGTGTACAACTCAGGTTTAAATATGGTATAATTCAGGCATAAACTCCTTTCCATACCTAAGTAAGACTAAGTATCCACAGTCTAGCTGTTCCACTTTTTCTTCCTGCTCTGCTTCTTCATTAACCAGTCCAGCATTTACCCTGAGTGCTTCAGAGGCAGCTCCTCTTTTAGATTCTTCATCAGTTCAACTGTCTGAATGAGCAGAAACCATAATTGCCTACTGTCCATATCAGGATCTCCTTGAACATCCCTGTCTTCAAGTACATACATTGATGGTGCATCCTTAGGTAAAACTACAGCGTTCAGGATTACATACACTTAACCAGTCATCAAAGAATAGTGTCAGTAAAGATTCATGGTCCCATTCTATGTTACTCCCTGAGCCATTACCTGTCAATGCACTCTTCGGTAAAAGTGGATCTTATTAGTGGATGCAATTTTTTGTGCAAAAATACAGATATCAGTGGCACCATATGTAATGAAGACACACAGAATACCGTTTGAATGATACCCTTGTTCTTCTGTGTCTTTATTTATTGAAAAGTCTTGTGGAATAGACATAATTAGCATTGCTCAAGTACTTTATTTCTTCCAGGGATTAAAGTACTAATTGTCACATTACACCCCAGCCACTACTTCTAGCCCCAGTCCTGTCTCTCCTTACCCCCACATTCCTTCTCTTTCCCTGGCCTTGCTTTTTCCCCAGCCACAAGCTGCAGCCCAGCCACAGAGACAGGACAGCAGCCGGCCAAGGGGAAGGGCTTCCCTGTAGGTTTGCTGGCATTGTGCAAGGGTACTTAGCAAGGCTCTGGCTTCATTCAGTTCCTTTTGCCAAGAGCCTGGTCTCTGACCATGGCACATTCTGGCACCAGGATGCTGAGTTTCCCTCTGTGTGTCCTTTTCTCTGCTGGGTTTTTAACTCCACAAGTCACAGCTCATCCTGCACACATGGCCATGGGTCGCAGCTGCGTGTGGGTGGATGCTGGAGTGCCAGGGCAGAACAAATCTCCATCTCATTAAGATTTGTGGTCATTCCTATTAATGCAGCAATGTTACTGAGGCCCTTGGAGAAGGGTGGTTTATTGACACATTGCAAAAGCATGTACTTTTGCTAGCAGACAGTTGAACTATTAAAGGCAATGTTCTCATTCCTGCAAATGAGCTCATTGGCTTAGTCTAGAAGAAACAATGAGTATAGACAGGAAAAAGATTCAACAATTTTTTTTTTTTAATAAGGTCCTATTAGTTTGCCAGGGTTGAAGGATCATATTTATATATAGGTTGGTTCTGGGAATACACTTTGTTTGGGTTTGTGGTCAGATAGGAGCACAAACTACTTCCCATAGGTATGTTTTCCCATCTACCAGGGTAACTTCTCTCCCTAAGTTACTTCTGAATAATCATTTTTTCATCATCTTCTTTTCTCTATTTTTCTCCGGTCACTGGATACTTTATTTTTCACTTACTGCAATATTTTTCATGTACATTTTGAATCTACTTCTTAAAGTCCTTGGTGATTTAATGAAATTCATATGACTTTGATTTCTTTCCAGAATTGCAGCCTAAAACATATTTCCTATCCTCTCTTTGATGTTTTGCTTTAGGGGAATGTTCTTTAGATGGACTATTCTTAAATGACACCCTCTGTGGAGACTCTATTCCTTCCTGTAAGTACATTTTAAGCTCCTTCTTAATAGTGCACTCTAGTATTCACCTTTAATGCCACCCTGCTTATCACATCAAAGTATCGTGTGTCCGTAGCGCTCCGCTGAGGTGTAGTGAGCAGTGTGTCTGACAAACATCCGACGATGTGCACGGGAGCACATTCCAGTGGGGTGTCTCCTGAAACCACAGCCTGCTCGAAGCAGAACTAACTACACTCCTTTCCAAATAACCAAATTCGTCTCCAAGCTGAAATAACAGGATCTCTTACCAAATTCCTGTCTAGAGGATTAAAACTCCTCAGAGCACCCTGTGGCGAGACACATGAAGCCTGGAGAGAACTGAGCTCCTCTGAAGCCTTGTAGACTGTCTCCTGGGTGGGAATGGCAGGGTGGAGCAGCTCTGTTAGTCAGCACTGCTTCTCCAAGCACAGGTCATACAGGCCCCTGTGCTACTCCACGTGTGGTTACTGTCCTGTGTGCTGGAGTCTCACTGTTTTTGAATCATAGGAAGGTCAGATATTTCAGATCACAATCTCACTAGAGATGACTAAGTGTTTTCATAACATATGCATCCCTCAGTAGCCTGCTACCACTGTAATTCAGGCTGTTCAACCCCTAAAGACTGATTCTGAAATAGAGTCTCTTCCCCAGGCAAGCGCCTCCCCAGTTGAAGAGTTCAGAGCACCCGGGCAAGGGCAGACTGAGGAGTGTTGCTCCAAAGGCACCTTCAGGGCTGATGTGTTTGACATTGTTTTGCTTACATTTCCTGCTGCAAATCAAGATGACACTTAGGAAATTAATATATAAAGCCCCTTTATTGAACTACTACATTCCGTTAGCAGCTCAGAGACCAGCTGTGAACACTTGCTTGCCAAAGCTTCCTATTGACATCGTGAAAGCATGAAGCGTTTAATCAGACCACACAGAGATAATTTTTTAACCTTTTTTCCCCACACCTCCTCACTTTTCCCTCCCCAGTGTGCTGGCCTTGGCGTTTTGTAACCCAGCAGAGAGGCATTCTTAGAAAAAATGGGCAAATCCATCAAAATCTAATGCCCCACTTGAAACCGTTCAAAAAACAGCATTCATGAAATAAGGGTTTTCATTGTGATTTTCAGTGATTAAATATATATCAGAACGATGTCACAGGGACACTGCACTAAAAATTTAATGTTTGGAGGAGGAAATATATACATATGTTCTTTAATAGAAAATTTTCTCTGCACTTTGACCACACTACACTTATTGGTAAAGACAATTTTTCAAAAATAATTACTATTGGAGCTGTTCATAGTATTAGTTTTCATAAATTCACACAGTTATAATTAATATGTGCCTTTCAAGGACCTAAAAGGGAAGGCATTCAATATTTCTTGTCTCTAATTTTAGTATGATCTGATTTTCCTCTGGTTGCCTTTCCAAACACCTGGGGCCAGCCATATGAGTAAATTAGATTGTGCTAAAATGCATATTAATGAAGCTCAAGCAATGATTCCCTAAAGGGACAGTAAAACTATATATAGCTCCTTTTCTTCCCCTCTCTTGGTTAATGTGCCTTTCAACACATTTAGATTCGAGTAAAATCATGCCATTTTGGAATAGCCAAACAAAATAACAACAACAAAAAAAAACCAACAAAGAAACTCTTAAAACAAAAACTGGGAAGCATGTTTATTTGAAGTGTCGAAATGATCACTCCTTTTAGTACCTGTATTTTATAATTGTTTCCTATTAAAAATGGATTTTCTATTAATTGATTTATCCTACGAGAAAAATATACTATCACGACATTTGGTAAGAAGTGGCATATTTTTAAATTGCCTATGGCAATCTCTACATTCTCTTTTCCATTAAAAAACCCCAGTTGCTCATTATAATGGGTAGCTGTGGAGGGCGACAAACAATTATCACACGTGACTCAGTACGCAGATGGAAGAGTTTTGGAAAAGGACACAATACCAAACCCCAGTTCCTCAAGAAAGTCCAGTGGAGCTCTTGGGGATTGTCTTCAGCAGCAATTCAGTCTGGACAAGGCAGGTGTTCTTTAAGTAGGTCATTGCCTACCATGCCTTGGTTCACACAACAGAATGGTCAAAGAGCACATGGACCTGATTCATGGAGGAGAAACTAGACTGGAAGATAGACTCAAGAGGCACACTGAAAGTGCCCTGACAGCTAATGGGCATTCAGCTCATAGAAAGAGAGCAAGTGAAGTCCAAAATGGAAACATCCTAAATATGTGGGCACTGTGTCCTCAGCACCACCACTTTTAAGCCAGGTAGATGCAGAGGAAACTGCCTGAATGACTAGGGAAGCCCAGGTTATCATACCAGAAAAAAATTTGTTTGGTTATTAGAACAAAGGATTAGAGAGGATGTGACTCAGTGATTCACTGCAGGAAGGGAATAGAACTACCAATTCACAAAACAAACTGACACGAAAACAAGTGAGTATTAATTACTTACATCCTAGAAATTAGAAGGAAGATCCAAACACAGATCTAAGGATTAGATGGAATATCTAAACAAAACTGAACTTTTGCAACAACTTCTCAGCTGGAATATCATGGCTTATGAGAGCTCCAAATGCTTTTAAAATGCAGGTTATGGAAGGAATTGTATAATTTTTTTTTATTTGTTTAAGTGTAGGAGGCAGAATATGAGAGTTTAATCTGTTTGAAAGTGATGATTCATTTCTAAGCATTTTCAAAGCACTTATCTAAGTTCTCCTTCTTGCTATAATCAAACCACTTTTTAAACAGGTTCAAGTAATTTTAAGAGCTTTTCAGTGTAAAAAGAGGGGGGAAATATAACTTACCACTAAAAAAAGCTGAGCAGATCTTTAGGATGAAGAGTAATGTCTCTGCTAAACTTAAATTGAATGGAATATTGATAGAGGCACATTTGTTAAGTGCTTACAGCAATCTCTGCATTCCTCTCTTTTTAAGTGCTGCAGTACTCAATATAATGGATAACAATTTCAAACAGTGTCTTTACAAACAGCGTAATGGTCAAGCAATTGCAGCTTGTGGATCTGCATGCCAGTCATTGCCAGTCATCAGTCCTGCCCAGTTATGTGTTTACTTTTATTGTATATTGTAGAGCATATCAGAAGAGGCAATCAAGAACAGAGACACTCAGATTCAGTGGCTACTTCTCCAAGAGTTGCCTGCCAGCCAGAGGCTTTGCCATGCATGATTTTCAATTAGAAAGAGGAGATGTGTATTCAAGAAGATTTCATACAGTTAGTCAGGTTTTCATTTTCTTCTGAGCACCCCTTCAGAGTCAACAATTGACAATACAGGATAAAAGCTCTCTCTGTATTTAATGAAATTTACTTCTTTCATTCCACTCTTCTCTCCCACTGAAATGAAATTTTTAACTGTGCCAAAGCCTTACTTGTTACTTTAGGAACAGCACTCAATTTTACAACTATTGACGTTTCATTTTGAGAGTTTTATTATTACCATTATTTGCTTTCTTCCCCTACTGCTTCTGCTGCTTCCTTCTCTCTCCTCAAATACCCATCTCCTTGCTTTTCTCTTTGAAGACAATCTCGGCCTCCCCTTGCCGCCGTGGGTAACGTTTGGAGTCTATTGGTTTCCATCACCAAGAACTGCAGGAACAAGTATCTGCTGTCTGCCTCCCCTCTGCCTCCTCACTGCTACTCATCTCTAGGAGCAGGCAAAACGTGTCTGTCTTCTCCTGAGGGTGAGCAGCAGTTCTTGAGGCAGGTATCCTGGTAGGAAGTGATCATTTGTTTCCCCACTGATTCCTCTGGACACCCAGGACACTGGGAAAGTTTGACTCACTTATGGGCTCTCCATCCTTGATGTGGATAAAACTGAAATTGACACTGTCCCCCCTCCAAGAAGTAATGATTTTGTGAAGGTTTTGGGATCACTCATGATGAAATGGGCAATGAAATGGTAGAACAAAAGCCACCCACATACAGGTGCTCAGGCAAAGAATTCTCTCACCCAGAAGCAGTCCCTGGGCACTATGAAGGAAAATCCTCTATTTCAGGATATTCTCCCAGAAATGAAACATTAAATCAGAGTTCTCACAGAGTTTCCTGAGACTCTGCTCTTATTCTGTAACCGTAGGATGGTTTAATTAGGCTTTGAAAAATTAAAATGCCAAAAATAAATTTGGGGATATATTAATAAATGCAGAATTTCTAACTGAAAATAGTGACAAAGCAAGATTTAGCTAAGATTTTTTTTACTACATCTGACAGCGTCTTTCTATAAAAGTAATTCCAGGTCAGTTAAATTGCTCTTGGAAAAATTAAAACTTATGCATAAAATATGCAAGACCTTTAACTTCTCATCTTTTATGTTTTAATTCTATGGCAAAACATTTTGCTAAAGTAATTTTGTGCAGTTAACTTTGAAGCAGTTTTAAAAAGTCAATGACATGGTTTTAAAATATAGCACATGAAACGATATTTCCATCAACATGCAGCAGTTGCCATAAACAGCCTTAATTTCCAGTCTAAATTAGTGCTCTAAATATATTCAGACAAATTAATGCAATGGAAAATTATAGAACCCAAATTGTATATTTATTTATTGCAACATGTTTCACTTGCATCTCATCTGCCATTCATACAAGGTTACTTCAAGTTTAGTAATTTTTCCCCTTTTCATGCTCAAATTGAGAGGAAAACATGACTCCAAATGTTCATAACTGAGTTGAAAAACATATTTTGGACTAATCTGTTCACTAATCAGCAATATTATTTCCTATATATCATACATTATAATTTTATTTAAATTGTTACTGCTGTGTTCAGCTGTTTAAGACTTTAAGTAAGTGAACAATAATTAAAATTGGTTTCTCAGTTTATGTGTGGGCTGGTTTTGAGGCAGCCAGCCCTACAAAGTGAACCGAGGTGCAGAGAATCGCCAGTACGTGTGCAGGGTTTTTTTCACTGTCTGTCTCCTGATAACAACTTTGTAATTGGTTTTGGAGTGGCACACAGTGCAGGCAGCCTGAACTGGGGCACTACTGAGACTGCCTTCACTGAGAGAGGGTTGTATTCTTTGAGGACAGGATTTCTAATAGCAAAGAAAAACCTCTTGGATAATGACATACCACTGATCATGTCAGGTTGGGACAATAGAAAGTAGATTACCTCCCCCAGCAATCGCAAAGGCTGAAAATCAAAGGTGGTGAGTGGTAAAATTTATTTCATAGTCCTAAAAAAGAGAAGGTTTCTACTTTATTACAAAGTAAGGCCTGGTTTCTATGACACAGCAGACTGTCCTCTAATTTTTCAGATTATTTTAAAATGAAGTCTTTTTCTCTTCTTTTAGACATTGTAGCTTATTATGAACAGAAACCTTAACTGTTCGGTATGCCACCTGTTTGACAGAAGGAAATGAGGAACAATTACTGTCTGTGGATTTCACATGGAGCTGGGAAAGACAATGAAAAATGAAGCAAGTTATGTTTTATAAGGGAAAATGAAAAGAAACCATTTATGAGCACTGGAATTAATGGCTCTCTTTGAGATATATATATATATATATATATATTTATTTTTTATGTCTCACAATTGAATTATATTAGCCTCACTTCTTTCTGGTACTTCTCAAATCTCTCGTCACACTTTGATGAGATGTGGGGAGCTGGGAGTGGGAATGGGTACCAACAGACTGAGGATCTTCTGCCTCTGCATGTCCATGTGAGCCAAAGAGAACTGCTCTGCTCATCCCAGGAGGAGAAGGCTTTGTGAGCAAAACATGGTGTGTGCTGGTCCCTCACAGGAACTCCTTAAGCATCATTAAACTGGTTGCATTCCCAGGTGTGGCTTATGCTAGTTGAACGGGTCAAAAGCTGGTTGCGAGGAGCTGAAGTAATCACAAATATGAAACTGTAACAAAAATGCAGAAATAAAGAGAATAAAACTACATATAGTAATGACAAAGTAATTACAAATACAGTTGAATCACTGCAAAATCTGCTGGCTCTTCCACATCACCTCTGTCCCTTCTTCCATTCCCTTCAATGGTCCCTTCATCTGATTAAAATACTCACTTTGCGTCATGTCTGACATCAAGTAAGAGGAATTTGGGAAATCCCACCCAGGACTTGTCAAGACCAGGTGCCTCCAAAATATCCAGACTTGCCCTGGAAAAATTGGATTTCGAGGTTCTCAAAACCACAAAAAGCTTTCGGTGAATGACTTCAAGCTGGGAAACCAAAGGCTGCCTTTCTCCAGTCTCTCAGAGCAGTGAATTTATGGCAAATAAATAGCTGCTGTCTAGCAGCATTGATATTAACATTCTGTCTGGGGAAGTCTCTATTGGCTGTGTGATTTATCACTAAAAGTTGGAAGAGCCATTACTGCCAGCACACAGATCAATCATGGGCACAAAAAAAAATATTTGTATGGGCAGCACAGGGCCACCCAGCTCCAGATGTCTAAAAACGCCTTCTCCAGATGCCTCATACGCAAAAGCACAAGGAAAGCTATGTCCCATACGTTTTTCATGCAGTGCATGGGATTAAAACCTGCAGTAGAGGAAATCTTACCTTTTCTCTGATATATGGCAATCTTAGCAGCAGCTGTGCTACCTTGCAGGTCCTTCCAGACCAGTGCCCAGAGCCCGGACTTAGCAGCCATGGATCTTGTCAAGAAGGTCTGAGTGAGACACACTGAATCACACCACACACCTCTCCTCAGGGTTACCCTTGGTTTGGCCAGCAGCAGCAGCTGCAGGACAGGGGTTTGTGCCCAGGGTGAGGTCCAATGCCATGGAGGAAAATAGAGCTGGGTTTAAGCCTGAAGAAATTATTTTAAAAACATTTTTTTCAGGGTTTGCAAAAAGTCATAAAAGCAGGTACACAAGCAATGTACAGCAGCTGCCATAACATTTCAGTCTATCACACATGCCATCCTAAAGTGCTCCAGAATGTCTTTTCCTCTTAGGAAGGTAAAACAAATGCACTAACATCTCTCAAATACAAAACATATTTCCCCAAAACACCATAAAGAAAACAAACTTGAAAATGTTTTTCAGATGGAACTCTACTCAAGTACAGCACTGTGGTAGTGGGTTGACCCTGGCTGGACACCACGTGTCCAGCAAAGCCTCTCCATCACTCTCCCCCTCAGCTGGACAGGGGAGAGAAAATAGCGTGAAAGACTCATGGATTGGGATAAGGAAAAGGAGAGATCACTCATCCGTTACTGCCATTGGCAAAATCACTTGACTTGGGGAAATTAGCTTAATTTATTGACAATCAAATCAGAGTAGCATAATGAGAAATAAAACCAAATCTTTAACACCTCCCCCACACCCCTTCTTTCTTCCTGGGTTTAATTTCACTCACAATTTTTTTCTCCCTCCTCCTCCCCAGCAGCACGGGGACAGGGCATGGGTGATGCGGTCAGTTCATCACATGTTTTCTCTGCTGCTCCTTTCTCCTCAGAGGGAGGACTCCTCACACTCTTCCCCTGCTCCAGGGTGGGGTCCCTGCCATGGGAGACAGTTCTCCATGGACTTCTCCACTGCGAGTCCTTCCCAGAGGCTGCAGTTCCTCACAAACTTCTCTAGCGTGGGTCTTTCAATGGGGTGTAGTCCTTCAGGAGCAGACTGTTTCAGCGTGGGTCCCCCACAGCATCACAAGTGCTGCCAGGAACCTGCTCCAGCATGGGCTTCCCAAGGACTCACAGCTTCCTTTGGGCATCCCTCTCTCCAATGTGGGGTGCTCTACAGGCTGCAGGTGGATCTCTGCACCATCGTGAATCTCCATGGGCTGCCAGGGGACAGCCTGAGTGTCCAGGGTCTTCCCCACGGGCTGCAGGGGAATCACTGCTCAGGTGCAATTGCTGTTTGGGCAGGCTCTTTGCCCCCTTAATTACATTAACCCAGAGGCACTTCCACCGATGGGCCTGGCCTTGGCTAATTATGGGTCTTTCTTGGAGCCAGCTGGCATTGGCTCTATCAGGCACATGGGAAGCTTCTGGCAGCTTCTCACAGAAGCCAGTCCTGTAGATCCCTGCTACTGAAACCTGGCCACGCAATCTCAACACAAGTGTATTTCCTGCCTCTCACCTCCCCGCCTCCCTACCTTACCAAAAAACAATGTCCTGGGAAAATGAGTAGTTCCTGTGGTTACTCTTGACGACTGTTGTGTCCAGGTTTTGGTGAAGTAAGGCAGAAGACATAAGAACCACTGAATATTTGAATCAGTCTCAGCAGGTCAATTACTACAAAGATTTTCTGCTCTAGTTGCTTGCAGAGAGATGTGCACTTCTTAAAATCCCAGCTATTTCCTGTTCAATTTATCTGCAAAGCAAGATATAACAGTGTAAAAAAATCAGTTGACCACAACAATTTTATTGGAGTTCACATGCTACAACGATGTGTATGAACACAAAGCTTCTAGCAAGACAAGCAAGCAATCCTGGATCTGTTCTCAAAGATACCTGCTGTTTGCAGCAATGTAGGATGAGCACACAGTCAGTTTAACAGGTTTCCTCCTTGATCAATTATTTAGCCTTTCCTTTTATTTTCCTGAAAGTTTGGGTTTGTTTGGTTTTTTAATTTGGTACAATCGCTACCTTTAATAAAGTGTGTATCCCTGTACTTCTGCATGTTTGAGTTTGGAGCACTGTAAATCCCTGCTTTCATATCTCTGTTTCAGTGATTCCTCCCCGTCCCCAGTAGTTTGTCAGGCAGGAGAAGGATGAGAAGTCAATAGAAGTTCCAGCAGATCAAAGAACAAGGCTATGTCAGGTCTCCACTGCCTCCACATCCAATATTGTGTTGCAGTCCCCAGGGGCCAAAGCAGAACCTTTCATATGAGAACTTGCACCGAAGAAGTTCCAGAATACCAAAAAATGGATGAAAGCCAAATAAAGTCTGTAGGCTTGAGATTCACAGGAATAAGGGGAGAATGAACACCATTACACACAACCAGAGTTGCTGTACTACAAAAAGGATATAGAAAATAAGATGTCTGAGTAAAATTAGCTACAACTGAAGTGTAATCTTCAATAGAGAAAGAGGTCCTTCAAAAAATTTCCTTCCAGAAATCTTGCATCTTGTATTTATTTCCATAGACTTTTTTTTTTTTTGCTTTTATTAAAATACTTTATATACACTTAAGATGCAATTGATATTTAAATTTTGTTCAATCCCTATGAGGTTCAGTGGACAGAAGCAATTCAATCAGAAACAGAGAATGATGTGAAAAGCAGTGAGGGGAGTGCCTCTTCATTCAGCGCACAGAAAAATTAATATCCACAGGACAGCTGTTAAATAGGGCAGATTTTTTGTCATTGCTTCAATACGAAAAGCCACACTGCTTTTGTACAAAGCAAGCATTATATGCTTGAGAAAGATGGGTGACAGAGCTGAAATTTGCTAAAAGGCAGCAGGGAAGAATGTGTTCTACTTATTTGTAATGAAAAATACCACAGTAAACCACTAAAAGCTGTCACTTTACTCACATTAATGACTTCTGCTTTTCAAAAAAAACAAACAACTGATTTTGTCAATAGAACAATACACAAAACTCCTAGCTGCACAATTGAAAAGTAGGCAATGTTGAGTAAGATATAATAATTAGTCAAACTTACCAGTTTATATCCCTCGTTAGAAGGAAATTATCCTACCATTAATGATCAACAATTAAGTAAATAGCCCAGAAATAGCCTTCCTTAAAGACCACAGGGCCAGCAGCAGAACAAGCAAAGTAGCAAAAGAGACAGATGCACTCTGTAAAAGCTGCAAACCCACAGGAGCCCTCAAAACCCAAGCCAGGAGCAGCCAGGTGCCTGGTGCTGGGACATCAGGGGCAGAGCACACCAGGCACCTGCCTTGAGTCCCTCTCTGGATCTGGACAGCTCCTCTAAGCTCAGCACGGTCAAGGCTGGGACTAAAATACCAGATAGTTACATAACACCCTGCTTCTCCTCAGAGGAGTGAAACAAGGCGTTACAACAGTTAAACCTGGAAAGTAGAAACAGGAGAAGCCCCAGGCTGGGGAGGACTTTTCCAACATGCTCAGCAGAAAAACAGGTCTGGTCAAAGCAACTGGCTTCTTTTGCAAACTCTGAATGGTGAGAAATAGCTGGAACCTGAACTATTCGAATAGCTTCATCTTCTGATGCATTGCCATGATACACCTTATTCTCAACAGGAAGGTTCTGCAATATGACACCAGCTTTATCTCCTTAGTACAACTGTCCGAAAAGAGAATTTAGAAGTACGGGCTAGGAAAAATCCTCTCCACAGCTCCAACGCAGACTGGGGTAAAACCGCCTTTTTCCCATGGGCCCCAAAACTTTTTGCAACATCGAGGTCATGTATCAACCAATGCAACACCACATCTAAACTCTCCTCCTTCAAAGGGAGGACCACATTTTTAGTTTGCTATAACATGAAGTTTTATGATTAGTTTGAACTGGGAGGAGAAATATGGCCTATTGCTTCTCGCCATCTAATCGATGCTTCTGCCAGTTGAGGGCATTAAAATTATAAGGTACTTATAATTTTAATTGCCTCGTACTTGCATCAAACTATGAAGAAGACATCAGCAGAAAAAAACTTATATTCTTCTCCATACTACACTAGAGCAAATTTCCTATATTATGGAAAAAGAACCCATATCTGCGCAAAATCCACAATAATGCAAAAAATAAATTAAAAATTATATTTTCCTCCCAAGCCTAAAATGAAATATGGGAAAACGGGTGGAGGGAAGTTGGAATGGAAGGGAACATTTACATGAAGTACTTTTCCTCAGAAAAGTGACAGAAATTTAAAATAACGTTTGAAATTCTACTCTTAGAATTGCACTTCAGTTTCTCACTCATTTTGACATACTAATTATAGAAAGACAAGTTATTTTAATTTAAGCTTGCATATGAAAATTCCTATAAAATATACAGATGTAACACCCTGATGTGTTACACTGGTTTATAGGATGGTTGGCTTTGTGTACAGTGTTGACATCACATACGACATTTATATTCCATTAAAGCGGTCGGTAACAATAACAAAGCCTACATATCCTCAGTTTTAAGGTTGTTTGATAACACAGTGTTGTTTTACAAACTTTATAATGAATCTGCACAGACATAGTGTGCTGCCAAAGAAAAACGGATATGCATTTCTTCTGCATCAACACTATAAAACTGGGTCTCTTTTTAAATCCTATTTCTGGACCACACAAGCTTTTTACTTGCTTACAGGTCATTGATAATGACGCTTTCTGCTTTTCATTTTGTTACTGTAGGGATATATAAACAGGAAAAAACCTTTTCTTGAGTACATCGTGTGCACCAATTTAAAGATGTATGTATTCTTAGTTATGAGTGTACAGTGCCGATAATACTGGCAAGAAAGTTATATGTATATTTCTTACTCTTCTACTAGAGATTGGCTGTCATGAACAAGTAACTACTGGAAATTTTTTTTTTTCATGATTCCTAACCAGGTTGTGGAAGAATGCAGCCATGCTGCCACCTATTAATTTTTATGCTGCAATGGAAATAGAAAAAAAAGGTTACAATTTATAAAAGGTAAGGAAAAAAAAACCACACTAAAAACCAAATCTATAAAACCCTGAAAGCAGCTTCAACACTATGAAACCATTAGCCTTTTTTGACAGTTTAACAGCTGAAACACAAGTGAGAAAAGAGAGCATGACACCAACAAGTAAGCAAGGGAAGATAATGTAAGGAAAGATAGCTGATGATTACCATGTAATCATAGCTAGCAAAAAAAGAGGCAGATTTCTGTTGACCGAAAGACTCGGTGAAGGCTCATTTCAGTCCCAGCCAACGGAATCTGTAAGGAGGAAGAAGCCACATGCAACACTGCCTGCGTTCCCTGTTAGAGGAGAATTGCTGCTAAGCAGGAAAGGACAGAAAATTTCAGTGTGGCCCCCCAAGCCCCTTTCTCACGCGGAGTGCACTGAGTGCAGAGCCTGTCGGTTCCACACAGCACAGCTGGATGTGGAGGACAGGAGGACACTGCTGCAGGGGGCTCTTCACACACAGAAGAACAGGAGTGGCTCTGGGAAGCAGGTGTTTCTCCTTGCCAGGGAGGTGCCAGCACGGCTTAATCTGCTCCGTGCTTGAGCTGGCTGGTACCAGGGGGCTCCGAAGCCTAATGCCCACCTAAACCAGGCCCCTGGCACACAGAGCACACATGGAGATAAGCCAACCGAGCTGGAGGGAGCCAAACAGAACAGCTAAGCCACCTCTCCAGAGCCAACAATTTATAACTCACCTCACGGTCCCTCTGTTCCCATAAATACATAATTTTTAACTTTCATTTGTGAGGCAAACTTATAGATTACTTCATTTGCAAAAAAACCTGACAAACTCTTTCACAAGATTTCTGGGAAGATTATTTGAAAACAAATAAACTATAATTTTACTGTTCTAATACCTTCTCTCTTATGTGTCACACACAAATGATTTCTGGATAATTTTTATATAAGTTAAATAGAACCAGCCATATTTGTACACCAAAATGTATCCCTTTGATGCATCCCTTTTGAGTTTCACTGTACTTTTTCTTATGAGCTGGGAGAAATTAGAAACAAGGATATGTCCTTTTTAGAACAGGGATCAGCAGATTTATTATGACTGGATTGGAGCAATCAAAGTGCCTACGACCCACAATAGAACATTTAGTTTCAATAAAATATATGAGGTTACTTAGGTTACTTCAGCTTGAGCTGAAGAGGTATGTCAACAGTTGTTTATTGATTACTAAGAAAACAGAACCATTAAACTCCAGCAACCTCAGATTTTCTATGCCAACAAAACCAACCCAGACTGTAAACCAGGAAAGTTCAGTTCAAGCTTGAGAAAAGTATCAAGTTCCAGAAACCGATTTCAGAAACTGATTTCAGAAACTTTCATTGTGAGATGGATGATGGCAAAAAAAAAATTAAATGTTTGAAGGGAGAGTCTGACTGAACGGTCTTCTCCCAGTTACTTTTAGCTAGCCAGGCATCCTGGCAAACGGGTGTCTGCTAGAATCAGATGTAAAATATGTTAATTCTAGAACTAATTTTCTACACAAGCTGAGGGGAATCTAAGGTGTAAAATAAATGTTATGCTACCCTTATCAACCAGTCATTCTTATTAGGGCACGAAGCAATTTAGGTGATAGGCTGAAAATTGGCCGGGGCAGAATGCAGATAAGACCCAATTAAAACAAAAAGCAATTTCAGTTTACTGAATAATCTATAAGAGCAAATGACAAATTAAAAAAGCTAGAGAAAATTACATGTAGGTTTTGCTTTCAGTGCACAACTGGAAGTGCTGAAAGAAAACAAACAAACAAGACATTACCAAATAATTAGAGTGGGGTAACTTCACATTCAGTCTTCAATAGTGAAGGATAGAAAAGGTATTAGCAGTTTAAATAGGTTCCTGCATTAAACCAGCTGGTTTTTGTTAAATAGAGGAAAGCTAGGACAAATCAAAATGCATGAAATGACCCAAACCCAAGACATCAGCAAAGAGATCTTACAGAGTTTATGCCAGCAGCCCTCCTGACCAAATAGGTGCACACACGTCTGGCCATGCCTCCCCGCGTCCTAATCCCACTCCGGAGTTGAGGATGCAGGTTTTCCTCATCTTCTCTTAATCCTTAGCTCTGGCCATGTCCTTTCACCTTCTCTCTGACAGCGGCCACACCGGAGCCTTCCAGCAAGGAGTGTTTGCACAGGGACTGCTCCTGCAGCGCTGGGAGTCCGGCAGGAGCCCAGTCACCTCCGCTCCCGCCGGGCATGGCCGCGGGCTGCCGGAGGGAGGAGGCGGCGGCTCCCGGGGAGCAGCCCCTGCCCCGGCACGGCCCCGATGGGCGGCACAGGTGGCTCCTACAGCTTGAGCGAGGGCAAAGGAAAACAGGAACTCAAAGCTGTGATTGAGGCAGGCTCATGCCTCAAGCTTCCTTTCCCTCTGCCACCTGGCTTGGAGACATGGGAACTCTTGCCATAAGAGAAATAACTGAGATGAGTTCCCCCAAGTCAAAGATTAACACAAAAGATTGTAACATTTTTTTTAACTGGAAGATTTCGGCACGTCCATACTTGTATGTGCTGGCTCTTGTGTATCTTTTCTGAGGCAAGTCCTATGTGTTCAAGAAACAGGGACACTAAAATGAAGGTGACATCTACAGAGACACTGATTTCAAGTCTTCCCTGCCACCATCAGAGCACATGAGCATTTCATTGACGTGTGTCTTTGCTCCATCCACTGTTAACATTGCCAGCGCCAGTCTGAAATACAGTATCCCAATTCATCAGCTATGTACAAAGCTATGGAAGCATATTAATGTTATTTATTTTTTCGCAGATATATTTCACAAATTCAAAGTAAACTCTGAGTGCTCAGTGGGCAGTTACTGGAATTCCCAAAGACACTTTGGTGCCTTGGCTATTAAGTGAAAGGATAACTTCACAAGTTTGGTTGCAAGTCAAGCCAGGACTTATTCTTCAGACCTTTATAAAGATGATACCACCACAGCACAAGCAAATGTTTTCTCATCCAGCATAAAGTCTGCAGGCATAAATATAACCCAGAGGGCTCTTTTGAACTTGCAAGGCTGAAGCATGACCAGAGAGAAAACAAAATAGGCTTTTTTTCCTTCACAGTTCTGAAAACAAGTTCTAATAATTTAACTGCTAGGTAATAAATTGCTGTAAGTGAGTAAGGATCAAACTGAAAAGACACAGAAAATGATAATTTGTAACAGGATTATCAGTGGCTGATTTATCTTTGAATATACATTAGAGTAAACTTACACCAAAGAACAGAATTCCTTAAGGTTAACATTTTGGTACCTATTTCTCATGGAAAAGAAGCCATATTATTATCGCAGTACTTGGTAGAATATTCACTGAAGTTGCTGATTTAATTTCTATTTTAGGTAGGTCTTCCCTTACCAGGAAGAAAAAATAAAAGACCAGCAGGAAATGCTTATTAGGGCCAGGGGCTTTTTGGAAAGAAATATAACATGTGAAATTAATTTAATCTCTTTCTGCTTTGAAATATGTTGCAAACAGATTGTGATTTTCTTCAACACATTATACAAAACTATTCAAGGATTCATTTCAACAATAATTGACAACCTGAACCTCATTAGTAAGTAGCTTGCTGCCAGTAGTCAGTATTAAAAATGAACTATTTCAATAGATTAGTCATGTTGCTTTGTTGGGTTTTTTTTCAAACCTTGATTGCAGTGATGTAAATCAGACAATAAATTTACCCCTGTGAGGACAGGAATTCAGTACTGTGTTTCACCAATATTTTGCAATATTCAGTTATTCTCCATTTTGGCAATCACTCCTACTAGCTAACTTAGTTGCTATCCCTGCAGAATGAAACCACCAAAACAGTATGAAAATAGGCTACATGAGTTTATTAACAAATGGGGTAGCTAAAGCATCAGCCAATCTTTATTCACTGTAGAGTCAAATTAATTTTTTGTCGGTTTTTTTCACACTGTATATTCACTTACATAAACATCATGGAGGTTTGTACAGGTGACTCTTGGTACAAGTGACTGCAGTGGCAGAGAAGGCAACACAAGGTTTCTCCACTTGCAGACCAGAGAAGTGTTATCAAAAGCAGAGCGGGGATTAACAGTCAAAGTTTCAGTGACAAATAAGGTAACTCAACAGAAACAGGAACTCTCCAAAAGCAGCGTATTCTATAAAATCATATTTAGTTTCTTTACTTTTATAGATGTAACTTCCAGAGAGCCGTGCTGTGCCGGCTTTTCTTCAGAAGGAGGGAGGGAGCTGCAGTACTTCACCTTCTCTACTGCTGTGGCTTCAAAGAGCCCATTAAGGGCACAGAGCTCTGCTTTGATAGCAGTGCCTCATTCTTGAAGACGGGTAGACAATGGTCTGCCCTTCGGGTCATACAAGTGGAGTCCCTCTGGATCACAAAGACAGACCTGCCCTATGTCAGACTCTGGGAAACTGAACCCTGCAGCTTCTATTATAAATTGCAATTTTGCTCCTTATAAAGTCACTGCTACCTTACTAAAACAAGCCTCAGCATCCCAAAAGTCACTTCAGTAACATCAGACTTACTAGGCTCAGTGAATGCACTGCCTATACAGGAGCTGTTTATGGGCTGACAAACACTAATCCAAAACGTATCACAGGATTATGTTTTGGCTGCAGTTTATACAACTTCGGAGCTAACAGTTTCCATCCTCTCCCTTATTTAAAAAATTGGGGAAAAAAACTAATAGGCATTTGCTTAATATTTAATTGTGTTGTTGTTTTGTTGGTTATTTTTTTGCATTATCACAAACATCTGGAGCAAACACTCAGTCATGAGGACTTTGTAATCTTCATCTTCAAAAGGAGGGTTGCCACATTTTAGTAGTCCTCCTTGTAACTGTGTAGTACTCTGTACTCCAGGTCAGTTGCGAGCTGAAGTTCACAAAAATGAACGGGATGGGGTCATGTAGCAAAAATTTTACATAACATTTCCCTTATGATTTCTAGAAGAGGGTTCATCTCTTCTCAACAAAGCGCTGTGAAGCTGAAAGCAATCTATCCGTCCTTGCTGTTCCTTTCTGCTAAGCTGTTTTCTTCTTCTGTTACTCTCTCTACTGGAAGACAGCAGTTAGATTTTGAGACATCTAAACACTGATGTTACACCAAGCTGTAACGTGAATTACAGCTGTTGTGCAGAAGAGGGTGTCTCCCCATTCATCACCCAGCCCCTCATTGTGGAAAGTCAGAGCTGCAGATTGGATTTCAGCTTCTCATGACATGACTATGCCAGCCCTCCCGCAGGCTGCAAAGACCTGACCTTTCAAAAGTAAAAATAGAAAACTGAATTCCCTGGAGAGAGAATACAGCTAGAATTTGAGGCAGGAGGATATTTACTTTGTTTTGCTATCAATTAAATAGATTCCTTAGACTACACACGCCCTTCAAACCTCTCTTAAATTAATAACATTAAAATCTTAATTGGTAACCAGCCCCTTCTACTTCCCCGAGGCAATTACAACAACAGAATTAGACTCAGGTAACTCAATTAGACATCAGCCTAACCCAGCACTCTCCAAGAGGTCTCTAAGCAAAACTCTCCGTGAGCTTGATGAAAACAGCATTAGGATTGCTTTATTGAGGTCAAATAGCATATGCTTTCAATAATCATCGAAGGCAAAATGATGCCTCGTTGTTTATTCTATCAACCTCTCCACCTGGCACTTGAATCTCTCATCCATTCTCACACAGAAATTCTGCTGATCTGCTAGGTGCAGTGTGAGGTTGATATTGTGCTTTTTTCCCTTCAGTCCCATTTCTTCCCCAGAAAACACTGCTTCAGAAACATACATGAAGCCAAAGGGGTCAGGTAGCAGCAACACTGAGCCGTGTTTCAGCAATCCGCCCTGCCTTTCCTCTTCTGCACAGCCCCCCTTTGCAACTGAAAGCAGAAGCAGGGCTTTACCTTACATATGAAAACACATCATGAACATGAAGAAGGTGTAAAAAAAGGGCAGCTCCAAACATCTGCATAGGCAAGGCTTCAGACCTCAGTCTAAGTAAACTTGTGGCCATTTTAAAATGAATCCTTAGTGCCTTGCCTCTAAAGGGAGCCCAGGATAAGGCACAGAATCATCAATGCAGTACACTGGAGAGGCAGGTGCCTCCAATCAGCCATCCTGTTCCCTGAAAACTTGATGTGTGGCATGTTGGTTTGCATTCACTAGCTAAAACCCTGTGCCTTTGCTACGGAACAAGAATTTTCTTGTTCTGAGGAAACTCCTCATCCCTGTGTTACCACCCTAGACTTGTAGCTATCTGCTCTACAAACACATGATGACTGTGCTCCTTGCTCCTTGGTATCCCACAGCTGCAAGGAGGGGCAGGAGGTGTCTCCCCTGGTGAAACAGGCAGTAACCAGTACAGTTTTCCAGGCTAAGAAAGCTGATGGCCTGGGCTTGCTCCCCTTTTCCGGGCAACTGCTCCATCTGCTCAGCTGTTATGCAGAAAGTGGGAAGCACAACCAGACAGAAGGCATGGCTTCTAAAATTATGTGTGTTTGCAGACATCCAAAAATGGGTTGGAGCTCTTGATACAGGTTCACAACCTCTATTTTGAGGCTAGACATTAAAACTCCAGAAAGGAGCAAATGCTCAGACATAACTCTGTACTCAACATTCCCCATCACCAACTCAGAGGAGATTCCTGTTGCACAAGGGCTGCTTCAAACCCCCTCTCAGGCACTTAATTCTTCCCATTGCCTGTATGAGGAGCCTGGATGCTTTAATACATGATTGCAATTTACTCCAAGCACTAAGAATTCGGGCACTGGAGCACCTGATTCACGGGTATTAAGCCCTTTATTATATCTGCTCACCATCAGTAACTTACTGACACAAAATTGATATACACAAGGGTTAAAAGGATTGACAGAAACCTACATTACAGATTTGCGCCAGATGAACCAGATTGATTTTTAAATTCACTTGATTAAATGGGTGTACTTTTTCAAGACTGATTCATTTAGCAATTTCTCCCTTTAAGGCTTCACTGGTATTTCACATACAGTGACTAATTACTTTTCAGAACACTGTGTACTTGTTCTCTGCTTCTGTGGACTTTAGTGACTTCTGCACAGTCACTAAGTCTGGGTAAATTGGGTATAAAGTGCTATTCTGCTTGACAGTGTTTCACAGCGCTCTGCAGGGGTGTGTGAGGGATCACAAAAGGGGCAAGAGAGTGTCTGACAACTGCTGTTGGAGGTGGAGCTGCAGACAGTGGGAAAATACATTGCCGAAGCCTTCCCAGGTGGTGGGGCTGTCATACTGGCTCTGTAGGGTGAGAAAAGCAAAGTCACTGCGGGAGCAGAGCCCAGAGGTGGTCGAGCCCTTGCTATGGAGAGCACAGAGGAGGAGGAGGAGGAGAGGGAAGAAATGCAGCCCTTCACCACTTGCCCGCTCTACCACTGCTGTGCTGTAGGGCACAAAACTGTCTCCAGGATAGCTGTAGGACTTGTGATGGCCACAGGTGACAAGTGATGATTAAATACCTGCTCGTCCCCTTTTTGGCATTCTTTTTATGCTAAACTCTTGAACTCTCTGCTCTACCACTGTGCCTGGGGTTTACTTCATCCCCTTTCTAAACTTCATAAGCAGTTTTTGTGCAGCTATGTCCACGGTTTTCATAGCTTGCTTTTTTTTTTTCCCCATGCCTCCTTCATGTACAAGTGGATTTCAGTATAAAAGTCTGCCAAGTCTTCAAAAATCTGCTGAACATTTTACTCCTCAGTGAAGTGCACATCAGTAAAAAAGTCTGCAAAGTCTTCTAAAACCTCCTAAAACTTCTCCTCCACAGCACTGCCCACAGAAGTTGGGCAGGCAGCAGGTTTGGCTGGCAGTTCCACCATTGTCCATTATGCTCGCTGCCAGCTTGTGCTCCCTGCTCCTTTTTTATTTCTGTGCTGTGCTTCAGTTTACACACAAACTGTTTCCTTCATGGGACAGTGGCTGAATTTATGTTCACAGGATCGTATAGTTTTAAGGTATCTACAGCTATGAAATACCTGTTTTTTACCATCCACTGTTTCCTTATACAAAAGGAGTGTACTCAGATGTTCAGGTGCTCTGCTTCAGAGGGAAACGGAGCATGTGGACCAGAGTCAAAGTATGTTTGTAATGAACAGTTAGTCCAACTGAGGACTCACTTAGGCTGTGCCTGCTTTGACAGGCAGGGAGATTTGCATTCACTCACTCCCCTCATGGTTACCCCAGTGGCAGAAGCACACAGGATACAGCTCTGGAAGAGCTGACATAGCTGGACGTGAGCCAGCACAGCTCCGGCTTTAGCCTATACGTGCTTGTCTACCATGGGCACAGTAACTGCCCCAGACAGGACTCCCAACAAAGATGTTCAGATCCCCAACTCATCCAAATTATGGTAGTCATATGCTGCCCTAAATTGACCATCTCATTAACATTAATGCACCATACTAACATATTTATCTAATACCAGTAGTCTTATGCTGCCAATGCTGCCATGAGCAGGAGGAAGAAAGCTCGTGGTCAAAAGAAGCCCCGTATACAAGTGTGTACGGCGGGGATCTTATTTCTTAAACATCATGACTTTGCTTATTGTAGTGGTTAAACTCACGCCGCGTCGCTTCCCTCGAGCCACCCTCTCAAAGGGAATCTGCGGCTGTCCTGCAGCGTCCCTGGCCACCTGAACTGGCCACTGCTGGCAGGAGCTGGCTGCTGTTCTGAGCTGGGCAGTCCTTCCCGAGTGGGAAAGGGAGCTCTCAGATGTTTGGTGGGATAGCGCCGGAGGCAAAGGAGGAGGGAAGGGTCTTCGTGTGGGTTCCAGCAAGATGGTTTATTGTGGAGGGTCCAGGGACGAAGACAGTTAGAGATCTGAGGGTCTGGGTTTATAAGGGGAACAAATCGGCCAATCACAGTACAGTAAAACATCTGAGGGACAACCAGGGTAACCAATAGGAAAGGAGGGAGGAGGGATTAGGGAAGGATAAACCAATAGAACATTGAATAAAGACGAAGGTTCCAGAACTCAATGCATAGGAAACGAGGGGATAAATATTCAACATAGGGGGGAAATATATGCATCGGGGATATAGAAACAGGGGGTTGTTGGGAGATCACCCTAACCAGAACCTGGGTCCTCTTCCTTAGGGTGTTCCCACCATTGTATGGGAAGAGTTTGATGTATCCCAGGGCTCCTCAGCCCCTCCGAGGGCCGAGTCACCCCAACAAACTCACATGCCCCATGACAAGAGAAGCAAAACTGGGACAAAACCTCCCCAGAGATACGTCTCCAAAGCACTGAGATATATTCTTTTGCACTTTGTTGCAGTGTAGGAAACCTGGCTGATGTGCTTGATGTTAGCACCAGCTCACCCAAGCACACACGAGGACTCTGGTGTCCCTAAGCCTTCCCAAGCCAGACTGCTCATTTCAGAGCTGACCTTTGAGGTCCAGTCACTCTCCTGCTTTGGAGTTGCTAGAAATGTCAAAATTCACTTCAGGTGTGTTCACAGATCTTCTCATAATGTTCTGTACTTAACAGACAAAGAGTTCTCTGAAAAATTCATTTTTAGTTTTCTTCCGTGTATCCAGGCAGGGCTGGAAGGGCAGTTTACAGCTACAACTCCTCTGTTACTGAAGGCAGCTTGAAACCAATTTTGAAATTTCCAGGGCTGTTAGTGCCACCACATGCTCCCTGCTAAAGCTGCAGGAGCCACTTGCAAATGTACATAACCTCTGTTCTGATCAGCACCTGGCTCAGTCTAAAGGAATAAACACTAACAGTTCAGCGAAGGAGAGGTGCGTGCCAAGACCAGCTCCAACTGGACTCTGCTGCTGACTGAAGGAATGAAGTTCCTGTTCCAGAGTCCTCAGCGACAGAGCAAGATATCTGCCCACAGTGGGATGATGTAATACCTACAGAACAATGTAACAGTGCAAACCCTTGCTGTACTCTAATAACCGACTTCAACACTGATGGATGAGATGTGAGTCATAGTGGAAATAAGCATTTCTAAATTGTTACAAACACTGAGCAATAGAAAGAAAGGTAAGAAAGGTCATGCCTGACCTCAAAGAGACGATGCTACAGAGATAAGGGCTTTTCAAGGTAATGTAACTAGAGAGGGAGTGGACAAGAAAAAAAAAGTATGAGAATGTAACTAAGCAAGGAAAAAAGCCAAGGATAGGAAAGCCTTTTCAAAGGGGAAAATTACAAATTAAAAAAACCCAAAATGTTGAGGAAAGTCAACATGCTCAAATAAAAAAAAAAAAGGAAAAACCAAACCAAACAATAAACCAGCACAAATAAAAAGAACAGCAATAAAAAGCTCCCCAAACATTTGCAAGTGGTTTTCCCACAATACTCTTGGTTCTTCCTGTTAACACTTTGTGTTCATTCCTAATGTACTTTTAAAATCACAAGATCTGGTTAATCAAATGTGGGTAATACAGATCTCCTCCTTGTAAAGAGCCCAGGAAAAATACTATATATTCTAGAATAGCACTGGTATCTGCTTTTCCCATTAGTCTCACAAATTTGAAGACTAAATGAATACTATTTCAATACATAATGATTTTATTCTCTTATTCCCAACCAGTCATCCATTAGAATTCCTGATATACTTTGTCAGACTCTTATGAGTTGAAAACACTTGATAAAAGAAGACACTCATAACATTTAAATAATCACTGTGTGATTAATCTCAATTTTGAGGCTGTTCTCCTTTATGATTGACAAGATTAGCACTTCCACCGTCCCTCCTCTTTGTTCATATTCTGATTGGACTAATGACTTTGACATGACATAGATTTTGTTGTCCTACTTTCTACTTTAGATAGTAATTCACCTCTTCCTCCGACAATTAAGATTTATCTTGGAAAATTACTAAACTATACACTACATTGAACATAAGTCAAAACAATATTCCGTTCGGTTTTTAGGCCCCAGAGGAAACTGCTAGCATGTGCATATTGCACCCTCCATAAATGAGTGCATGAATTATACATCAACGTTATACATCTCAATTCTCTTTAGATTATGAGTTGTTTATAGAGTACATTAAGATTATACAGAATTTAGCATGCAAAGTCACACAAAGCCAGTCTTGCTTAGTGCATAATAAAGGTACCAGATCGCATCTTCAGAGAATCGCACTACACCATTTACAAAAATAGAAACAATGGAAAGAAAGCTTCAAAAAGCAAAACACAAGGAGTTAACCTGCATATCAGAAAAGCTCCGAGGCCCCACTGACAGACCATCAACAGAAAACAGCAAACATAACTGTATCATCATAGGCCTTCAGTATACGAGTGACTATCTAGTCTAGTCTACTAAAACATCTAAACCTCACATCTTTCCCTGGAAGTCTGTGAAAGTTAGCAGTAGATGTGGATTCTCCAACTGCATATTTTTTCTGATCATGAGTCAAAGCTAGCATAAACCTTCAAGGTTACACAGGCTACAATTCTGTGATCCTAGAATCAAAGATTTCAAGCAAGGGAGAATCCACCTTTCTGAAGAACTAATCCAAATGATCACCGTTTTCTTGGCATAACATGAAAAGATCTATTTTCAGAATGTAAACAGCTATATTCCAAGAAGCAAATTTCAAGGACTTCAGAAAGAGCAAGAACATCAAAAAAAGGAATCCATGTTAGTAATGCTGGGCAAATGGGTAAGAGGATTATGAAGAGCTTTACCACGTACATATGTGAAAGAGTAATAGGTTGAGGACTGGGACAGAAATTAACAATGGTTCAGAAATGACTACAGTCATTTGACAGCAAACAGAGTCTGGAAATCCAAGCATGTGGTAAGAGAGGATGAGCCATTAATATAAGTAGACAAATTCAAGTAAAGGAAAACGTGAGGACCTTCACACTTAGATGCAGTGCTGGGAAAAGAGCATTTGACTGCTTTTTCTGTATTTGGGGAGAGCAACCACTGAAAGGAAGAATCAGAAAATAAATCCTCCTCAAAAAAATGGATTTCAAAATGAATGTCAGATGGAAAAAGACACTTTCAAACTATGCTCCCCAAAAGTCTAGTCTTAGTATTCATAAGGAAGACTGCCACTATTTACCAGTACCATTAAAGTAAATGCATATACTGAACACTGGAGGTAGAAGACATTTTTAGAGATCAGAAATTACAGGGGGAAAGGCAAATCTTGAAAGAACTACAACTGGTTTGAATTAAGTGAATAGTTTTAATTTTTTTTTAATTTAAACTATTGTCATCCCAAAATTCCAGTTTCATTCCCAGTCAGAATGATACATTTAACATGGAGTAAATCCACACAATTTTAAATCTTATTTTTATGCTTGCCCGACAACAATATCCATTACTCACACAAGTCTGGTAAGTACCTTTCATTCAGATGAAGGAAGGAATAATTAAATATTCTCATGTATGATGACACCTGAAACAGGAACTCCTGCCTAAGGTTAAAGTCGGTATTGTAAGCAGTTAGGCCAGTTCAGTCAAAAGGCTTCTCTGATTTCTCAGCTGATTGCCAGGCAATGGGTAGAGGCTTAGATGTTTTGAGCTGTGCATTATTAGTGGCTGAGGAAAACCGAAACACTAAAAGCAACCCAGCAGACAGCACAAATTGTGTTCATTGGGAGCAAATGCAGGGCTTAGTGCTGTACAGAACCAGTCGGAAAGTCATACTTGGCTACCACAAGTTAAAAAGTTGCTTGTGGAAGTCTATTTGTATACTGTGTTATGGGAATTAAGCTAACAGAGTTGCAACAAATAATTATCAAGTATTATTAAAATCTGCTAATTATCGAAGGAAGCCAGAAGAGCTTCCAAATATTGGCAAACCACTTGTGCCAAAGGACAAGGAATTACTATGAGGCCATTGTTCAGAAAAAATATCCATATGAAAAGGCATAAAACCAAAGAAACAGAACCTTGCATTCCTCATCTGAATGGCCTCTCAGGTCACAAGGCCCCCATGAAAATGCATAGTGAAGGGAGAGAAAGATGCATCTACATACACAGAAGGTATTTATATGTTTATGTCTGTGTAGAACCCTTACTTCTGCCTCGGACCAGGCCTTTGAAAAAAGACAATTTACATTAACAGTAGGCCTGGCTATGCAGCACCATTCTGGTTTCTATGTAATTTTTTGTGCCATACTTTCAAATCATAACGCAGCAATGAAAAAAAAAACACCAAACAAAGAACCCCAAACCACAGCATCTGTCACGTACAGAGTCCATCCTATTTTTCGCAATAAAAGTTGCATATGTGTTCATTCATCATCAGGTCCATGAGCTTTTATACATGAAAGCAGGCCCCAAATTCCTCATCAGTCTAGCACAGAGAGTAATGAGATCAGAAGCGATCCCGGATCAGTCTCCGGGAAAGTGCTGCCTCATCCCCTGACTTCTCTGTTGTGATAGTCAGATTCTTTGTACCTGAGTTGACAGCTGCTGTCTTAACCCAGATGCATATCATAAAATGTCTTTAAGGGCCTTATAGAAGAGGAAGGTGACCTTGAACCTCATGTATTTATTTAGTGGGGAGAAGTAAAACCGTGAAGGTAAGATAGGTCACATGCTCATGGAACTTTCTGTACTTGATGAGATGTATTTTTGACAGCACTGAAGAAGTCAGGAGAACAACTCCCCTGTCTGGGATTCAACCATCAGCAGGGATGCATAGGCACCTCAAGGGCACAAAATACCAAACAGCAACAACATTCTGACTTTCTGCAAGCTCCCACTCGTATCACCAGAAACAGATCTTTCATGATATTATCCCTGCCTTTGTTGTAGCTTGTGTGTACGAGAGGAAATGCTGGGAAAAGGATGGCAGTAGAGCCTGAATGCATATGACATTAGTGTTACTTCTCTTTATAAATAAGATAAAAGAAATCTTATGATTGATTATGTTCATAAATATTTGTTTCCTAAGGAAAAATATCGTCCTCAAAAGGAGAAGTTAGTAATTGAAACTTTGTTCAGCTTTTCAACTTTGTTCTTTTCTTACATAGAGACTTCTCACAAAAATAGAGTTTTTAATTCTCCCACTGGATATTTGATAAGAGATTATTATTTACTAACTGCTTAGGCCTAGAAGCAAAGATTTTTACTTCCAGTTATCATTTTTTTTTCAGCTCCTCCTTTTGGAGTTTGGAGCAAAACTGTGTTAGAAGAGCATGCAATTTAAAGACTGTATCTTTTTCTTGGCATTACCCACATAACATCTACTTGTACACTGAAGCAGTATCCAAATGTACCTGGCATCATGCTGGTATTTGGCATCCATGATGTTTTTATCTACAGAAGATATATTAGAGAGTTAACATCCAAGGACAGAAATCAGACTAGGTAAGGGTCTGCTTTTCCCAGATGACTTGTAAAGCAATTGGACAAATACAGAGTTTAGGTTTTGGGGGGTTTTTTTGGTCTCATGTTATACACAGATACATTATTTTTATGCATTACATACTAAAACCACTGTAAACAGTGAAAACTCATGAAAGCCTGTGAAAACTTTGAAGCTGATTGGAGTTAGTAGATGCATTCAGTCTGGCAGCTCCTAATTACATCATCAGCTGTTTGCCTGTTTTTAATCCATGATGTTAACATCTTACTACCCTAAGCAAATGGCTAATACCTCAAGCTAGCAAAAATATTGGTCTTTAGTATCCTACCCCTCTACTAATACTTAGTTCTAGACCTGTGTTTTTAGATCAAGCACATTTCATGACTGACATACTGTTATCTCTATGCATGGCTATAGATTGAAAGAAATATGCTTTCTTCATTTATGTTTGCTCAGAAGTAGTAACTCACATATTGTAAAATTATGGAAAAGAATAACTTGTATTTTTAAGATATGCTGGCAGACAAGCTGATGTGGGGGAGTTTAGTGCCTACTACCATCCTGGTTTTGATGCATCTGTGACAATTTTCTGTGATGCAGGAAATACTTCACAGGCCTAAAATGGTACATAAAACCACTCTTGAAGGAGGCCAAATCACCAAAGCTCATTTAGAATTAAATAGTGGGACAGTTATTTTCATTTCAGGACATTCTCTTTGTTTTACATCAGCAACTGTCTCTCATGACTGAAATATCATAGGTTATTTCAGGATAAGGAACCAGAGTGTAGCCTCAGCTTTTCCTTTTTAGACTTAAATTCCTTTTCAATTCCACAGGAATCATTCCCCAAAAACCTTAGGATTACTGTTGGCTGTCCAGGATTCCATCAAATTTCCAAAATATTTTTAAGCCTGGACACAGTATTCCCAAGTGTAAGCAAAGTTGCATTAAGCAGAATTATTTTCCTGTCCTTAAAAGTCATATTCTATTTATATATCTGGTACAATACTAATTTTTTGCAACTTCATCACATTGTGAACTCCTGTCTCATTTGCTCTCCATCACCCTCAGGACTTCCTCTGCCTTTCTGCAACTTATGATTAGGGAACTGGCCTTAAGTAAAAATAACCAACTCAAGCAACCCTTACCCAGAATTTTGAGAATTCAGACAATCCAACAGAATATTCCCCTACTCTCCCAACTCCATCTTCTCTAGTCACACTGCAAATAAGCACATTTACTCCCACCATACAGTAATCCTATTATAATTACTTCTCAGAAAACCTTTGCTGTGGGTTGAGAAGAAATAGAGAAGAACATAAAAAAACTGAGCCAGAGGCTCCAGTCCTATCAGGGAAAGGTTAAGGGTTCTTTTAAGCACCTGCCACAATCCTGCCATTCTTTACACCTCAGAGTAGAAATAAGAACTGCTGCTTTATTATCCTTTGCTCCAGCACCTTTTCATTAACAACTCCTATCTGAAGCATTTCGTTACCATCTCTGGTTTCCCTCAAAGCCCCACACAGCTAGAAAATTCCTGCTTGGTGGCAAGTGGACTGTTTTCTTCTGCTTGGCAAGGGCACTACACTATTAGATTTGGAGTATGCTGAAGTTGTGTTTTATATCGTATTTCTGCAATCAATACCATTACAAACTTACACATAAAGCAGAGTAAGATGACATTCTTAGTTGATACGATTCTAAAAGTTGATGCTTCATGAAAATCAAGAATATAAAACAAAAAACCCACTTAACAACATGATTTACTTTTTATCAACAAGGTTAACTGCTGCAAATTTAGCTTCCTGATTTGAAAGGCAGTCTCTCTTCTGCTGAATGCATTCCTCCCTCCCAAGCAGCAAACTTGTGAAAAAGGAAACACTACGGTCAGCTTGTTTCTACTCATGTTATACTGCACATGCTGATAAAGGCAAAGAGATCCTCATCCCTGGAAGTTTTCCAGACTTGGCTAGACAAAGCCATGGCTGATCTGACATAGTTCCAGGACAAGTTCTGCTTCAAGCAGGAGATGGGGCAGATGGCATCCACATGTTCCTTCCAAACACTTCTGGGAATCTGGTCTGCCTGTGAAAGTGGTAGGAAAGTCAATTGTAACCCAGTGCTTTATAGATGTCAAATACTGAATAAGGCAAGAGGAGAAAACGCATCTAAAAATAAAAACAGAGTCAAAGGATGCTTTATTTTTCCTGTCTCACAACAGCAACAACAGCAAGAGCCAGGAGCAGGCAGAAAATACAAAAGATGGTTTTCTCTCTGGCAGCTTGGGTGGGTGACTCACAGCAAGTAATGAACTCCTTGCGTACTGCTCCTGTCAGCATTGAGCGAATTCGCCTTTGAGCCCTGAGCCGGGTAACTGCAGACAGAAAGAGGGAGTTTGGCTTCTTCCTAGCAGTTTCGTCAATAAGACAGAATGCCAAGGACAGCTGAGGACAGCAATCAGTGAAACTGAGACTTTGCAAAGCAGCTAAAAACCAAGTGATGGGAAAGCAGGTTGAGAACATCCCAGCATTCTCATATCCCACAGCTGCTCTGAATCGCAGCATGCCGAGTCTCTCCCAAGACCGTTCTCCCGAGAACTTTACACCTACCTACTTCAAGCCAGAAAAAAACATGATGTGTGTTCTTGTACTTCTCTACCAGCTAAGGCCCCCACCAATATTGGCAACTTTCCTTGTGACTTCTAACTTACAAACCAAACCTGAAGATTGAACAAAGGCAGCACTTGCTCGTGGGGAGCAGGAAACAGGATTTGAGTATGATTTCGTAATTAACTCGTTTTTGTCCAGCTACTATACATTGTAATTGCGCACAATCACTGAGGCACTGATGGTACATTTCACTGAGAGTGCCATGCATTTTCACAGTGCTTATATACCCAGAGAAACCTGCTCACATTCACACTCTTCCAGAGTAATAGGAAGACAAGGTCTTGCTGTAAAGACTTGGTTTTAAATTTCCACTTGTGTTTTCAAGAACTGATACACTTGTGTATCAGCTAAACTTGCTATTACATTTATTAGACGCACACAGTTTAATTGTATTTCATTAGACCTTCATCCGTGGGTGCTGGCTTTTAGTCTCCATAGCTCAGACACCACCATACCGGTGTCTTGCTTCTCCGTGTAAATAGGATTTTTCATATACACGTTAAAGCAATGAGCAGTATGGCTCTGACATCTGCTCCAGTGCAGCTGTGGCTCCAGCTGATTTTCTTCCCTGGGGTAAATGAACAGCACAATNAGGGTGAGTTTACTGTAGACAGTATCTTCATAAACACCGATAATATTAGTTATTGGTTTTCAAACAAGTTCTTTCACAAGAAGTATAATTTACGAAGCATTCCCAAAATTTCTCGAGCTTAAGAAAGACAAACCTGGGTTTTGTAGTCTTTACTGTACACAGGGTGTTACTGCTTGCACACCAGGCAGAACAAGAGCATCGAATGCCTGCTTTGCACAGCTCAAGGCTAAACAGAACCATCTCTGCATCGTGCCAGCTTTAGGCTGGAAGGTTTCCTTGATGAATTCACCAACACAAGGACCAAAGTGACTGTTAATATTTAATGCAGGGCTAGTGGAAGCTTTTGAGGTTCATACCCTGAAATGGATCCTTCTTTCCCACATTCAGGAAGTGGTTCAGGAAGTGGCAGTGTACTTTCCTCTTTCCTGAGGACTTCCTCCTTTACATTAAAGAATAAAATATTTTGAAAAGAGAAGTGCTTTTATTGCATGCTGAAACAGTCCTTCCTAAGAAGTCTCTTCCTCACTTATGCTTTCTGACCCTCTATTTCAAGTCTACCTCAGTTCAGTTTTAAGAACAGCAAACTTAGAGCTGCTCATGAAGTAGGATGACCTATGGATGCTGAGAACACACATATCCCAGGACCTCCTGTGACTGTGGTGGATTAGTCCTAGTGAACACAGTCTCCTTTCACCCCTCCTGAAACAGCCTACAGATGCCATTAGTGACTCAGCTGCCACCCAGGCATTTGTCCATTTGAAACTGTCCCTGACAGATAAGAAGCTACTGAAAAGCTCTAATAAGAAATTAATTATTTTTAATTCCAATTAGGATAGATCAGAATCTGTGACTTTAGCATGAAGGAGAATGAGTTCTGTGAACTTCCTACCAGAAGCTCTAAGGAAAGCTGCATAATATTAGCAGTTGCCTCCTTTCTGGCAGCCAGTCTCTGCTCAAGGTCAGGTAAGGCCAAAATAAGTGACTACAAATGTAATTGTTTAAGGAAAAAAGAGGTAACGCCAACAAGACTTGGAATTTTAACTGACATGAAAGGAGTCTATGCTTATCTTAAAGATGCAAATGTTGGTAAATAAACCTATGTTTTCATTTGAAGATAGAACCAGTGGTCTGTTTGCCCTTGCTATGTTGTCTAATTGATCACCTATCTGGATGATTTGATTGAATAGTGTTCCTGGCATGTGATCTTTTCTCCTCTGGACTTCTATTTCTCAAATGTTTAGAGCATATTAGATATCAGTTCGCAATTCTTTTTTCTGATTGCCGACCACTCTTCCAGTATCTATGGTTATTTTAAACACGTTATGAGCTTTAGAAAAATGCTCTATTCCTCTGTTTTCTGTCTCTAAGTACTGTATTCACTTGGTCACTTTCCATATACTGGTAAGAAATCTACAGTTTTTACTTACAGGAGATCTGCAAGTACTATAATTCAGCTTCACCAGAATAAATCAAAAAAATCTTTGTGAAATTGCACTCTCACAAGTATTATATTCACTTAGTCTACAAACTTAAAATCAATCTGGTGAAATCTAAAAAGACAGATATTTAACATAAGTTTTAATTTCTGCTTTTCTTCTGTGGTTCATTAGTCACTTTCAATCATGAACAGGGAATATTGCAACTTTTTTTAAAAAAAATAATGCTTGGCTAAAGTTACCATTTCAAACTATGACTCTTCAAAAATGAAGTACTAGTTTGCAATTAAAATACAAAGCTAGGAGACAGAAATCATAGAGTATCAAGACCAAAAACTTGAGTTATGGCTCAGTTCTTCATTACCCTGCTTTACCTTAAGACTCAATTGGCAGACAGCAACTTCTTTCTCAACTGTTCAAAGATGGATGGCTCAAAACTTGCAGTTTTGAGGTTAAGCCTCTTGGTTAATTTTGGAGGGTATCCTGGGAATTACAGAATTTCTGTGGCACTCTAGCATTGGCACAAGTGCCCCTGTGCCAAAAATGGCTGAAAAACAAGAGTCTTTGCTTCATCTCCACATCGAAACCAGGTGGCACAAGGAACCTGAGAACTTAAATAAATGGTTTTCTGAGACAGTAGGTCTAACACCCCATACAATGCAAAGGGTCCTTTTTTTCTCTGCATGTAATCTGTGAACAAGTGACTACACAAAGCATGTGGCTGGACAAGAAAAAAATTACTTAATGCTCGAGTCATAGAACATGATGGAACTAGACCTAATTCCCACCTTATTACTGTTAAAGAAATCTCCTTTCTTAAAAGTAATATTCTGACCCACACTAGCCTGAGGCATAGGTTTGACAGCCAATTTACCTATGGCTTGTGAGATGATGCATTTGCGTTGACAACTTATTTTCTTTGAGAATACAAAATTTAAAATATAGTCCTGCTCTTTGTTAGGAGATTCTTCAAAGTCCGACGGGCCAGATGCAATCAATGATGCCCTTTTGGCTTGGAAATAACCTCAGTACTAAAGCGGGGAGTTGCACTCGTTCTAGAGTGGTAGGTTATCTAGAGCACAGTTTGCCAGAATCCTGCTACAGCTGTAAATGTGTTTATTCACAGACCTGTCAGATATCCTAGACTGTGCGTGACCATCACTTACTGGGTCTTTTCCTTGTGCTTCCTTGCATTGGTGCCTACATGTCAGCAATTAACAGCACAGTGCTTCCCCTCCATGGTGGTGGGCTCCACTCTAGACAGAGCTGGGCAAGCTGCGTTTGCTGCGCCGCCTTAAGAGGAGCCAGGGAGGACCCACAGTGAGAAGGATGACAGGGGGTCATCCTTCAGTGAGACCAAAACCACAGCATGCTTCCTACACACCAAGAATTCTCCACACCATATGATCCTGAATATGGTGGGGTCTTGCACATTGGCCAACACGTCCATTTTGAGACTTGCAAGTTGCTCCTGTGGCACTCATGACCACATTTGACACAATTACAGGAATGGTAAAAACAGTGTAAAGTGCCAATAATTTGTATGTAAGATTGAAAAACTGGTTTGGTATTTTTTTGTTTGTTTTACTCTGTTTACAAATCTCTTCTGATTGCAATCTCTCCTTATTTAAGGACTCAACTCTACAAGTATGGTTACAAATAAATTTTCATTTACTTCTACCTATGGGAAATTACAAAACCATGCAAGGAACGGTGAAGGACTTAAGTGAGGACATACTTCATCTGAACACACTGACTACAATTCCTGCAGTCAGAATTGCAGCCTCTTCCAAAACTGTGAAGCTATTTTGCCTATTACCAATCAAGATTTACATGTTTACACACCAGATGCCAACATGTGATCTAATGGCCATTACTGCTTTTGTGTTAGAAAAAAGACTGATTACATTAATCCGGAGCCAACTGTTTGTAAAACTGCTGTAAAAAGAGTACATGCAGAGGAATAGTGATCACAAGTCACTTACTAAGCATATTGACCCAAGTCTTGCCACTGAGTTTAAGAGATTCAAATTTAGACCTGATAAGCACCTGCTGTCAGAAGTGGTAGCCGCTTATGTCAGTCATCTCCAAGACCCAGCAAGCACATGTGAATTCAGCAATCTCCAGCAGCAAAAGAAGACTTCAGACTATAGTCATTTGCTTGTCACCTTCACTTAGGTGCCAGGTTCCTCAGGAAGAGGAATCTCAGAAACATTCACAGATGACCTGGTAACTTGATATATCAGAACAGCAAGTATTATAGTCACTGAGCATATATCCCAGAGTGGAGAGAATGCAGAAGATAATTTGTTTGAAACAAAATTCCATTACAAATGTGACTCACTGAAGATTAGCTAAGTCTTTTGGAAGTCTCTTACCCCATAACAATAACACAGGCATTTTGGAAAGTCCCTCTCTTCACAGATTCAAAAATCTCACAAAGTAGATCAGATTGCAAAAAGGAAATCCTAGCACTTCTATAGAAGTCTCAGCAATGTAGAGCTTCAAAAGCTCACCCTTGTGTTGGTATTTCTCTTATTCAGGATAAAAGAGGAAATTATGCTGAAGTACAATTCAAAATAATAACAGGATCAACCTCTGTATTCCTTCTCAACAGCCCAAAGATTACATGTTCCCATTACCTTTAGGGTGTGTTAGAAAAATCCCTAGTGCGTCATTTCCAGCTAAGCTTCTTCAGAAAGAAGTCTAGTTCCTGTCCTCCAAAGGCCTTAAGTAATGCAACCTAAAGAACACCAAGTGTAGGAGATTCACAGGCAAGGCCAATTCACATCATAGAAACGTTTTTGTAGTGCTCTTAACTGCTAATGTAGGCAGACCCATTCAATCCCCAGGAGCAAATGTTTCTTCCAGCAAAAGAAAATTGGCCAAGGTCCCGTTCATGACCACCTGCATGCAAAAGCTATTGCAAAACAAACAAGTCAGGTGTGAATTTGAAGTACAACAGCCATTTGTCTGGTTTCTCTTACCACTCTGTCTCCTGCAGGTTACACTGGGGTGGCTACAGAAGCTGCTGTTCACAGCTGGACACATTGTCCCTCATTCAGAGGTTTCTCCCTCCATTATTCATGAAGCAACATCTAGGCCACCACAAATTACATACTAAAATTAAGTGAAAGCTTCAGGTATAAATCATAACTAAGAATGCATATTTGTCCTAGGTAATCCTGGGCATCCTAAGAAACGTCAAGCCATAGAATCAATGAGATTTGTAGGTAGCCTGAAAAAAACCTGTCAACAAGGATTCGTAGGATGCCTTGTGCTGGATCTGAGAACAAGGTGAAAATATGAGTGACCCCAGGAGTACTTGCCAAATGATTTAAATATAACTGGTGTCCATACCAAATACAATGTCTTTCACATTCCATCTCATTCGAGATGCTTCTTTCATAAATGAGCCTTCACAGGCCAACAGAATTCTATTTGTCCCACACAGGCAACTTCTTTTGAAACAGCTAATTGTGTAAAAATAATTACTCACATGGACATCCCTCCAACAACCATAAGGACAGATAGATCTTTTGATATATCTATTAGTCTTTAGACTTCAGTCTGAATGGTAAAAAAACTGGATGTAGCCTTTTACCAAGGGAATGTACAATCCACAGTATTTTTAAACCAAAATTTTTTTCCCACCTGTATTTAGAGAAAGAAAAAAAAGAAAAAGAAAAAAGAAAAAAGAAAAAAAGAAAAAGAAAAAGAAAAAGAAAAAGAAAAAGAAAAAGAAAAAGAAAAAGAAAAAGAAAAAGAAAAAGAAAAAAGAAAAAAAGAAAAAGAAACACAAAAGGAAACATAAAACCACAAAAAGAAACAAAAACCCAAAAACAAAACCAAAAACAAGTTAATGAAAAGACTGGCTTCAATATTATTTTTAAAATAGATTTTTGGTTATGCTTTTAGTTCTGGTTCAGGGACCTTTTAGGAAATGATGGGTGAAATTCACCTTCACGAGTACAAATAGAACTTGAAAGGTCACAAGTTATTTCAGAAAATTGGCCGCAATTACTTTTTTTGATGCTTCAGAATTATTTCTATTTCTCCTAAGAAAAGGCTGTTTCTATGCATGTAGAAAAGCCTCCAGGAGACCATTCTACCTTCTGAAAAGGCAAGGACAGCAATACTTCAAGTACCTGTCAGGCTGTGTGATAAGCCACAGGCTGCATTTTGCTGATCATGTTAGGCTCCAAAAGAGTCAAATATTACAACTTTATAATATGAAATTATGTTCCTGCTGAGAATGTGTCCTGGTAGCTGATAGCCATTTCTCCTGGATTTAAAGGAGTCATTCAGCAAAAATCCACCTGTCATGTTTCAGCAAGCAGAAGCTCTGTCTCTGGTTCTTACAACCTTCCTACATTACCTCGTGTGTTACAATTTTACCTGTTTTGTAGTATGTTGTCATTATGGCTTCCAAAATTATGCCTTCTCGTTGGTGACCAGTGTAGAAAAGTAAGTAGTCAAAATATTTTTATTATTCAAGCATTCTTTATATCATCCCTCTGTAATGAAGTCGTCAACATTTATAAGGAGTGTTTGAATTGGTTTGAAAACTTTTCTGACAAAAATATGACATGCCATGTGTTTCAAGGAACATGTAGAAATGGCAAATGTGAGGATTTCAATACTGGATCCCCAGCAAAATTTAGCCTCTTTTGAAAAACAGAACACATTTTCTGTAAAGACAAGGGATTCACTAGATACCTACAACTCTGAAGAAATTAAGAGTTACTGCCCCGGAAGAGCTGAAAAAATATGTAGATGTGGTGCTTGGAGACATCATTTAGTGGTGGACTTGAGAGTGCTGGGTTAATAGCTGGACTCAATGAAATTAGAGGTATTTTCCGGTCTAAAGTTTTTCTAGGAGTTAACAAGATGGATAATGTCCAGGAACACCCTTGCACATAGAGAGAAGATATAGATAATTTTATTAGCCAGAAATCTGAAAGACTTAAAGTGTTAACTAAAATCTGAACATCAGTATGAAATGTATGTCTCCATTAACTGCTACAGTACCTTTCTGTTCTATTTCCTATCTTTTTAAAAATAAAAGTCTTTCAGTGTATCCTCAAGAATTGAAATGGTTATTTAATCACAACTCTACCTGTCTTTAAATAAGCACTTCAGAACTGCCTTCTTCTTCTGCAGTCTGTAATCTAATTCATACCTCAGGGCAGCTGCTATCAGATCATTCTTCAGCCATAGTAACAAGAGACAAAATTTTGACGAAATCTAGTGTGGAGGATGCTCACTTCATGGCATTTGTGTCACAGTTGTTTTATTAGATGCTCTGGAGAAGCAAAAAGAAATCATTCTTCTAACAGATAATATTTATCTGTGGTGCTCATGTGGGAAAATTACTGGAAACCTTTGTGTACTTCCAATTAAAATTTCTGAAACAGCATTAATATTCATGACTTAGTTTTTCCTACCACCATTCTTTAGACTCCTCCAAAACAATGGAGAGAATAGTAGCCCTTTTAATTTTATTGATAACATCTTAGATACTGCCGTCACTGAGGCCAGACTTAGCCAAACCTAACACGTGATCTGTGCACAAGCCAAATACTGTATGCGCAGGACAAGCGAGAGCTCCGGCATTCCTTGCTCTTCCTGAAGTACATCATACCGCCTGCAATATGCTGTCCTGAAGATAAAGCTCCGTTTGATGTTGTATGAATAGACTTTGTTGTTGTTCTCTCATCTGCTTAGCTGAAAATTGACTTGAACTTCAGTAGAGACCCAAATAAGCCACATGACAGCATTCAAGAGGCAGGAGAGATTAAAAGGAGTTGGGCAATCATTGGAACAGACAAGAACACTTTATTCATTCTAGATGTGTGTTTCTTTTATAGGTCATATCCAATGATACCTAAAATATCTTCTCCCACGCCCTCCCAGGACTTAGGAGGGGAAAGAAGGAGAAAAGTGAAATGATACAGCATACCCTGATCTATCCACGGCATCAGAGAAATAGATTATTCCTCGCAAATTTATTTCTTTTCCTGACTCAAAAATTCACATGCCTCTTAGCCTTCCTCTGGGTAATTTTTAGCAAACACAACTCCAATCAGACTTTGAGGTCATCTTAGTTTATGAGTCAGTCTATCATACCTGCAGTACAAGATTACAGGATACTGCAGTATTTCCCAAGTTGAAAATGACCTACTATACAGCTACACTGCTGTTGAGAGGTACTGGAATTATACACACCTGACCCACACAGGAAGACTGGAATTTCAATCCCAAAAATTGAGAACATCTTTTAGACTGTCAGGTTTCACAGATGCACAAAGAATCAAACATTAAAGTTTTTCTGCTAGTACCAAACTTTCTTGAAGTTACTGAGTCTGAATTGATTACTCAGCAAGTTCATGCATAGCAGCTGACAGAAACATGAATCAGTGCTAAAACCACATACTATTTTGACTGACATTGGAAGAAAACCAGTTAGACCTGCTGGATGTTTTGACATCTCTTGCTAAATCAAAGTGATTTTACCAGGTAATCTTTTATGGCAGCAAGAAATCAGCTAAGAAGAAGCTCAATCTAGAAACAGTAGCCAGTAGTCTTTGTTAAAGCTATCATGATATTGACTCTGGTCATTGAGTAATTCATACATTCCAAAAAACAAGGGAATGTGCTCAGACTAAAATCTATTAAAAAACCCCCAACAGATTTTTAAAGGCATTTAGGATTGATTTTCAAAAAATTATGTTTATATTTAATGATCTTTGTTACTAGAGTATTAAGTATGTTCATGATGCTCATGTTGCAAAGAAGTTGCAATAAATAAAGCAATTATCAGAAAGTGCATTTTCTGTTCTCACCATTAAAGGCTTGTTTTACTTTCTACCCATGCACATAATGTGCAGGATAACTTAGGTATAAAGTACTTCACTGCTTTTCAGTAAATATTTCACTAGTTCCACGAAATCTAATTCCCACTTTACTATTACACAAGTGATAGTCTGAAGGGATTCACAAATTCTTAACTTTTCCCTCCTGTGTCAAAAGAAACAGCTCCTTTCCATGGACAGGCACACGTGGTACCTGCTGGCCAGAATGGAGGTAGAGAATGTACTGTTTATCAGAAATGCTGGCTGCTGTTAAAATTATACCTGCCATTTTGCAACACAAGCTAGCAAGTAAAAGACACAATTTCAATAAATGAAATCTTTTTGTATCTAATTCTCATTATCATAAAGATACTTAATTAGATTCCACAATAAGCCCCTATGTGGGAAGTATTTTAAGCCTTTTACGAGCTGTGTGTCTCTACCTGCTTGAGGAGCAACTTTAATTTGTCGTGCAGTAGAAAAATCCTCTGCTTTCCAAAAGCAAAATGTTTATTTATGTAAATATTGGGACTTCAGATGCAAACCAAAGTCAATATCAAGCCTATTTTTTTCCACTAAAATACACAGGGGACTAAGTAAAGGGACTACTGGTGTGTACTTACTTTTAAATGTGTCAGTCTCCTGAAATGGAATCCAAGATCTGTAGTTATAAAATTATTGTTATGGGGTAGCAGTTTTAATTACTATGTAACTTTAATTACTAAATTACTTTAGTGTGTAGTCTGGAGAATGGAATAATGGACCAACTCCTAATAACTGTATCAGTGCAAATTCAGGGATGTGACTCCCACTTTTTAAACCAAATTATCTTATTTTCATGGCTTATAAGACTCCACAGTAAACGAAGAAAAAAATCTTTACTTCAACCCAAATATTCCATTGCTGCCTGTTTGTCTGCCGTTCAGATACATACAGCAAAAACATTTCCACATCTAACAAAGAACATTTTATTCCTTTTAAATCACCACGGTGTTTCAGTATTCCATTAAAACAATTACATGCTTTCGGTAATATTTTTGCAGATTACATTGCATTAGAGACTCTTATGATGACATCATCACACTGGAGAGATTCTTCTCTTTGATGTCCTTTTTTCAGTTCCTTTTCAAATAATTAGCATCTTTAAGATAGAAGGGATGAAGAGGCTGAGAAGACTTGATTGTCAAAACTGCCACTGAAAAAGATGGAAGCGAAGCATTGCTGATTCACAGCTCAGAAAGTTTTTATGTTACTTTTCTTCCACAGTTTCACTGGGAGAAAGACTGAAAATACAGGCTGCTGTCACCCTTCCCTCAGGAGGGAAGAGCAATTCCACTTTATATAATCTCATAGTGAAGATGTGGGTTCAGATCCCTGCAGGCAGAGCAGGGATGTGAACTGGTTTTCCCACATCCTCAGTGAATGTTCCAGCCACACAAGAACTGGAAAGTGCTGGCATTATTCTTCCTCCCAGTGTGTGAACCAAGACTTTTGATTCTAATGCTATTCATGAAAAGTGATGGGCATTAAAATATTTCAGAAATGTCAAAAGAAACTATTCTAGTCTGCCCTAAATTGGCTTTTTAAATTTATTTATTTGTTTAGAAAGTAACTAATACATAGAACTAATCATTCATCCATTTTCTACATTCAAGGTAGTAAGTCCAGCTAGACAAAACTGTTCTTTCCCAGAGAGTGAAACTCCATCACCCCTATCAGGACACAAACAGTTTATTGCTTTTATGCCCTTGGATTAAGTGCATGCATCCTTATTGCTCATTCTATTCTTATGCCTCAGGGACAAAGAGATTTATGTTCATCTTAATTTGTTCCTTGAATCTCCCTGTACTGTGTTCAAGAAATGTATAGATCACACATGTTTCTTCTCCACCTGGACAGAGCACTGGGACATCAGTTCCATCAGGCCTCAGAGAAACAGTCCTGCTTTAACTGCCCCCACTCCGTTGCCCACCGATATCTCCATGCAGAGCTCTGGGGGAGCACCTCCTTCAATCATTTAGGATTTGAAGACCATCACTGGGACCCCACTCCCATCACATATTCTGGGGAAAATGCCTGCGTGTCCTGTGAGTACAATGCCTCTTCCTCAAGTATTGTTTAATTTTTGTGCCTGGAAAGACTTGACATCTGGTAAACGCTCTCTACTTGCTTATTGAAGCTAAACTTCTATGTTACTTAATTGTCATAAATTAAAACTACTTTGTATTTAAAACCAATGTGCTAGTTTTAGAAAGAAATCCTGAGAACTGAAAAACAACAGTGATAACATAATTCAAACAGTAACTTATTATTCGGAGAGAGTATATTTCACATAAGTGTAATTTCCCCCCAGTTTTCCAGCTCTACAGTTAGAGTTCCCATTTTCCAAATCACAGGCACATTCATATTTTGACTGTGTAACCTACACCTCCAAGTCTGGAGGCTCATGACTGGGAGTGTTGATGCCACAGCAGTATTTGTCAGGCATCCTCCAAATGCCTGCATCTCTCTTCTGTCACTCTGATACTCCCACTCTTCTGCCTCCCTCGGTGCTCTCCCAGTATGATGCCACACACAGAACACCGGCTCGTGCTCTTCCTCCTCAGTCTGTGCTTCCCCAAATCCTACACAATGTGAAAATGTAAAGAACATTAACCACCCCGTAGGCTCCCTGTTAACTGAAATGTTCCCAGTAATTATCACTGGAAGCTCTTTTTACACCATCTTAATCCTTCTTAGGTGGACTTGCATATAAAACTAGGAATAAAAATATTGCAGAAAACTATAATTAACCCCAGCATCAAGTTTTATTTTTAATTCAGATTTAACTTCCTGAACTAGTTTGGTGAATATGGAATACAATAATCCACACTAGAAGATGACTCTTGGATGTTTTCCAAGTCAAAGAAAAATTAATATACACTGGTATGTTTTTTTCGTTAACACATGATCAGTTATTTCAGTTTCAGAACTTAAAGGAAAATGTAACTAAAGGAAAAACTCGATGGACTTTTCTTTCTTAATGCTGATGTCAGTAGTAAAAATTTAAATTCTCCTTCCATTATTCTCCTGTATTTTGAGGGAAAAAACCCCCCACCCAACAAAACAAAATGGAAATACTGTGACAATAAAATACATAACACACAAACACAGTGATGAAAGATCCAAAATACAATGAAGTTGTTTAAACACTCTGAAAAATACCAGCACAGAAAATGTTGGACCTTTGAGCATTATGTGGGCACTTCAAGGTGATGGGTGAGATCAGTATTTGCCTACCTCACTCAGAGCAAAGTGCAAAAGGGATGACTTTGCAGTCAGTAACAATGAAAACCTTTTCTTTGGACATTAAAGTTTTGCCTTGATAATTGCACCTTCAAAAGGATTTTATCAGACAAGCAGAATACCACCATGTTCTGTGATTAGCTGTAATTTTTTTTCTGACAGGACCATCATGGTGCTGGTAAGAACCTGTTATACATCCCACTGCACAAACTTGTGTGTCACTGACTTCTCATCAGGATGAAATCTCAACCCTACCCACTGTCAGATTTGTCACAGATTTAATTGTAGCCGCAATTACCTCCTTAATGTTTTTTAACATCTTCAGAGAAGACAATTAGCGGCTTCTGGCCAAGTCAAACAAGCAGCTTCATGGCAGATTTCCCTGCCATGATCTCGTGAGGAATGGTTTTGTATATCCCCTTTCCAACAATTACTGGCAGTAACAACTGGGATTTGGGGAAAGGCTGAGGCTGGGCACCGAGAGCTGCAGACAGAAGTGCCCGCTGTAAGGGGCAGCTTTGCCGGCTGCAGGTGTTGCTCCTGCTCCGGCAGTGCATTTCCACCCAAATAAATGCCAGAAACGCAGCTCTGCAGAGAAACGGGCCCAGCAGCTCCATGAAGACATAAAAAAGCCTGTACGGAACTGCGCTCTTCAAGCACCACGGACACCAAGCCGCCCAGGCTTGCTCGAGTGTGTTCCGAATTCAGGTTTTCCCCGCAAGGTCGTCTGTAGGCGGGAAATGGGTTTGGCCACTCTGCGCCAGACGGACTCACAGCCGGATCTCTTACGGGGGTCTCTCGGGCAGGCCGCGAACCGCGGTGATGCACAGAAGCTACAGGGGGAGTCGCGCTGCCCCGGACACCTGGTGTGTTTTCCGCCTCACTGCTTTGCTAAGCACGGCGCAGTGAGCCGTTCCGGATGTGCGGCGTGGGCAGTTTTGTGGGCAGTAACCCG
>VZTA01017762.1:27596-144751 GCA_013398855.1 Mohoua ochrocephala | reverse complement strand
GAGACCGGGATCGCCGCTGCCGTCGGCTGCCCGCAGCCCCGCCGAAGGCACCCGAGGGGGTCTGCCGGGCTTGTGCCGCTTTCTTGGAGCTGTTGGCAGCGAAGCCCCCTTCCTGGCTGAGGAGGAAGCTTCCCGGTCGTATAGCAGTGTTTTCCAAACTGAGGATCTGCAGGCGTGAGGACAGTAGATAATGAATGCCAAGAGAGATTGAATGGTGATCTGGAAAGGCACAGGTCTTTGTGAATTATTTGTGCTCCTGTCTTTCAGTCGTAGTTCAGGCAGGAGCACTAACTGAAGGGTTGGGGTAAAGCTGTTGTAAAATAAATTACTCGTAGTCTTCGAAAAATCTACTTTGTCATCAATGTTAATGCCCTTATGCAAGGTTTTTATGGGTGGTATTGGAATGCTTTAAAGCCTCCCTGAAATGCTAGCACAGGTTACAGAAAATTCATCCATCCATTCAGTGAGGCCACAGCTCACCTCTAGAAGAACACACATAAAATGAGAGCTCTTCCTCTTGTAGGCACAAGTTCTTGCCTCTCCTCCGTGTTTGCATATGACACTTCTGTTAAAGAAACAAGGTCATACTGCCTTCTGGACTCCCAAAATCTCCTCTGGAGCCAGCTCATGGGATTTGGGCACAAATACTTACTTGTCTAGGTACCGATCAAAAGTCGCTGTTTATTTTGGCCTTGGTGAGGCAAAGCTTAAGGGAGGATCTCCTTTCTTCACTCAAATGTTGGGAGAATGAATGTACTATACTTAAACATTCGAATCCTGGCAAAGGAGTCCAGCTTTTAGCACTACATGTTTCTGTGTTATTTCAGAGTGCCGGGAGATTAAGACAGACAAGGATTGGCATTGTTAACTTTTTTTTTAAAGTGAGCAATCTCTGTAACAACTAATTTTTTTTTTAGATGAGAGCCTAAATTAGGTGGAAGTTTTTGTAAGCCTGCTTCTTAGCAAAAAGCAAGTTCATGCTCAAGGGTGAGTTGTGTGTAGCTGGTTAAGTGAAAGAGCCAACAACGTTTTCATTTACTTCATATGACCTGTAAATCATGCGTTAGTGGAAACTTTACACTGATTTTTCTAGTCACTCCGAATTAGCAACATGATATGTCATTTCATTGAGAGAGTTAAAACCAAACAATTCATCACATCTACGCAAAAAGAAGAGCTCCACTCATTACCTACTCAACCGATAGTAGGTGGTCCTTGCAGGTTACTAGTGCTTAGTAGCCAGTGGTACTTCATGTTAGGTTCTTTCAGCTTAAGAATTTTAGTTTTGGAGTCTTTCCTACCTGCATCTGCCTTTGCTTCTAAAGGCAGACTTGAGAATCTCCTCAAATGCCTTTAATGTCCTTCTGAAATTGTAATACTAGGACATGCTTGATCTCTGAAAGGTCTTTTCTTGGAATTTTTTTTTCTAATACTTGGTGACGCTGGCTGGCAAGTATCTTACCCTGACAAAATTAAACTTGACAGTTTGTTAAATAGAAGTAAAAAATCAATAAATCGTCTGTAATTTTGCTGTACAATTTGAATTATGACTTGAGCATGGAAAAGCAAAGAGGAAGAATCCCCTCATCCTTGCTTATGTGTTTACGGCTTTTTACCCAGGGAAAGCCTCTTGACTCCACAATTCAGTGCACTCACCTCCATACGAAGCAGAAACTTTATTCTGTATTATTCTGCAATCTTGTATTGTCTTTTTTTTCCTCTTTTCTTTTTCTACTCTGCCTCCTCTCATGCTTTACTAGAGTTCTATGAAGCTAGTTTCCATTTTGTCTAAATAAGCAAACAGTACTAGAATTGCTGTTGAATGGACTTCAGGGCTTTGTCTGTAGAAGCTAAAGTAGAATCCCATATTGATCTTGTTGGTAGATTAAAAATCACGTTCAGTATCCTGAGAGCTATATGATTATTTTGCACAGGGTAGATAAGTCTAAGAAAGCCCTTGGTATTGTAATATGATCCTAAGTTACTGTGTTCTGTTAGAAGTGTTGAAAGGAAATAGATGCATCCTTGAGACACTGAGATGTGTGTTGATAGATTTTATTTGGACATGATTTTAATAAGCTGATTTCTTTGCCAATTCATTTGCCTTGCTGACGTTGTCAAGATTTGTGTTTTAATGGGCAATTGCAACAGGCAAGCCAGTACATTATCTGAGTTGCTTATAACTGCACCATTGTTATAATTTCTTTTCATTTTCTGCAAGGGTTCCCCTCTTTTTTGAAGATGAGGCAGTGAAAAAGTGACAATATGTTCCAAAATTGCAAGTTAACATGTTTTTGAAGAAGCTGCATACTTGTCAGAAATGCAAGAGCAATGTTTCTTAACTAGGGAAGCATTGCAGCAATTTTTTTGCAGTTACTAGGGAATTACTAGAATAAAGTTTAGTCAGCATCATGCCATGTAAAGGGTTTGATTTTGATACTTTTTTTTTCCTGGTGAAAAACTGTAATCCTGGAGATTGATCAAAGCTGAAGCTTGGCTTATTTTTTAATTTCTGCACTTACTGAATCACTTATACTTGTGAGTATGGTGCATGGATTTTATATGTAGTTCCGTACTGTGCCTCATGTCGTATTGTAGTCCCATGCCATTCATGACAAGCATTTACCTTCTTTTAAATTATGCAGCTGAAATGCTTTTAAGTTTGCACTGAAGTGCATTTTTTTGTTTTCTTCAACAATTTTAGTTTTTTGGCTGTGTGACTAGTACTTTTCTATTGTTTGGATATTGCTAGTATGACTTATGGTGGGAATATTTAATTTTTTTTCTCCTTTATTATCTCCTTTTTATCCTTCTGTATTTCCTTCTCTTCCCCTTCCCTTCTCTTATCCTCTCTCTGTTGTTAATAAGAAAATAAAGGGAAGCATGTCATCATAAATGCCATGGCAGATTTGGTATTTTGAAATTGTAGGCTGCTTTTTTTTTTGTACTGTGGGCCCTACAGTAGTAGTCCGTGTGATATTTTGAAATTATTTAGTGAAGTTTAACAAATAACATCTAAAAATAGACATCATTCCTGAGGTTAACCTATAAACTTTCTCATCATAAAGAAAACTTAAAGTGAGAATTACTCCAAGATGTAACATGTTCACTTAGGAGTCTCTGTCATTAGTATGAGGCACATGGGGTATTTTGGTTTTATTCCTGCTTCCTGTTCAAACGGATTAGTTTAATCTTAAGTATTTTACACACCACAGTAAAATCCAAAAGCTGAAAGTGCTCTCAAGCAGTGAGCTATTCACTTATGAGGAATTTCAGGGTGGTTCTGGATGCTTGACACAAGCACTTAGAAAGTACAGAAATTACAGTTTTTCATGATGTTTGAATTTCTGTTACTGCATGGAGATGGGGAAAAAACAATGTTTGATTTCATTGCTTGCTGTTAGTTCTGTTGCTTGGTACCACAGGTGATCCCAAATTTTACAGAGCTTTCCTCTATGCATCTTTTGGGCACTGGCAGCCGTGGGCTGGAGCGTGTTGTATGGGCTGTGTATATGCATGAATGTTTCATGTGCTGCATGTAGGCTGATGTGTGTCGAGCCTGACAGACAGACTTGTAAAAGCAGATTTAGTGGTTCCTAAGGAACTATGCAAGATCTACTGAACATCTGCTATGTGATGTATGTTTGTTTGTTTCCAAGTGCTTGTAGTAACCAAATAAGTTTAATTTTCACTGGGATAAAAATCCCTTCCCCTGATACAGAAGCATCCTGTTTTTCTCTCAGTTGTTTATTACCTTTGTAGTCATGCAGAGCTGTATTTATCAAGTAAACATTTTCTCTGTAGCACGACCCTCAGTTACAGATGATTTTGTATATAGTCTGAAAGATGATTTACAAGACTCTACTTTTCCCTCAAAATCCTGTAATGAGTGCAAGTGGAAAAAATTGCTGAGGTATCTGTAAAGGTATGTTATGAAATGTTTTCCTGTGTGTTCACTAAAACAGTTCATTTCTTCTAATGTATGCCTGCTAATGCTGTTGAGGCTTAGAGAATCACACAGAATTGTTTTTTGTCCTCTTACCGTATCACAGAAGCTGACAGAAACATTTCTAGGTGGCAGTTTGATTCCTTAAAAGAAAGATTTGTTGAAACTTTGAAGAAATGGATAACAGCTTTTTTAAAGGTTTTTCAGAAAATTAGGAGAAATTTACAGGACCCTGCCTGATGATAATAAGTAACTTGAGTAGGTAAGTGGTTTAGACATGTAGACAAAAGGGTTGTTCTGAACTCAGTTCCTGCATGGTCTCTTCGTGTCATGTTTTTCATGAAAAACCGTGAGAGAGCTTAAGTTCTTCCTGATGTGAAACAGGAAACATTTTGAAATGGTGTCATTTTTCACAGGACAGGAAAAACTTTGTTATTGAACTCTACACGATAATTTAACAGTTCTGACTCCTTTTTATTAAATATAACTGGTTTACAGTAGAAATAAACCTAAGTTTTCAAGATATTAATTTGTGGTTTACCACTTGCATTAATTTCTTGGAAGAGGGAGACATTTTGTAATACTCACTGTTAAATTTTCAAGCAAAAGAAACTAAGTTTTATTTAATTAAAATGAAAATCGATGCTAGTTTATGACATGAGCTTTAAGGCACCATTGCCCTTACAGTTTGCACACCACAGTTTTGCAACAAAGCTTTCATTAGAAATCGTCTAAGATTTTACATTTTGGGAGATGTAATTGCTGCTATCATTTAGTTAGCCCATACATTTGAAAATGCCCTGGCTACAGCATGGGCCTGCGCTCACTGGACAAACAGGTGTATGTCACCTTCCCTGCTCCTTTGTTGCCCTGGCAGGGAAGATGGTGTTCCTATTACAGGGTCAGCATAATAAAATCTATACCTGTGCATCAGCTGCTTCTAAGTTTTGCTCCCGCATTTGCAAAAATTACCAAAATCAGCAGTTTCTGTTAACATCTTCATCTCTCTGTTGGTTGTGTTAAGGTGCAGCACACAGTCCATCCCAGAAAGTCAAGTTTGGGAAAGAGGAGGGGAGTGAAGTTTCCAGTAGAGTAGGTCCAACACCTGGAGGCAGTATTTGCTTAAACTATCATATACATGCTGTTTGTGTGGCAGCCATCAGAGATTTATAGCAGATCAGAGACACAAATCATTCTTCAGAGTGATCTAAGCTGACCCCCAGTAGATGCTGAAATATCAGTGAATTGGGCCCTCAGAGTCCTTTCCTGTAAACAGATGGATAGGAAACTCGCCTGAGAGGTCAGATGTAGAATCCACATTTGCTCAAATGAATCCTTTCTATGTAAGTTGAAGGGAGGAACATTGATACTGAGCTAGAGAAAATTAGATTCTTGCACTTGATTTTTTAAAAAATATTTTATTCTGAAATAGTTCAGGTAATTCCTAAGAAATGTGAAGCAAATACAAGTCAGACATGAGAAGGAAAATATTAACTCTGATTGCTTGAACTTTGTCCAAGTTGAAGTTCATGTTCTGTATATAGACATGTAAAATTGGAAAACAGAAGCCAAAAATGCCTAATGTCTTTTGCAAGGAATGCTGAATATGCTTCTAGTAAGACAGATGTTCAGTACGTTTATCTCGTATACAGTGAAAATCATGAATGTCACAGTATTTGCTGATACTCCTCATGTAATTAATTTTTCTTATCATTGCCACAGCATCCATACATTAGTAGTACAGCTAAATTTCAACTGACAAGGTTAATGAGGAAATTTTGGCAGATATTCATAGGAATTTGATTTCAGCTTTAGCCTAGTGAACAGTGTAGGACTGCTTTCCTCATTTACTGTTTAGCATGTTATAGAAGCTAGTTTACTGTTTTCCAGCAAGTGAGAGGTGATCGTAAGAGGCTGAAAATGAGATGGATTCCTTTCATTCTGCAGTGCATTGCCATCAACAAACAAAAGAAAACTCAAAAGTCTGGCCAGGCGTTGCTACGGCCAGCAGCCGCTCATCTGAAGTTATCCACCATTGTCATGGACGCTTGTTAATTGTGGGGATAGGTTTCCTTTTTACAATGAGCAATATTTAATAATTTTTATTAAGGTAGTGTTGCTATTAATAGCTATTGTGCAAATATTAACAGGTCAGTTTTGCTTTTGTCTTTTGTTGTTAGTCAATATATTGAGGTTATTTTCTCTTCTACCAGAGCCATCAAAGCGCTGCTAGAGGAGAAAATAGGAAGACAATGTGCTGTTAAATGAAAGCATTGAAAAGGGAGTGGATTGAATTTGGTTTATTACATTAGTAAGTTACACCGGTATGTAGGTAGACAAGACTTCAAACCCTTAAACACTTAGGAGTGGGTTTTGGGAGGTTGGGGGGTTTTTTGGGGGTTTGGTTTTTTGTTGTTTGTTTGATTGATTTTGTTGTTGTTTTGGTTTTTCCAATTAGAGCTGCCTTGAACTGAGAAAATTTTAGTTTCTCAGAAGGAAATAATGGCAGTTCTAATTACCCTTTTTGTCAAGTGCTTTTTTTTTCTTTTTTTTCTTTTTTTTTTCTTTTTTATTTCAATCATTATTATTATTTTTCATTTTCTCTTTTTGGAGGAAGTTGTTGCTTAAGACCTGCATTGCATGTACCTGAAGACTTAAATGCACAGTGTCAATGTCAGTTTAACTTTTGGTATGCAAGGTCGTGGTTGGTGATGGATGAAGTATTTTGTGCTCAGTTTTGAGATTGTCAGAGATGAGTGCACTGTTTTTCCAAAGAGCACCAATGGAGTTATGGAAAATAGTAATTACAAATCTCTTCTTGTGGGTGCAGATAGTACTTTTATAACTCTTTGTGACAACTATTGTGTTGCTTGATAAAACAGAGTTATTCAAATCAGTTGTTTTGGGTTTCATCCCATTCTGAAATGAAAAATACTGCTTTTAGCAGAACTGAGCTCTGTTTCTTTTATGTTGCAAAAGGTTGTGTTTTCTTAAAATACCAGTTGACATGATTTGTTCTGTCAGAAGGTGAAGAAAAATTGCCTGATTATTTTTTTGTTTATTTTATAAGCATACCTTAAATGACAGTTCAATTTAACACTCTACAAATAAATGTCTTTTTTAAATATTTTTTTTTTAAATGGGATGGAAGAAAGCTAGATGGTTTTTTTCTTAATAATAGACTACTTGGAGAGAAGAATTATGGTGTGGGTTTGTCCCACCAAGAATGGCAAACCTGGTCTTCTCATGCTCTTCTGGGAACCTCTGATAAGAACTTGGAAATAAATATGGAACAAGGGGAGTTCTTACTAATTCTATATGATTCTTCTCTATTAAAAATGTTTTCGGTTGTTGAAACTTACAGCTAGCATTTGGTCTCTATTGCTGTTACCCACAATTAAAATTATCTTGTAATTAGGATCATTTAAAAATAACTTCTACATGCCTGACCTGTTCTCTGTGTGACAGTGTTCAGCAACTGCTGATTACTCTGTGGTTGAGTTCAGGGTTATGACTTGGCTATTCTGTGGGCAGTATTAATGTGGGTGGAAATTATTTAGAGGGATTCATCTGTTCTAGGTAAGTAGTATTGGATTTTTGTTACTGTAAAGTCTGTGTTACGAAGAACAAGTCGGTCAGATATTTGTTCACTGACAGAATTATAGGAAACAGTGGGCTTTGGCCTTTTTTGTTCTTAAAAGAATAGTTAATCTTCAAGGTGAAGAGTAGGTTATTTATTTATTTTCTAGGTAATTCTGAATAAAGCATTAAATAATTTTAAAATAGCATGAGTATAGTGGTTTGAGAGGTGTGGGAAACTCCTGTTATGAGCTAGTTTTGCCAGTCACACTTTTCAGCTGGACAGTGGCATAACTGGCTCCTTGATGGAGATCTCAGGCCTTTGAAGATCTCTGAAGGTTCAGCACTCAAAAGAGGTTGTAAATTGCATAAAAGGTAATCTGTAAGTGTAGAGTAGGAGTGTTTAGTGCCTTAACTTTGTTACGGTGTGGTCATGAGTATGTGAGAGGAAAAGTTTAATACACAAAATCAGATAATAAGATGTGATCAAAGATTCAAGACTTTTTTTTTGTTTTCTATTAGATTAGCCTACCACAAATTGCTATTTAATTTACAGTGTTACTGATTGCTTAACAGAAGATTTTATGCATCTTATTTCTCTAGTAACTACTAGTTTTGTCGTGAAACCTTCCTGCATATTTTACTGCCTTTTTGGTTACATAAGCAAAAATTTATTGATAGTAAATAAATAAATGTTTAGTGTAGAGTTAATGCCATATTTGCACCTGGATTATAATGTATTGCTTGAAAAAAAACCCTAAGTTTTCTGTGTTCTGGATATCAGTTTGAATCTGAATGCTACAAGACTTATTGTAGTCACTATCTCAAAATCTCAACAGATAGGAAGGACTGTTTGCATTTTCAACTCAGTACTGGAGCATGATTCTGGATTTAAAGTTCCTGTATCTAGTGTGCCTGTTTGTGTCTTCTCAAAGCTCACTCCGTTAAAGTATGGGGGGAGAAAAAGCCACAACAGAACAATTCACTGCCATGCTACTTGCTCAGAGGAAATTAAGACCCCAGACTCTTTGCAAGGCCCTGCACAGTGGTGCCAGTGCCTTAAGATGACCCATTATCTGCAGTTGTTTGGAGCTTGTATTCATGAAGGGGCAGAGAAATGGGCTTCATATCAAAATCAGTATTGACAGTGGGTCAACAGCAGATGCTTAGACAAGAATAAATGAAAAATGCTGCTGGGGTATCACTGTGTGCTTGCTTACCATTCTGTCTTTCAGTGATTTTGTGGTCTAGGAGCTCCTGAGTTAGAAATCTCATCTTTGAATGTGGAGTTTGTCATGGATTTTCTTCCCATAGTTTGCCCAGCTGCACGAACTTCATGAACTTTAAGCTTAGTAAAACATTTTATGAGGAAATAACTTTTTTTTTTTCCTTTTAAGCTGCTTTTTCTGAATGTCTCGTATTCTTGGAACAGCCAGAAGTTGTTCCATATTTACCTTCCTTCTGTCAGTTGTGATCTTGTGGAAGTTTGTCCTCTCCTTATTTCATCTGCCTTCTTCCTTCCTCTGTTTCAGTGTTCCTCATACAAAAGCAGGGCTGTATCTATCCCATGTAGACAATTTCTGTATCTCTGTATTGGTAAATGAAAATAAACCAGAAGTGCTCACAGAATTGACTTAATATAGGATGTGTGACGGAATTACTTTGTGATGAATTTTTCATTTTTATTCTGCATCTCTCTCCTCATGGTCTGTATAATTCAATTTTATTTTCTTGTCAGCTCAGAGCCAAGCAGCTAGTACTGTTATAGGCAGCTCTCTTGTAACCCGAAGTTCATGTCCCAGCGTGCTGGTAGTCAGCTCTGGGTCGGTTGCTATATATTTCAATTTAAGATCCCTTATCTGTGGATGCTTTTGACCCTCATCTGACTTCCGGGAAGAGGTGCAAATCTGTGCCTTGTTCAGAAGGAAATCAGAACAGCTGCTAAGAGAGCAGTATTCGGTGTTGGAAGGCATCACTACTTTGCTCTTAGGAAGGGTAGGCTAGTTAAGAACATCTGGTCTTTGCATATTTCTTCTTTCCCATCTGTCTTATTTCTTAAGTTTTAAGGAAAAGGGATATTTGGAAATAGAATAATTGCTTCAGGATAGACTAGATGAAGTAGTGAAATAACAGAACAGTGATAAACTTCAGCTTTTGTATTTGTGATATTTTCCTTCAGTAAATGTTCATTCATTTACTTTTTACCTTTCTAATCGGCCATGTATTCAAACAAATCTTTAGCAACTGCGAGTGTTTGAAGCATTTCACAGTTGTCTGGAGCATGCAATAAGATTCAGAGTATTGTGTTGGAGAGACTACGACACTTTATCTAAGTCGCACCGTAATTAATTTGCTATTGAGAATCACTTCGAACTTTGGTAGTGTTTTCTGGCCTGGTGCCGTATAGGTTCTGCACTTTGACACAAGAAATACAGATTGCTAGGAGTTGTGTTTGTTTTGCCCCCTGTGCTGGTAGGCCACTGTTGATGCCATTTTCTGCTCTCTTTTGTCAGTAGGGTATATTCTGTTCTGCATGTTTGTTCCTACAGAAGGCTCTCTTGAAAGCTCAGGAAAAGTGCCCCACAGGCACTTCTGACACTGCCTGCAACTTGGGTGTTTTCTCTGCTCTGGTGGTCAGCTGGTGACCTTGCTGGTCCCATTTTCTTGTAAAGCATACCTCTCTGAACTGGGATCATTTGGGAAATAATGAGGGACGCCATTCAGTATTATATCTTCTTTTTTTGTCCAGTGTAACAACTTTCTCATATATGCTTGTTGAATAGCAAGTAGAATACATGATTTCTTGCACAGCTTCCCCATTTTGATAACATTAAATTGTGGCCACTCCCTTCCCTTCCATCTCAACTGCCATCTCACACAAAGGAGTATAAACACCTAATTTTAAACATGACTCACTTTGATGATTGTACAAGTGTGCTAGATGCTTATTTCTGAAAATTGCTATGACATCCCTAAACCAAACCTAAGTAGGGAGTAACCTGGATGGTTGATTTAAATCTTTTAAGTATACTTCTATACTTGTCCATCAGGGCCAGTCTTTCTGTAAGCGGAGGATAAATGAGGTGAGGATTGTTGCTGCTTTGCAGAGGAGGGAAAAAATAAAAAGGTTGTCACTGGAAAAAATCCTTGATTTACTGCTAATTAAGACAAAGTACATCAAAGAAATTGCCATAAGTGTGTTAGAAACAGAAATCTCTTACTGGTGTGAGGACAGGTAATACTGTAAGCTACTTTCAGCCTTTAACAGACATTAATTGTTAGCTTATGGCTGATGTGCTTTTAAAGTATTTCCTTCTAATAGAAGGTGCTACAAGATGGAACCATGTTGTGAAAAGTGTGTTGTTAGTCCAAGTTAAAGCTTAAAATATAGCTGTGTTCTTGAAAACTTATTTTTAGCTGTATTAGCTTGTAAGTTCAGCATTGGTACATATTTTTTATTCTATAGATTGACATATATTCTAGATGTGTGCACACATTTGTGACTGAGAAACACAAAAGAAATTAGTGAACATCATAGCAGGAAAGCATCTTTCTTGGGGCAGAAATATTCTTTCAGTAAAGTACACCAAGGGTTTGCATGCTGTATGGGAATTGGGGCTAGCCATGACTAGCATTTATCTTGTTTTTGTTTAGCAGTACATTATGTAAAGCAGGCTAGGAGAAGTGGATACTTAGGAGCAAAGAAGGAAAATCATCATGTTTAATTACTTTGAAGTGCCAGAACTTAACCTGCAAGAGTTCTTTTCAGCAAGGTGAGGAGCATGGAAATAAATCTGTCCCTAGAGATCAGCAGAAGAGTTTGTCTGAGATTTCCTGATTCTTCAGTACTGTCCCCTAGAAGCTAATTTACTGGGACTGGCTAGATTAGACAGCAATCAATGAGGGTTTGAATTCCTTTTTCTTTTCCAGTGTACCCAAAGAAATCTGTATTCTGGGTTAAACTTTCATGGCTTTTTCATGTAATGTCATCCACAGTATTTTCCATGGATGTGAACACTAGTAGAAACCTTTAAATCTTTCATTTCTAAAATGTTTGTCATGTTAATGCTCATGCACAGAAACCTGAAAATAAATCTTCCCAGAGACTTTAATTTCACCGAACAAGCTGAACAAAATCCGTATACTGATATTTCTAGTTTCTCAAGCACCTGATAGCCCCTTCCTGCTCCAAAACTTGGAATTTTGTGTTCATGACTAGAGAAAGGGGAACTTGTTTTTGTTATGTGCCGGTAAAGTAATCTCTTGGTGCGTTATGTAACTTTTTAACTGGATGGGGATTTTACCATGGAGATAATGAGAGACTTTGTATCTGATGTGCAATTGTTTTGTTTTGTTTTGTTTAGTGGGAGACTTTGATAAGATCTGGCGTGAGCACTGTGAGGATGAGGAAACTCTGTGTGAATATGCTGTGGCAATGAAAAACCTTGCAGATAATCACTGGGCAAAAACTTGTGAAGGGGAAGGCCGAATTGAATGGTGTTGCAGGTAAATAATGTATTTGAAACACGCAATTGCACGCTTCTACTTGCAATTATTTATAATACAAAGCTTACGTGGTTTTTATTTTTTGCCAATATTTAACATTTATCCTATAGCATGTTAATAATTTTTTACTTTCTTAAAGAAATACCTTCTTAGTGTTCCCGCTTACTAAGGAAATAGCTTATGAAGTGTTTTGTTATTAGGTGATCCTTTTTTGAAGTATTTTCAACAATTTTTTTTTTCTCAAATATTGAAGCTGTTTGCAAATAAACCTATGAAGTAATTTTCCATACTGTTGAACCTAAGCTGAGTAAATGCAGCGAGTGTAACTCAAGTTTAATTTTCAGGGGTTTGGTTTGGTTCGTACCTATAATAGTGTTTGATCTCTAAATGCAAATCTCTGGTACTTAGTTTTCAATTCTTAATCTCCTGTGACAGACTTTAACCACTGTGAAACCTGTTTTAAATGTATTGAAAACTCTAAAATTCCTATTAGTCATAAACATCTAGCTTTTATTGTGCTATCTGAACTGTAAAGTCATAAAATGAGGAGCTAAACTGTTTTAATTCCTGAGGAAAATAAATACTAAAATGAGAAATGTTGGTCATTCAATTCCTGCATACAATTGGCATCCAAGACATACTATGGAATCTGTACAGCAGAATAAAACAAAATGCTGTTGAGATTTAAATGGGAAGAGAGGGTATCAATGGCCTTGCCATTGCAAAGGGAATGACTTCAGAAAACCAAAAAGTGACTTTGTGTGCCACTTTGTAGGTCCTGCAGATGAGCGTTGCAAAGTGCTGAGCAAAAGACAGCAAAGAACAATAGATGTGGTATTGTTTAAATTCTTTTGAGCCCATAAAACAAAAAAGAGAAGAGGGAATTGACTGTGAAACAGTTGATCTTGGTGGCAGCTTGGGCTGTTCTGTGGCTTCTGGAAATGGAGCAAGTAATAACAAGCTGGGGTTTTCTCCCTAGCATAAACTCTTAGGTATTTGAAAGCCATTCCTTTACTTACCAATGTTTTATCCTTTAGCTTAGAAAAAATCCATCGTAGTTGAGTGTTTCTTCATAGATGCCTTTCTGGACATGCTTTGTGTAACTTTGTCCTAATTACGTGAGAGGTGACTCAGTTAAAAAGAACTAGGCCCTAAACTGGGCAGAGCATTTCAGTGGCTTTGTCGGGGATAAATAAAGAGATTTTATTGAGGTTGTAGTAGACTCTCGTTTATGCTGTTGACCTTGCTTGGTGGGGGGTTGATGTTTTGTTAGTTTTGGGTTTTGTTGTTTGAGGTTTTTTGTTGGGTTTGTTTGTTTGTGTGCTTGGGGTGGTTTTTTTGGTAATTGGCATGGCACTGACTTCCGCTCCGTTGTGATCCCCAGGTGCCTATTTCTGTGTCACAAGCTTCCTGAGTTGCTGTTTGTTTAGTGGTATTTGTGCTATTCATTACTTCTGTGGAAATGCTGATATTTGTATTTCTCTTTTCTATGTTACGCTCCCCTGAATCATATTGAATTCTAATAATGTGATTTCTTGCAGCATCTTCCTCCCACCCTGCCCTGATTTGGCATCATTATCAGATCACTTATAAAAAACTGACTGACTGAAACTGACTGTTCCTCTGTTCAGGTTATCTGGGAAAAAAATAGTTGTACTGGACCCAGGACAGATTCCATGGAACATTGCTTGATATTTTCTTACAATTTGATTGTCAATTAATATGTGAAACATTTTCAATAGAGCTGTGTGTTCTTACTCTAATTTCAGCTAAGAGTAATCCCTTAGCTTGTGGAGAGTTCGTCTGTTACCCTGTAGGACAGGATAATGTTTCTTGTGGACAGGGGAGGACAATTGATGACTTGTATATTGAAGGTGTTGGGCTCCCACTTGGTTTCTGTTATAGATCATTTACAAAGTAAATGTCCAGTTTGAGCTTTGCAGCCTGAGCTCATACTAGGAAGAGAATGAACCCCCTAAGAGACACTGAAATACTCTGGCTTGGTATAAAGCTTCAGATAAAGCGCATAGCTTTTCAGTTTGCAAAGTCAAGGGATCAGGAGTTTTTACATTGGTAGAAAAAGAGAGGGTACTTTTCACTTCTGTGTGTCTCAGATTATACCGAGGACTGGATTGCTAAATACCAGAACATATCAGATTGACTTTGTGTTCTGCTGCTTTTTGTTCCTTCCCCAAGGGCCAAGGGGTGTGCCAGACAGGTGGCAGGTCCCATTGTCGTTACTCCTCCTTGTGCCTGCGTGCAGAACTGCGTGCAAGAGAACTTGCATGAGATTTAAGTGAAAGCTTTTGCTCAATGCTTATTACTATGTTACCATGACAGCAGGAAGGTAGCTGTTTCATATAAGATGAATTTTAATTTGTGAGTGGAATGCTGAAAATAGTTTGGAACCACCAGTGTATCCCTCCTGAAGAAAGGAGAGACTGAGTTTTGTTTTAATTTGAAGGAAGATCTTTTCAGAGATCTGAAACTGAGAAGTGTTTTTTCCATTAGTTAAAAGGAAAAAAAAAAGTACAAAAGACTTTGTGGGTTTTTGTTCTTCCCTTCATTTTCCTTGTATTCTTTTAGGATCTGATAAAATAAATCAGTGTAGAATAACCACTAGAGAAGCTATGTGTACTTCTCAGGATCAAAAATAACAATTTTGCTTTTCTTTCAATAGTCTTTCTGTTGAAGTTGTTTAGTTGAAGACATTGGAAAAATTCTGATGTTAATTCTTAAACCAGATGACATAAAACTTACTGTTTTACTTCTTCATTGGTGTTGATTTAAAGAACATGTATCCAGACTCTAGAAACTATAAAAGATGGAAAGCAGTACATGGTAGACTGTGCTGGTGGCCATATGCTGAGTTGTATAGGGCCATTCTTGTTTATTGTTTCAGGGCAACGTTATAGAACTGTTCACTGGGGAGAGGGACGGGGGAAGAGGGATTAAAACTTTGTACGCTTTCAGATCCAGGTTGATGATCCCCTGAGTGGTGGTGTAAAAAGCCTGGGCAACTCTCAACTGTTCCTTCCTTCCTTCCTTCCTTTATATATATTTAAAAAATTGAATGTGAGTAGCAAGTGATATTTGCAAATTAACACTTCTGTTTCTCTTTCATTTATATTACAACACAAAACTTTAAAGAAACCAAAATAGGGTAAGATGGTGTTTACCCTGAGTAATTGTTGTAACACTTTAATTTTTGCTGGCATAGGTAGGCTGGTGAACCTTTGTACGGACAATGAATGCCAGCCTGTTCTGGTTCTAGTTAGAACAGAATAAGCCAGACCAGCAGGTTTTCTTCTTTTTGTTGCTTCTGCCTCAGTGTTAAGACTTGTGTTGACTTGACTGTTTTTTTAAAGAGTAAAAAATAAAATCTCCTCCTCTAATTATCATGACAAAACACTATCTAGACCTGCATTTTTTTTAAAAAAGTCTTTTGACTGTTTAATGTTCAAAGAAATACAGTTCTGATGAAATTAATGACAGGTGAGTCCAGAACTGTTTGGAAAAATTTGCAGAGAATAGATGTGACAAGCTTATCTTAAAAATGTGATTTACTGAGAAGGATTCTGTCAAAGTTTGTCCCTGTATCCATAACGAATCAATACTTTTATTAGCACTCTGCTAGAGTAAAGTGTATTTGTTAAATTTGGAAATGAGACCAAAGAGAGAGGACTTGTCACTCTGAGAGCAGAATTAAAGTTAATACAGTTGTAAACTATACTAAACATTATCGATTATATTAAATATCAGCTGTACAAATAAAGGCCAGGGAATAATTGATTGCGTTAGTTTTTCAAAAAACCATTTGGATTCTGAAGCAGGCCATAAACTGAATATGAAGTGGTCATGGGATGCTTTTGCAGTAGAGGCAAATATCATACTTGATTGTGTTAATGAGATTGTCCACAAGATATGTAAAGTACTACTCTGACTTTATTTAGCATTGCTCTTAGCCAAACGATTGCCTTGGCCACTACATTTAAAAAATAACAAGCAGCAGCTCAAGTCCAAGAAAGATAAAGAAATTATGAAAAATCTTTTATTTTTTTCCACAAAAGCCTTGGTGTTCTTTTCTAGAAACTGGAGCTGTCTCGTCAAAAGAAGAGAAGGCTAAGTAATGTATTAGAGGATCTTTGAGAATAACAGATCTCTGCTAGAACTGGAAAGCTGATCCTGTTCAATTGGAAGATTGAATGAATGAGTGTTTGCAAGTCCCTTCAACACATTTTGCAGGTTTTTTTGATGAATGTCATTAGTCGAGCAATTCACTGCAAGGAGAATGGTATTGAGGGAGTTGTCAGAAACAGCGGGAGTGGAACCATTTAAAATGGGAAAAGACAATGTTCACGTTTATATGACAGTCTTAATTTTTGCTGTTAAACGCATTGTTTGCCGATGATACTAAATTGTGAGGAGTTGTTAACGCCCTTCTCCCTTGAAGGAAGACAGGCTCTCCAGAGAGACCTCAACAAATTAGAGGGCTGGGCAATCACCAACTGTCTGAATTTTAACAAAGACAAGTGCCAGATTCTGCACCTGGGATGGGGCAACCCTGGATGTACGGACAGACTGGGGAATGAGATAGTGGAAAGCAGCGCTGGCAAAAGGGACCTGGGGGTCCTGATCGATGGCAAGTTGAATCTGGGTCAGCAGTGCCCTGGCAGCCAGGAGGGCCACCCCTGTCCTGGGGTGCATCAGGCACAGCATCGCCAGCCAGGCAAGGGAGGGGATTGTCCCGCTCTGCTCTGCCCTGGGGCGGCCTCAGCTCAAGTCCTGTGAGCAGTTTTGGGAGCCACAATATAAGAAAGGTATAAAGCTCTTAGAGAGCATCCAAAGGAGGGCCACAAGGAAGGTGAAGGGCCTTGAAGGGAAGCCATATGAGGAGTGGCTGAGGTCACTTGGTCTGTTCAGCCTGGAGAAGAGGAGACTGAGGGGAGACCTCATTGCAGTTACAACTTCCTCATGAGGGGAAGAGGAAGGGAAGATACTGATCTCTGTGTTGACCAGTGACAGGACCTGAGGGAACGGCCTGAAGTTGTCAGGTAAGGTTTAGGTTGGATATCAGGAAAAGGTTCTCCACCCAGAGGGTGGTTGGGCGCTGGCACAGGCTCCCCAGGGAAGTGGTCACAGCACCAAGCCTGACAGGGTTCAAGAAGTGTTTGAACAATACTTTTGTGCACATGGTGTGACTCTTGGGGCTGTTCTCTTCAGGGCTAGGAGTTGTACTTCAGTGACCCTGATGGATCCCTTCCAACTCAGGATACTTCTATGATTCTATGAGTGCTTTGTTTTGACAAGAGCATATTTGTTTGTTGAACACTAGAGCTACTTAGAGCAATGATCATATGATAACTGCTGACTATTTTCAAGTTCTTTGAATCCTCTGGCAATAAAAGATAATGCCTCCAGAAAGTGGCTTAGGGTGGACACAGCACAAGAGAAACATATGATTACAGATCTAGTTGGATCTCTTGAAAGGAAAATGTCTCAAACCCCTAGAACTGAGACCAAATATCAAAAACAAAGTGGAAAAATGTATTATATACAAGTTTCTCAACTTGAAGTTTAAAAAAATATAATTATGCTGATAAAAAATTACGATACTTTACACTGAGAAACCTGGTGTTCTCACCTCTGCCGAACACTCTATTTCCTTAACCTGAAGCTGGGTGCGCATGACAATCACGAAATATTTTTAGTCCAGAGGAAACTTGACTGCTCTTCTAGGTGTGATTAATGTGTACAAGGGCAATTGAGACTTCTCTGTCCCTTCGCTTTGGAGTTTGGGAGGTGGATTGGTTAAACTTGTAGAAGCATTTGCAATTTTATTTTTTTTCAGGCTAGCAGCTCCGAGACTAGACATTTATAAACTTGTTCCTCAGTGTGTGAAAGGAGGGGAGATAATGTTTTGCAGACAGAAACCATGATGAGAAGTCCAGACATTCTTCAGCTCTGAAGGGAAGTTTGTTATTTCTCTGTACCCTCACTGAAAGCCATCTTCAGTATTAGGTCTTGTTTAGTAAATATTCTAAGGAACATGAGTCAAGCTCACCTTTTCCTCATTATAAAGCGGAAGGAAGGAGTCAGGCAATAAAACTGGGTGCTTGAAATCCTCAAGCATTGATTACAGCTATCAGAAACTGGTTTTTGCCATGATAAAAGTTGACCACACCAGCTTTAATTTAGTTGTTCATTATTACTTGAGGAGAAGAATTAATTAACGATTCTGTTATGGCTTTTCCATTCCATATAGTGTTTCTTGGCAATGTCCCCCTCATTTTTTTTCATTTTATATTCTATTGAAACTCATGGATTTAGTCACTCTTTTTGAAAACAAAGCTTCTCTTTTATTGCTGGAGAGTATTAACAAAATCATATGTATTCACATTGGCTTTTTCTGAGACTCCTTTACGTGTCCAACCCAAATGGTAGACAGAGAAGGGGAGTCAACTGGAACAGGTTATTTACCATTTGAGATTTGAAGTGTGGAAAATAAGTTTCACTGAGGAAATACAGAGATTTGATTTTTTGATTTCTTTTTTAAAGCAAAGACATGAACTGCACACTTCACCCAGAAACCTAACCTGTCTCTCATCTAGGAAACTGAAACAGTTTAGATCTGAAATATTTATTTCACCGCTTGTGTGAACTGTAGCAAGTGTCAGCTCAGGTAGCATTTACATTGCACAATTCTTCACAAGCAAGTATGTTAATTGTAGAGCTAATATTATGTCATCAGAGACTGAATGTTTAATTGTCAGTTAAAAATGGAGCCATATCAGTTTTTAGAATTATAAAATAGATTCCTTAATTTTCGCTTTGTAGATAATTGAGATGCTCTGTTCCTTACTTGAGACAGTTGTTAAATGTAGAGTCTTATATAACTGCATACTCAAAACCAGAGTGATCAATGATGGCTTTTAATGGCAGTGAAGTTAAACATCTGACTACATCAGCAAGTTACCATGGGGTAAACTATAGAGTGCATTTTCTCTGCTATCTACCAGGGCAGTGAGTCCCCCTTCATGTTCCCCCATGCTCACCGTTACCCCACAGGAGGTGTGAGGGTCACTTCCACCGGGGAGTACATAGACAACTCCTCTGAGAGCTCAGGAGCCTAAAGGGCAGCATGTAGTAATCATTCCAGAATGACACTGATGTCAGAAAAGCATTAAGGGGAGATAGCCCTCAGTGGCTATGAGGTGCAGTATGATCTGAGGGGGTTTTTTTGGATTGGATGGATTTGGCTGGGGTATTTTGGTACCTTGTGGTACTGCACCAGTATGCTGAGCCTGGGATCTGAACGTGAAGAATTTTATCCATTCTTGGGCCTTCCTGTGGCACTGGCCAGTTGTCCGCCAGGCAAGACGCAGAAGTAGGAGATGCTTCTCCTTGTGGTTGACTTTGATAGTGTCTTATGTGCAAACGAGGAAGGTCTTTTATGAAGAATATAGAATTAGGAGAACTCAGTTGACATGATAGGGGTAGAAGGATGGAAAAAATATACATTTGCATCAGTACCAAGAACGAGGAAGAAACAGCTTCTCAGCGACAAGAGGAATTCGCACTTTACAAGTAGGTGGTTCTCCTGTGCTCATTAAGTGTTAAGCTGGGTGGCATACCAGCTTCTAGGGAATTAAAAGGTTAATAACATGAATAGCTGAGAAAAAAAGACCACATTTTTCCAAGGCTATGAATTCTCTCATGTCTTGCGTGTCAGTGCAACACTACTTAAACTGCCATTGATTATGGATGTTTTAAGAGATGTAATGAGAATAAAAGACTTAGAATAAAAATAAAGAGACTGCAGGATGCTAACAAAGTGGTGTGGTAGCTGATAAACTGACAAAAAAGATTTTTCTTTCCAAGTTTCATGTCTTTGACTAATTGATACACAGAACTAAACAGTTCTATATTTCTCACATGCTTATAAATAAATAATACAATGTCTAAAACCACTTTATTTAGCATACCAGCAGTAATTCAAGTGGTTTTTTCTGGGGTTCTCTTTTGTTTATTGATCTTTTTAAAATTTCTTTCCTGTTAAGTTAAGTGACTGGCTCCTTATACTTAGTTAATTTTAGAGTTGTTGTCTTTCCATACATGCAATCTCTAACGAATGGAGTTGCTATGATTTTGCAATCTATATGTCTGGTATGCAGCCTGGACTGGAGCATCTCTCTTTTGAGGAAAGGCTGAGGGAGCTGGGCCTGTTCAATCTCAAGAAGAGACAACTGAGAGGGGACCTCATCAAAGTCTGTCACTCTCTGAAGGGAGGGTGTCAAGAGGATGGACCAGGCTCTGCTTGGTCATGCCAGCCAACGGGACAAAAGGCAGCGGGCAGAAACTGATGCACAGGAAGTTCCACCTGAAAATGAGGAAGAACCTCTTTACTGTGCAGGTGACTGAGCACTGGAACAGATTGCACAGAGGTGGAGTCTTCCTCACTGAAAATATTCCAGAGCCCTCTGGACACAATCCTGTGCCATGTGCCCTGGGATGACCCTGCTTGAGCAGGGAGGTTGCACCAGATCACCCATTCTGGGATTACACATTTCTGACTCACGGTGCTTCCTTCCTACCTATCTTGGGGTAAAGGGACTTCTCTCTGTACCTGTTTGTGTATGTTTCCATCTAAGAAGCTCAGTGCCACTCCAGTGACTTTTTTTTCATTGTCCTTCACATCTTATATGATGAAGAGATTGGGTATATTTGATGCCTAAAATATCACCAAACCTTAGATAAGCCCTGTGTATTCCAAGTCCTTGTCACTATTTGTGATTTAAATGCAACATTATACTAGCATGTCCATTCTTAAATCTGTGATGGGAAGTGTCATTATCTCGATCCTGCTTTGTATAAGATATTACTAAAGTACGCTTGAATTTATGTTTTCTGGAATATTTCCTTCAAACCTCTGCAGTTTTGTTAGAGGAAAATGGAGTGAATTTCAAGAAAGCATCATAAAAATGAGTTGTTAGGAAAACTTTATTCAAACAAGTAGTATTTCTGTTAAAATTTCCGTGCAGATACTTGGCTGGCACATTTAATTAAAAAAACTGAATTGTGCACAGTGAGTCTGGCTTTTTAATTTCACAGCAACAATTTTTTTCCAGTTCTAGTTATATTTTGTGGGTGAAATTCAGTTATTCTGAAACATAGTGCTTGCTTCTCATACAGTAATGCTGACTACTGGTTGAAGTACACAAGAGCTATTTAACTTTTTTGTAACATTAATTTCTTTAAACTGGCTAATATTTCTGTTCAAATATGATTAGATTATTTCATTCTGGCTTCTGTAAGAAAAATAAGTAAATATGGGGAAAAACCGAAAGCTAAAGTCAGTCTTGTACAATAATACAGCTACTATCTGTTACTTAAAATATGTCCAGGTAAACTCAATTAAAATTAAAAACTGGTGGATGTAAGTTTGCTCATACATCTGGATTATGTTTCTTTTCCCCCAGCTTATGTGCCAGCAAGACACGCATTTCAAATCCTTGTATTTACAGGGAGCTACTTGATAGCTCTTTGCACTATAGTGGAGAACTGAGCTGAAGTTTGCTTTCTGGCGATATTCTGACTAGACTTCTGCTGTCTTATTTTAAAAGTCTATCCAGATAAAAATATTTTGAATCTGTTTACTCAGCTGTGTCTTACAGCATAATTTGGGGGAGAAAAAAACCCCAACAGCCCACCACTCAACTTTAGTGTGTTGCTGGGTGTATGACATCTTTTTTAAAGCTGATTTACCAAAGCTGAAATAAAACCCAGATTTGTTTAAAAGCTGACTGCACTTGTATCTCTTAAACCTCTGGTATGTGTCTTAGCTGTAGTAATGACTGGCAAGAGCATTCAGTTTTCCTGGGGAATTTTTCTTTTTTGTCTTTGCAGTGTATGCCGAGAATATTTTCAGAATGGTGGAAAAAGAAAAGCACTTGAGAAAGATGAAAAAAGAGCACTTCTTGCTTCTAAGACCACTCCAGCTTTAAATGTTCCTCAGACTCCCAAGATTGAAGATCCTTTGCCAAACTTTGGCTTGACAAATCATGAAGCTATGACAGAAGAGTAAGTTTTACTTGTTTTTCAGACTTTTTTTCCCCTTTTTTGAGTGTTAAAACTTACCCCTACATATTTTTCCCCATAACATGTTAGATCAGTCTGATGTATTTTTAATAGTTAAGAAAGGGCATTTTCATGTGAATACATGCATTTCAAGAGCTGTTTATGTTGTAGTATATTTTGTTGAATGCCAAAAAAAAATTGCTTGAGAATGACAACTTAGTCATCTTCATTTAAGTGCTAGAGCAATTTCACTTTAGTATGTCATTGGTGTGCAAAGCAATTTATATTAAACCTTGAGGTGAAATAAGGGAGATGTTAATTAAGTTAGAATCTAATGGCTGTTCAGCACTGTTGAAAAGTCAATTGCTTATGTAAGTACTAAGTGCCAAATGTAAATATCAGAGTACTTAAAACTTTCTCTTCATAAATAATTGCAGAGAAACTCTTGATTCCAATTACACACTTCAAAAGCAATTTGGAATTACAACCCTTAACTTTTAATGTGCTAGCTTTCTGATGACTGGCTTTGCAGAACTTGTAGTATCCTTGAGGTATTTTCCAAACAACAGTTTTAATTTTGTTTGTGACCTTCAGTCATGTAAGAATTTTATTTTTGGCATCCAGGGCTAACTTTATTATTTCTGAAGTCCCACTCTCCATTTTTTTTTTCCCTAAATAACATGGCTCGTGCTTGTGGCTATTCCATGTGTGATGGAAAAAAATTCATATTTTGCAAGTACAATGAAGTAATGAATGCATAAGCACAGAATCTATAAAAAATACACTTATTATTTGTTTCATATTCTTTATAGATCAGTTCTTAGAAGTTCCTGCCATATTGTTTTTTCTGTTGTGTGAAGAGATTTTTTTCCTCATTATTGTAGCATGTCTGCTGTGATCAGCACTTACTTGAAGCTAGATGTAGTATCAGTTAGGGAGAGAATGACGTTTCACTAATATTAGTAGGTGTGTCTGTCCTTAGGAGCTGGTATCTTTTGTGTCTCTCGTGTTTGTTTAAATCAATAGGTTTGATAATCATAGACGCTTCAAAACTGGCTACCAGTGGGAGGCATCGTCAGGATGAAGCATTAGCTCTCTCTTTGCATCTCTTTCTGCAGTTAATATCGGCTGTTGAAGAGCTAACTTCACCTGCCTGCTCGCTACCAGTTGTTTGTAGCCTTCCCTTTTGTTCTGACTAGTGTGTACAGAAAGGAGTTAATAGAGAATTTTTATAAATGATTTTTAAAGTATTTGTTAGTATAGTGAATGTTGATGATTGTTATTTTCATTCTCAAAACTTTAAAAATATACACACCCCTAAAAATATACCTGGCAAAGGCAAGTTTTATAATGTTTACCTAAGTAAGCTACAAATGATTGTAAGGTGCTTAGTAGCTGTACAGACCTTCAACAACAAGGCATAACTGGTCTAAGTTACTGCCCAGAGAAATCAAAATTCAGTTTCTTTCTTGGCTGCCCTACAGAAGAAATGACAGAGTTTTATCAGAAAGAAAATGGATCGTGTATTACACAAAGCAGAGATCTCTTCTGAAATGCTTTTTTATCATGTCTACACTGATCTAGTAGTGAAGTCTCAAACTTGGTACAAGGGGTATGAGGGAACCTACACACAGTGTTTAAAGACTGTCACTCCATTCTGGTCATGTAACACCACAAATAAGAGTTAGGGGTTTGTCTATCAGTATGACTAAGCCTGTGACTCTGTTTTATCCTGGTAGGTGTAAAGGCAGTAATTCTGTTCATCCCATACATAATCCTCTCTCAGGTAGTATTAAAAACAGGTAGGAGCTCTTTCAGAACTTACCTTACAAGCCATTGTAGAAAGACTGTACTTTGCTTGGTAAGGAGCAAAGATAGCTTGGTAATAAAAAGTTCAACAGGTAGTAGAAAAGATGTTGGGTGATGTGAAGAGAAGTAGGCACTCAGTCAGCTCTTAAAGGTGATGGTGAGAAATATAGGAACCAGAAGTGCAAAGTTTACTGCAGATCAGAATGTCAGCTACTTTGATGAACCCAGTTCCAGTCGCTCATGTTGCTCACCTCTTTGCCAGAAAATAAAATTGAATCTCTCAAAAATAATTAATGTGAGCAGTCCTTTTTTTTGCTTTCATCTATATGAAAAGTAAGCCTTTCCACTTGTCCACAGTACTTCCTTCCATCCCAGAATGAGTTCCCTACATGTAATTAGAAACATTACAACTGCACCTGCTGTGAAGCTGGATGTCAAAGTGACTCAGTTTTGCGAGATAAAAGTGGCTGTTCTATGCTGTTTAACAGCTCCTCCCTTCAATAAATCAGCCCCCCCCCCCTTTGCTTTCTCTGTTTGAGTATTTTTTCTCTTCTTTTTCTGTCAACTTAAAGAGTCTTGCTTTTTATCCTTAGTGGTAAAAATCACAACCATTTTGGTATGGATTCTTTCAGATACTAACTTGACCTCTGAAGGTACAACCTATCATTCTTTCTTTCATATGTATCTCAGACAGCTACGCCTTCCCGTTGGGTGTATTTATGCATGGATGTTATGAAAGGTTTGAGGCTTAGCAGTGTTACCACTCAGAACCAGGTGTAGATATTTGTTCTTCTCTTCTGGCAGCAGCATAAGGCTCGTGAATTATTTCCCCTCCCATGCTTGATAAATAATACCGTAATTTAAAACTGTAAAAAAGGCAATCAGCGCTTGAAGTGATTCCTTTCAGAGATCAAGTGACTTTTCTTATGGTCATGCAACTGTTCTATTTTTATCTACTTCCAAGAGAAAATGTCACTTACCTGTACAGCACCTCGTTGAATGCATTGATGCATTTTAAGGGGGCTAATAGTCAAGAGCTGGAGTCCATTTAATCAAGTTAGAGTCATAGAACTGTTTGGGTTGGATGGGACCTTCAGGATCATCCAGTTCCATCCACCCTGCCGGAGCAGTGACAAGTTCTTAAGTAAAACAAGTGCGGGATGTATTTAAAATGCACTCATTTTCCAGATTACGCCCCCTTCTTTTACAGTTTCTTATAATTTACCTACTCACATTTTGTTTTTCTACCTGCACAAGAACGCATTTAAGAACTGTGGATTCAAGATGTGTTTGGAGATTGCTTACAGTGGCAAAGTAGTTCCCATGCTGTTAATGCTGCCTTGACTGAAAATCATTAGGAGACATGGAGCTGAAGGTGATTACCAATGAATTCAACAAGAGTACATTTCTAACAGAGTCACTGGCTCCATGATTGCCATGTAGATTACGGTTACAGTCTCACTGAGGAATCTGACCTAAGAGTTACAGTGCTGAAAAGTAGGTATCTGAACTAGTGAACAGGAATCAATGGTCCCTGCTCTCTGTGTATGTTGGTAACAGTATCTAAGTGCTCCTGAAGAGCTTCAAAATTATTTCGAGCACCTGACTAGTGTCCTGTTCCTGCTGATAACTGATAGCCTGAGAATTGCTACTGATTCATTGCATCTGTATTCCAAGAGGCAGCAAAACCTGACAAGCAACAGGAAGTCAATACACAAGTAAGCATCTGAATCTGCTGCTTTTTTATATTCAAAGTATATTTGCATTGAACATAGTCTCCTACAAGACTCCTTGGATGTGACACACCTATCAGAGTGAATTTGCCCTGGATCAGATGTCTTAGTTCTGTTGTCCATTAATATAGATGAGAATTTCTGGGTTCTCATTAGTTCAGAATACAGAGTCGTAGCTTTCCACAAGCTTTCCAATGTAGCTTCATTGTTGCTATGAGTACAGGCATGGCTTGGTTTTACTCTATTGGCTCTGCACATCTGTTTCTGAAAGTTTTTTTGCAGTTCTCTCCAGGGCTGAGCCTTTCCCAGAAACATGACAAGTGATATTTTGGAGATGCCAATTGGTTTTGGCTACAGAAACTTGAAGCAAAAAACATTTGCTTTCTGGAAGGTTATTCTCTTCTCTGCAAAGTCCCTGTGAAAGCTGTAACCTTGTTTGCCTCTGTTAATGGATTTTGGATAGTCTAAGATGTTACAAATCATCATGGAATTTTTTTAGATTGCAGCCTTGTAAATGATGCAATTTATGTAGCTGTTCTCAGTTTCCCTTTTCAGCTCATGAAATTTTAACTCTGGTGTCTAGTGTGACTTCAAAATTAGTAAATACCACCAAAAAGTTAAAAGTGAGAAACACAAAACAATATGAGAAAGCCTGTCTAGTGGACACACAGTTTGCCATTTTATTTACTTACTACAAATGCACCAGTTAATAGTATTACAGCTGCTCTGAACAAAACTCTTTTGCTTGAGGACCATGTGCTTTTACTGATGGAGCTTGGTTCTCTAGGTATCTCAGCAACTGAAGGTAAGGCATTCACTTATATTAGTCACTACTGTGGTGTTCTGTGAGAATCTTTTGCATTAGTTATCTGAAATTGTAAGTCAGAATATAGCTTTAAAAGTTGCATTTAATAAAACTTAATTCTTGCTGCTCCTTAGGCTCCTTCACTCCTTGGGAAAGATCAGATTACTTGATGTTGGTAGCTGCTTTAATCCATTTCTGAAGTTTGAAGAATTTCTTACAGTTGGCATAGACATTGTTCCAGCTGTTGAGGTATGTAATGTTTGCTGTATTTAATATAAATTTGATCCTCAGATTTGTGGAATGCCTCAAAATGACTGTAAAAAAAGTGTGTTTAATACTTACATGTTTTCTAAATATCTGTGTTTTAGTAGGAACTAAACACTGCATCCTTTCCTGTCCTAGTCCTAGTTGTGTTTTCGTTTAAAAATACAATTTTTTCCCCAGAGCTATGCCTTTATAATGGCGTTATTAATCTTGAAATTGGAAAATTTTAGTAGCCATCTTTTAATGGTATTTCAGATGAGTCCCTGCATCTTAAAAGGTATAAATAACAATTAAGTAGGCTCATGCTTAGGTGAGAACCTCTCAGAAGCTGCATAAATTGACCAAAGGAAATGATCAGTGACTGTATTTGGTGAGTTTTTCTGGGGAGATTTAGTAATCAGAAGTGCACTGTAAGGGAGCATTTCTGTTTATTGCTAGAAATATTTTTGAGCTTCCACAATCCAGAGGACAAATTTATCAGCACATTTGGGGTAAATTGCTTCATTTTCTCTTGGCAGTAAGGTTCTCAAATGCCTTCATTCTGCTGTAATCATATGTTCTTTCTGTCTTTTGCTCTCGACCCAACTTCTGTCGGCACTAATTGCATTTATCAACCACGCAAAAGGATAAGGTGGAGTAAAAATTTTTGAAAAGACACAGAAATACATTTCTGACAGAAAACAGAAAAGCACCTTGACTACTTACAGTTAAAAATCAGGCTCTGTTAAAATCTGTGGCCTAAGGTAACCCTCTTTAGAAGTGGAGAGGTGAAAAGAAGTGTACAGGTGAAATAATACCGTTAACTGGAAAGTAATGTTCTCTTATCTGCTGCAGTGGGATTTACATGCTAAATGCCTGGTAGTTTGTTGTTGTTACCATGTTTAGTCCATTAATACCTCATTTGTATTTCTGCATGTATGCTGAGAGATACTGAAAGATATTCTTTAAAAATTTGAGTCTGATAAATTGCTTTTAAAAGCAATTCAATGTTAGTTCCATCTAAAACACAAACGTTGAGTAGATTTCGTCTTGCCTAATTTGAAACACAGGCATCATGATTGCTTTCCACCACTTTGGAGGCTGTAGGACTGTGTAGGGCTGTTGGGCATGACACAGGAGGTAAAAAAGACACATGCCACTGAAATGGCAGCCTCTGGCATTTAAAGTGGAAGTACGTGGCAAGTGAATTTCTAGGTATGATATATAGATGCTCAGTGTCTACATCTCAGGTTCTAAGTTCTAATTGCAGTCAGTGAAGATCTATTAAAAGCAGTTAAACCTAAATATCTGCTGGTTGATGGTGAGGTGAATTGGGTTCTGTATTGACTAATTCTCCAGTGACTATAATGGCAGCCTAGGTACCTACCATTACACGAGTTGAACCTAAACATTAATTTTTGAGTATGCCTAGTTAATATTTTTCTATCTTCTAATCTGTTGTTCTGTTTTCGTAAGAAAGATACATTTGTTCTCATGAAAATCAATTTAAATGTGCAGTGACCAAAACCATTATTGGGAAAAGTCCTGAAAAAGTAACTTCTGTGGATTTAACGGAGGAACATAAGCAATTTCTATGTACTAACCAGTTCTTTAGATTCTCTCCCAGTACAAGGGACCGATAAGATAATTGATTTCTGGTCGTCTGACGTGGTTAGTACCATAGCTTCATGGTAGGAACTTCCCAGAGTACTAATGTACATGTGGTTACACACGTGCTTACTCTGAGGCCTGTCTCAGGCTCACCAACATCTTTGATTCTCTTGGATGCTTTGGCTTGTTCAGGGCACCTTGAAGCCTGGCTAGTAAGTGTTCTTGGAGGGACAGGGAGTACAGTTTGAGCAGTCAAACGCATCTCCTAGAATAAGCTTAGTCCTACCTGCAGAACAGAATTAATGAGCCCTGATGTACTGAAGATGACTCTGCTTTGAGCTGCATCAGCACCATAACCTCCTGAATAAATTTATCTTTAGGCCAGCAGTTGCCTGGGCTGATTTAAGGTTTTTGGAATAACAGCCAGAGGTTTATTATGGTAGTTAATGTCATCTCCTGACCTGAAAAATTGATCCTGATAACTTGTGGCAAAAGCTGAAAGTAAAAGAACTGGTAAAATTTTCTGATTTAGCAGGTTTCTTAGGTACCTGCCTAAGAAACCTTTTGAAACAAATTGAAGCACAGAGGCTTCTTACAAAGCCAGTTTCTTGAATACTGTTGATTAGAGGATTAAATCATTCTTTCTTTAATAAAAAAAGATTATCCACCTTCATATAGAAATGCTTTGGATATAGACTAAGTAGTTGAGTAATACTTCAATTAATTTGGAGGAATAAGAAGGATATAATTGTAGAAATACTAGGAAAGGAACTGAAATGTTAGTTATGTAACTAAAGGATAAATGTCTTCAAAATATTTAGAATCTCTGTTTCATATACAGAAAATGCAAACTGTAGATACATGAATATGGAAATACATTTCCAGTGAAGGGTTTTATGTTTTGAGAGAGAGGGAAACTGCTTACCAAGAAAAGATTAATACTTTCTTTAGTTAGGCAGTATTCACTCCTTTCCAGTGTCCTCATGTAAAGTACACTGAGGGAAGCATACATTGTTAGAAGCTAGGAGGATGGAAACTGAGACTGGAGTTTGCAGCAGATGTTGTATTGGAGTAAATATAGTCTGAGACCATAAAAAAAAAGAGGCTGGAAGGGTACTGGAGTTAAGAATTAGAATATATATCTCGATACTTGGGGGTCCCTTCCAACTCAGAATATTCTGTGAAATATCTGTGAAAATTATTCACATAAGTAGGATTGTGTTCTTAGATCTCAGTGGATTCACTGAGATCTAACTGTTGTTTCAGTGTCTGTGAGGACTTAAACATCAGTTCAAGATTTGTGTATCTGAAGTTTAGTAGCAAACTCCAGTTTAGCAGAATTTTTATCCTAAAGCTGGTTACGGATTCCACTTGAAACATACCTTAGTCCTGAAATTGTCTTTAACGTTATTTCTGCATAACTAATCTGTGTTCCTCCCCTACTCAGAAATACTTGCAGTCTAAATTGGTTTTTTCAACTGTGTATGTGTAACCACTAACTTTTTAAGTCTTGAAGTTTTGAACTTCTAAATAAAGTTAGCATGTCGCTCTGAACAATCAGTTTTCAAAATGCTTCTTTCTTTAAAAACTTACTAGAGGATATAATGAAATTGCTACTGTTAATTTCCTGTTCTCAGTATTACAGGGAAACAGAATAGAGCCCTACAGGTATAATGGTTGCAATTAAAATTTCTTGGTTATAGCCACATAATGCAAGTCTTTTTCTGGATCTTTGCATATTGAAGGCCAAGATTAAAGCTAACGAAAAATAAATCAGGGTTTTTTTGAACATTGATTACTTTTTGTAATTTTCCGCTTACTCTTGGAAGAGAATGTGATTTTATATGAACAGAAATAACATTCTCTTCTACTTGAAAACAACTGTGCAAATTAGTTCCTTTATGCACTTATCCTTGCAATAGTGTTCTAGTAATCTTTTTTAAATATTGCTTCATAAAACACACTATAGATATTTTCATGGTATTAAAATGCAACAGATTTAATTCCACCTTTCAGATGTGTTCCACAGAATGTTTTGTGTCTGCTTTCATGTTTGCTTACCTGTTTAGTGTCTGTCATTCACTGCACATTCTCTAGGCATTAATAAGAATTTTTGTTACTATCAGATCATGACATTATATTTTACTACCTTTTTTTCTGAAAAGTCAGCCCCAGGTTTTGATGAATATGAAGTGTCAAAACTTCAACTCACTAAAGCACATGCATTTACTTTTTGAATGCTTTGTGATTAAGGATGTTAAGAATTTATTCTTTGTATGTTGTATTGTGATGTCATTTCCAGTCTTTGACAGCTTGAGTGCACAAATGATCAATAGATGATGTGTAGTCTTTAGCTTACTTTGATAACTGCCCAAACGTGTACAGCAAAGTTAAAACATGGATCTACATCACTGCTGCAAAGCAGTCAGTGTGTTGTAACTTTAAAATGTATATTGCCTTGTTATTCCTTGTGTCTTTACCAGTAAAAAAATGACACTTTTTTCCAAGTGACCAAACTACTGAGGTTTTGAATTCTTTTTAAAGAACTGGTAGAAATTCTGAGGTATCAAATTTAGTTTCTAATTACTTATTTCAGGTTTATAAAAACCTATAAAAGGCTTTCAGCACCTGTAAAAACACAAGCAATGTTCTGAATTCTTAAATAATTTGTGAGATAGTTGATTCAATACTTTCTTATTTTGGGGATAATTTTTTTTTTAATTAACAGTTCTCAGCTATCAAATCTCTAGTAGAATACCGCACACCTAAAATTTTGCATGTGTGATAAATTTTTCTTTTAGATTGATTGATTTAATAGCAAGAGCAATGTTCAGCAGGCTTGACATTTCTTTAAGGGAATCATTGATTTTTCTGTGGATTTTGGTTTTATTTGCTCTTTAAACTAACCTTGATGTTCGGTTTTCTGTTTTTGTCACTCCACCAGAGCGTATACAAATGTGACTTCCTAAATCTTCAAATTCAGCAACCTCTTCAACTGGCACAAGATGCTATAGATGCCTTTCTTAAGCAACTGAAAAATCCCATTGATTCTCTACCTGGAGAACTGTTCCACGTTGTCGTTTTCTCGCTCCTTCTGTCTTACTTTCCATCACCCTATCAACGATGGATATGCTGCAAGAAGGCACACGAACTTCTCGTATTAAATGGCTTATTGCTTGTAATAACTCCCGATTCATCTCATCAGAATCGCCGGGCTATGATGATGAAAAGCTGGAAAATTGCCATAGAGTCCTTGGGTTTTAAACGCTTCAAATATTCCAAGTTTTCTCACATGCACCTGATGGCATTTAGGAAAACCTCCCTGCAAACAACAAGTGACTTAGTTAGCAGGAACTACCCAGGCATGTTGTATATCCCACAGGATTTCAACAGTATAGAGGATGAGGAGTATTCCAACACGGCCTGCTATGTGCGGTCAGACACGGAAGATGAACAGCTAGCTTACGGCTTTATGGAGCTTCCTGATGCTCCCTATGACTCAGACTCCGGAGAAAGCCAGTCTAGTTCTATTCCTTTCTATGAGCTAGAAGATCCTATATTGCTTCTAAGTTAATGCAGTTGTTGAAATGCCCTTTCAGTCAAACCTCTTGCTTAACTAATTTTGCTATACTAACATGGGCTCAACACAGAAAAATGGTTTGCATAAAGAAAATGCAATGGTTTACAGAGTTTGCTATTTTTTTCTACTTTTGAATTTTAAAATTTATTCTTGTATGAAAGTGAAAAGATACAAGTTTTATGCAAATGACTCATGTCATAGCATAAATTGCTGTTACTTTCTTTAGATTTGTATCACTATTCTTTTTTCCAGAAAGGTACCATTCTTTTCTTTAGTGCTGTGAAGTGTGAATTCTATTTAATTTGTTACATGTTGTTTCAGTATTTTAACTCAATGTGGTTGAGCTTAAGGCACTGGAGTTGGTGGGCTTTTGAGAAGTATATGTAGGAAGAAATAATTTGCACTTTAATTAAATGTGCAGATAGGTTAAGACACTTGGTTACAAATGTCCCTTCTTAATTATGGAACAAAACATTTTTCTTCCAAAATTTGTTTCATTCTGGTTAAGCCCGGGCTGGAGAAACTACAATGCTTGCACATTTGATTTTATGTTTATCGCAGCCCTCTTGACATAACACCAAAACACTGGAATCTGTTAATCCATAGTTATACCTACTGTGTAATTTCATTGCATAAACAGCAATTTCTGAAGAGGCTTTTCCCCCAGAGGAGTATGGTACGTCTAGACAATTACGTTTCACTTCAAAGCTGGAGTATGTTTTGCAGTTTTATGAGTATGCAAGCACTAACAAATATCAGTATTTCCCCAACTATGGTGTTCTGTGTTCTCTTCCAGCTGTGTTTTTTGGGGGACAGGGTGGGTTTTGTCATGTTTTAAAGTAAATTATTTATGCATTGTAAAAAGAAACAACTTTTTCTTGAATTGTCCTTATTTGTAGACCTTCTAAGTTGGCCAGTGACTACAAACTGATTTTGTAAAAAGGAACATAATTGTACAAGTTTTTCAAGGATACACATATTTGCATAATGCCATGTAATTCAGATCACACAAGTGAAGTTAACATACACTTTTTGTTTGCTTTATTAGGACCTAAAAGTCTTCAGTTAAATAAAAATTCCATAGCTGACTGAAAACTGGTCTGCACTGTAACGAGATGAAACATTTATTTTTACATCTGTTAAGTTTTTAACTTGTGTAATGAATCTGAGTTTTTGCCGGAAAAATCAATTCTGTTCAGTGGTTAAAAAAAGAGGATTCATTATTAGTTCAGCTTAGATTTCCCTCCATTTTAAAATAATGGCCAGAATTTTCAGATTTGAATATTAGGCTCTTAAATCTGTATGTAGGTGCCTAGTAGTAAATGATTTGAACTAGGTGCCACATCGTGATTTATTTCTGACTTCCGAAAATTGGTAAAAAAATACTAATACAGTTTCACAGGTGATTGTGGTGAAATATGTCTTACACCATATTACACTGCCACGTCGTATTTGTAATATGAAAGTTGCTAGATAAACTGAAGCTGTAGTGTGGATTTTACAGTGGTTGCTACAAAAATGAAACTTACTCCTTCCATTGAAGTTTTGCACTGAATGTGTCACAGTTTGACCTACCTGTTTTTCTTTTATAGTATTTCCTACATAGAGTAATCACATTGGTCCAGCTTACACCCAAATGTGATCTGGACTGTGGTGCTGTATTCTTTTACATAAGCTTTTTGTGTTTCTTCTTGAACTTAAAGCATTCCCAAATACCTAATTCAAATTTGTTACCCAATCTGAATGATAGAGTTACACGAACCAAACCATTATATTCTGATGTGTAAAAAGAAAAAAAGAATTAAGGTTAGACATACAAGAGTCACAGTTCACTTGTTAATTTTTGTTACAGAGAATACTTCTCTAGTGAAATACACAGTGGCTTCAAAATTGGCTTTAAGTCAGTATTTTCATTAAAATGTTTGTCATTCGAAGCCTTTCTTCCCAATGAACCACTGATTCCAGCAGTGCTCATGTTAAAATATCGCTGCTGTAAATTCAGCTGTTTATGGGAAGTTAATACGTGCATTCTTCAAAGTATGCCTAATATTCTGACGGATACTCGGTTTAAAAACAAGTGGTACACCATCAAACACGTGCGTTGGCATTGATTACTGTAAATTGGTTTGTGATTCATATACAAAAAAATGCAATTCAGATCAAGATTATCCCTCAAAATATCTTAAATATTAAGATTTAAAGTTTAATCCTTTTTGGGAGGTTGGTGACAGCACTGTGGTTTTAGGGACCTGAGATTCCTAACAGCTTGGTTTTCTTGCTGATCATTCTAAATACCCAAAGTGGGTTTATTGGTTATTTGGTTTTGTGGGATTTTTTTTCTTTTTTGGTTTGGTTTGTATTTTTTTTTTTCAGAAGGGACAGTGTGATTTACATAAATACTTACACCTCCCTGAATAATAAAGTGGTGATATCAGGAGTTGTATATATTTGGCTTTGGTGCAAGAAGGTTATTTCTAGGTTATGGAATATTTGAAAATTATGACTGTGCAAGAGATCTTTCATTCTTAAGGTGCTGGAGAAGAAAAGGAAGAAAACGTGTATTGGCATTTCTGTTGTCTTTTATGTCACTACTTTTGTGAACAAAGCACATTTATTAAAAAAATCTGAAAAACTGAAAACATTTTTTAAAATTCTTTGGGGTAGAGCTATTGTCTTTTTTTTCTTTCTGTACAATCTGTTTATGCTGAAATCCAGTGAAAACAATCCAAAGCTGTTTTCTTTATTTTCAAGGAGATAGTTGTCTTGGGTTTATTTTATAACCCATAACAATGTTAAATTTGGTACTTCAGTTTCAGCTTCTACATCTCAGTTGTGGTTTATGTTTTTCAGAACGGTTTTGAGGTTCCTCCAGTTGCTTCTGTTACCATGTTGCTTGGCCTGCCCGCTTGGATGTGGCCACTTTCTAATGAACTTCCTCTCGTCTCTCTCTACACGTTCTTAATTTCTTCTCTAGCTCACTGAAATATTTTTGCAGCACCCGTTGTATGTTGCCCCTTTGAGGTCATTATTGTATTTTTCTACATTGTGACTCTGAATACTGGAGGCGTTGGGAAAAGGATGGCAGTGGGAAAACCAAAGAACTGAAAATGCAAGGCTCCTACTCAGGTACAAGTTCTAGGAAGACTGGATTTCAGCAGAGCTGAAGTGTGTCCCTAGCACTGCACAGCCTACCTGGTATCTTCTGGTCTCTTAAGTGACAGTGAAGATGAGTAAATATAATTTCACAGCTGTGCTCAGTATTGCTTCCTGCAGATCCTTTCTGTCTTTTTCTGTTTCAGGAAGACTTGCTGACTTACTTAAAAGTGTGGTCATTCTAAGGCTTTTTAATCATATCTCCATGAATCAGCAGCAGGTTTTCTGCTCGTTTTTCCTCCTTTTTCTGTTTCCCTCAATTGTTTTCGACCTGTAGAATAGCAAGGTGTTTTTTTTAGAAAGGTTTCATTTCACAGACTTGCACAGAAACTTAGTTGGGTTATTTTACTCTTTAGGTAAAAGATTCACCAGGAAGTTTCCACAGTTGCTTGAGGAGTATAATAAGATCACGGTTGGACCGATGCGGTACCATTTATGTGTTGTCCATGATGCTGGTAAAGCATCTGAAGCATGTGACCCTCACTAGGCAAGTGAGATTTCTACTGTAGTGCTTGTTAAGGGAAAACCTCTTAGCTTGTGGGGTTTTTTGTTTTGTTGGGCTTTTGTTTGTTTGTTTGGGGGGTTCATTGGTTTTGTTTATTGTTGTTTTTTAACCCATGAAGCTTTTAGGCCTTTGCGCCAATTTTACCTAAAATTCGAAGAGGTGTAATAATTTTGGGGATGACTGAGATTCTTGTGAATCAGTTGTTTGAATAATTGAGTCAGGAACGACAGATGGGCAAGTTTAGATATTTAGGCTGCCCTAGCGCTTCTTGACTAGGGGCAGAAGGTGCCGGTTGTGATGAAGGATTACAGGAACAAAGGATGCGTCTCCGCAGCAGCCCAGCCCACCTGCAGTCCAAAGAGCCCCTGAGCAGCACTGTCCCATCTTCATTCAAACTCCTCTTGTTTTGCCTCTCTTAGCCAGGGCACAGAGTTACTGTGATCCAGAACCTTCCCGCTATTTGCTCACCGGCCTGCGGGGGCCAGTTCAAAACGTGCATTTCCAGCACCGAGCGTGGAGAAATGCACTCCGAGGCCGAGGAAGTGCACGAGTCACGGCGGGCCAGAGGATGAAGAGGGTTCAGTCTGCCTTGCAGTCCTAATTCAAGCACAGTTCTCCCGCCTCCATGCCTCAGCACCGGTGGACGCCGTTTATCGGTTTGGTTGGGGTTGTTACTTGTTGGTTGGTTTTTTTGGTAACTCTATCCGGCCGCGCCTGGGCGGCGCGGCGATGTTTGAGCCTCGGCGCGGCCCGTAGCGGGAAGGGCCGCGCTGGGCCTCGATATGGCGGCGGCCGGCGCGGGGGATGGGAAGGTTCCGGGCCGCCTGNCGCGGGGGCCGCCAGCAGAGATCGGCGTCGCGGGGCGGCTGGTCGGGGACCCCGCGTCGCGGAGCCAAATGTCGTCACTGACCTGCCCTGGCCGGGCCGAGCCCGCAGCCGGAGCTCAGCCGGGATCGCACCCTTCGCCCCAAAACGGCGATCCTCGCTGTGGGCGCGGTGTTAGCATCTGGAAACTAACGGAGTCCTTCAGCGGAGGGTGAAGTCTGCTGTGTTAATGTATTAGCTAAATACCATTTTCTGTTAAAAAAAAACCAAACTCTTAGAGAATTGCTAAAAAAAGAGAAAAGTGCTAAACTGGAAGAGTAAAGCCGAAAGAAAGCGGATTCAATACTTTAGATAGGCCTCACCTGGACTTAACTACTGAACGAGCTTTGGGGTTTGGTTGTTTTTTCAACTATGTTAGACAAGTTAGGGCAACCAACTTGTAACTATTTTGAGAGCAGTGTTCCTTTACACATAGAAAGTTATGAGATCGTTTGGTCTTTAAATCTTAATGAGGCTCCACGTTTTCCTTAATACTGTATTTGCAAAAGTTGACAAATACCTAGACGTGGGTGTCTACCCCACGGATTCTGTTTTGAATCTGAATGTGATTTGCCGAGATCTGTAATTCATGTTCAACTTGAAACTTTAAAGCCATTAGTTTAAACAAACATAACACCACTACCACCCCCCCCCAGGACTTTGAACGGTCTTTGTGTAAACAAAGTATTGACAGAAATTACTAGCAAATAGCTGTGTTTTAAAGAACAAATCAGTTTTTGAAATTTCTCTTTAAAATTGAATTGCTGTTGTCTTTTTATATGGCAGTAGCCGTGCGATGGGATACATTAATCATGAAAATGCACCTTTTCCTCTTCACAAAAAGTCGATCATGTATTTTGGTTAAAAAAAATGCTAATGTTTAATAATGTGGTTTAAGAGTGTACATTTTTGCTAATTGACTAGACGGTGGAGCCAGGAAGAAGAGATTGCATTCACAGTCCAAGCGTCATTTTGCAAGTCCTCTGTGCCCAAGTAGATTTTGTGTCTTTGCAGTAGGCACAGACATATTCCCGCATTTGTTCCCCCGCCGCAGCACCCAAAGCAGCTGGTGGGGCAGCAGCAGAGGAGTTTCTGTTTCCTGTTTCTCGGGTTGTGATGGCAGCAAAACTCCCCTTGGCCCGAGCTGACCCGGTGAGAGTTGTGTGCTGTCAGAGTGGCTCGTTGCTTGCCGGGAAGCTGCTACTGATAACGATCCCACAGAAAACAATTCAGTGATCGCAGCGAGATTTTAAGCCAGTTGTTAGGCGGGAACTTTGCTGTTTGCTCATATGCAAAGGGCTCATTCCTGCTGGCTTCCCTGGGGCTGTTGTCCGAATGAACGTTTATAGGGTTAGCCCCTTGACGTAGAGGGGTTCCAGAAAGGCTCAGGAATCAAGATAAACAGGATGGCATGGCATATGTTCTTCAGAGTAGCAGTAATCTCGTGTCACTGCTGTGGGTTGAAAGGAGATGGGGAATTGTTTCTCTGTATTCATGGTTTGAACCAGAGAGAGCAGGAGGCAGGGGGAGGGCATGTATAGCAGCTGAAATAGATGGTTCAAGTTGTCCATAAAATGAATGTTGACTGTAGTGCAAGAAACAGTGAAGCTGCAGTCAGTGCTATGAAACCTAAAGTATCGTGACCTGGAATATGAAAGCTAACTTGGGTCTGTGTTATCTGTGTAATGGAGAAACAAATGAAGGGGTGAGAGGAGCAGAAAGTACCTTACTAAGTGAGGGAAGAGATATTGTGAGATGTTAAGCATCCAGGCAACTCAGAATTAAGTCAATATCTATAAAACACTAATAATAATGATACTATGAAAATGCACAGCTGAAATCCAAAGAACTTTTGACTTGCAATAATAATGTAATAGCAATTTGCTTTAAATATATGGTATGTATTCTTCAGGTAAACAGATCTTTAATGCATAGTTCTTCCAAGTAGTATCTGCATTGTTGTTGGGTATATAACACAATTTGAAAATACATGTTACCAAATAAGTAATTTAAACAATAGGATTTCTTAGTCCTAGTTTTTCTCTGCAGCAATTACTTAAGCTGGTTTTACACTGTGTGTCAGTCTTCAAATCTGCCAAAACTTATGGGCAAATCAGTCAAATCACTTTATCATTTGTTGTTCACTGGTTTAAAAAATGAGAATTTAAAAATCAAGAGAGAATAAAGTCTAAATTTTGAGTTTGAGTCAAGGTGTCTTTTAATACTTCCCCCAGCATTATAAATAAAAGCAGTAAGCTATAACCTAGCACTGAGTGGTCTTGGCACATTGGTTCCTCTATCATACCAGTAACTCTTCAGAAGTCTCTGTAAGATGGGCAATTACTTAATTACTTAAAAAATGATAGAGGCTATGTATGAGTCTTTTTATGTGTTGGAGATTCTGCCCATACAAAATTCCCCTTAAAAATACTGCTGTCGGTTCCTAACTATATTAAAATCACGTCAGTTAAATGGATCTGAGTAGGAGGTGCTTGTGTTCTAAATGTAATCTTTATCCTGATCATCTCGTTGGTTTGCTTGCTTTTGGAGAAGGGGGGAAACTGGCTTGAAGGGGTGAAAATGATGGCTTTGATTTTACATTAGGAGAAATCTCTGAAAATCATGCCAAATCAGTTCTTACATCTGTGTGTCCACTCTCCTTTTGTGAAATGGAGGTAATAATATCTTTTTTACTGTGGGTTAAGCTCATTAACTGAGTGGGAAGTTCTTCTTGTAAATCATATACTTATTTGACTGCTGAAAGGAAGTCTTGCAAAGCATGCTGCAAGATTTAATATCAAATGAGAACTTACCAAATGTAATGGTGAAATAGTGTTCTAAAATAATTATAAACTGTTCTAGAAGCTAGTGGCTATCACTGAAGGGTTTTGGATATCCACAGATATCTAATAGAGGTATCTGATGGATGAGTTTTGTGGAAAATTGCCCGGGCCAGGATTGTTTTCCTCTCATTCAAGTTATGAAATAAGGTTTATGCAGAACCCATTTTATATTGGTTTTCATACTTAATTGGTGGTTTTTATGTGTTTTTTTACTGTAGATATTAAACTTCTTTGTGAGATAGGATGGGTTATAGAGCATGTTTATGTTCTATACGATTAAAAGGAATTATTTGCCACTAAAACTTTTCTTGATTCTCTTCCAGGACTTCAGGGATTCTGGACCACTGTTACTGAAATGATATCACAGAAGGCAGCAGTTGCATTGTGCTCGTTGGATGAAACCCGAATCTTTGCTGTCAGTCAAGTGGGTGAAGCCCCTAACCGCAGGTTACATGTGTAGGTCACTGCGTTACTGTATCAGTCATTGTCTCTACGCAGCAATGACAAGGCTGGAAGAAGCCAACAGAGAAGTGAACATGCACTCATCAGTCAGATACCTTGGCTATCTTGCCAGAATCAACCTACTGGTTGCCATTTGCATGGGCCTTTATGTCAGATGGGAAAAAACTGCAGATGCACTGATTTTGGTAATTTTTATTCTGGGGCTCTTTGTTCTTGGAATTGCCAGCATACTGTACTACTATTTTTCAATGGAAACAGCAAGTTTGAGTCTCTCCAATCTTTGGTTTGGTTTTTTGCTTGGCCTTCTCTGTTTTCTCAATAATTCTGCCTTCAAAACAGACGTGAAAGAAGAAGCCACAAAATATTTGCTTCTCTCTGCCATTGTTCTAAGGATATTATGTGCTTTAGTTGAGAGGATTTGCGGTTGTGTCCATCATCGACCAACTCTGCTCACAACAGTTGAATTTCTGGAGCTAGTTGGATTTGCAATTGCCAGCACAACTATGCTGGTAGAAAAATCTCTAAGTATTATTCTGTTGGTCTTGGCTTTGGCCATGTTGATTATTGACTTACGTATGAAGTCTTTTTTGGCAATTCCAAATTTGGCAATTTTTGGAGCCATTGCATCCCTGCTCTTTTTTCCATCATTGCGAATCCCCACGAACCCTTTTGCCTTGGCATGTTTCTTCAGCTGCCTGATCTCAGATCCCCTTCTCGACGTTTACTTCAGCGGACTTTCAGTTACCGAGCGGTGGAAGCCCTACCTGTACCGTGGTAAAATTTGCAGGCGGCTTTCTGTCATCTCCGTTGGAGTCATTGAACTAATCTTTTTCATTCTCGCAGCCTTTAAACTACGTTTTTTGGATCTCTGGTATTTTGTGATACCTGGTTTTTCTATTTTTGGAATTTTCTGGATGATCTGTCATGTGATTTTTTTTATAACTCTTTGGGGATTTCACACAAAACTAAATGACTGCCACAAGGTCTACTATACCCACCGTGCAGAAAACAACAGCCTGGACAGAGTCATGGCGTCTAAAGGAATGCGTCACTTCTGCTTGATCTCAGAACAGCTGGTGTTTTTCAGCCTTGTTGCGACGGCTGTTCTGGGAGCCGTCTCTTGGCAGGTAAATAATAATCTCTTTATCTTGATCTCCTCTTGACAATAATCCTGAGAATTGCTGGCTCCATAAAGTGCCTAAAATTTGATGGTGTGCTGTGTGTGGGTTAGCAATTCAAAGCTGGAATGCGTGGTTTCACCATCGTGTGCTTTGAACTTAACACTTCGAGCTGCCTTGACTGTGACCTGTTAAAGCAAGTGCAACTTACCAGCTTCCGTTTGTTGGCAGCATGGGAAAAGGTAATGCTTCCAGGGCAAAAGAGGTGAGAGCAAAGTATTTTGCATTTACCTACTTAGGAAATGATTTTGCTCTTGAATTCATTGTGCCATAAATTTGTTTTCAGAATAAATCACTGTGTTAAACCCTAGTAATGCTCACTAAATCTAGGGCTTTGGTTGTGGACTATTTTAATTAGATTGAAATGTACTCAAGAATGTATCTTTCAGTAATTTTGCTTTGCTTTTAATCAATTACATGGAATCAGAGATCAGCTGATAAATTGTTGGTGTAACATGAGCTTTAAGTGTGTCACTTTCAAATCTGGTTATGCACCCCAGGATATCTGAAAGACCAATTCTTAAAATCACACAGTGTCCCTTTGACTTCTCTTTCCATTTATGAGTTAAGGATGTTGTCTTTTCTTTAGCAGAAAGCATACATTTCTTTCAAAATGTTCAGCACCCAAGTTAAGTTAATGTTGTGTGTTGTCATAGTTGCAGCAGGGCATTCAGAGTCTGTTTTCTTTTTCAAGTTGATATAAACCACAATAACAATTTAATTTTGTGTCCATGCACCTCTTATATGAATTACAAACATATAATAATATATAAAAAATATCATTTACGGTAGATTAGATTTACAGACGTGTCTTTGTAGTGTTTCCAGAACAATTTCCTGCCCACTCTCAGAATTTCTAATCCTGCAGATTTTCTTAGATTAAATAACCTTATGGATGAATGGTATTAAGGAAATTAGTGGAAGGTGAAATTAACAGTTACTTTGTAAGGTTCTGTGTGTTGGGTTTTTGTTCGGTTTGGGGTTTTGGTTTTTTGTATGAAGAGCATGAGAGATTAACAGACAAGCCTGCAAGGAACACTGAATAGTTTTGCTTTTCTTTTGGAAAATTATCAGCACTCATAGCTATGGTATGTGGACTTGCAGAAAGGGCAGAAGGAAACGGAACCAAAAAGGCAAAGAAGAAAAATCCTCAAAATGTGCTTACAGAAAGTGATGGTGCTGTGGCACCTAAAGAGATGGGAAAGTGCTTTCGGAGGCAGAAACAATAAAAGTGGACTACAAGCATGCTAATATTGCTAACTTCCATACTTCTTCTTCTGAGTATGGTGTGATTTTATCAAAATGCTAGGTTTTATTTTTTTGTATGCTACTTGGCTGCTTTTCAGTAAAAACAATTTTTTTGCCATATCTGTCAGTCTTATTCATTTCTCTCTTCTTGCCCTTGAATGGAGTCACACCACCTAGTTACACAGAAAAAGCAGTCAGAACAAATCAAGGGCATAAATTGTCCAGGTAAGTCTATGAGAGAGAGGCCGTTTCTCCCGGTGCTTCCCGGAGCCTGCCGGCAGGGAGTTAGCCAGGCTTGGGCGGGATCTCCTGCTGTAGCCCTTTGTGGGAAGGGCTCCGTCTCCCCCTGCCATCTGTTTAAAGCACGCTGGCGCTTCCTTTAGAACTGCTTCATTACTGCAGGCTGTGAGTGTAACTGGGGAGGGTTGGATTCATACCCATCTTGGTAGTTTTTTTCTCTTCACATTGCTTCAATCCATTCATTGTAATTTTCTTCTGCCTCTGTCCTCTGTCCCAAAATAACTGTAATTGTTCCACATCTGATAATTTTTAGTCCTCTCTAATTCTGAAGAAGTGCTGTTGTGCTGTGAAATGACTTGTGCAGGACTGTTCACAAGACACAAACTAGTAATCCGGCTAAGATCTTAGTGTTTGTTATTGGCATCCTGTGTTTAAGTAAAATAGGCTGTTGGTCATCACCTTTGTTGAGAGGTTATGTATTTGCCTGTTCAGTAGGAGGATTAATTGTAGTGGTGAAAGGTGTCAGACCAATACTTTCACTTGTCAGAAAATCCAGGGTTTTGTGATAATAATTTTTTTTTAGTAGATAATTACATCTATATTTCTTTTACTATATTTATATTTCTTTCACTGTATGTTTTTAGTAATGTATTGCCTTAAGATCACGAATGCAGTTGCTCCAACTAAAAGCGTTTCTACTTCAGATGTTCTGATGTTCACCTTGCAGATCACTTGTGTCTGTTTCATATGTTACTGGAAAATGAAATACTTTCATTAGACCTGTGGAAAACAATTTAATAGATGGATCTATCATTTATTATGGTGATTGCAGGAAGCTGTAGCCTTTTCTATATTTTGCTGGATAGTGTCGGATTTCAAAATAATTAGAAAGAAGAAATCAGGGATGCATAAGCACACAATTTACCCTCTTGCAGGGCATTTGCTTTTTTCGTAGAGATTTAAGGAAACCAGGGAATTTTTTTCCTCTTTGTAGGGGGAATTCAAGGCCTTAAGACTCTAGAATCCTTTGCTAGATTTTTGAGTCTGCTGTTTCAGGAGGCCTAACAAGCTCAACAGTAATGCAGCAAACCCGTTTCTCCCGTGAAAATGTACTTTTCTTATGGCGATTTATATGTATTGTAATAATTAAAAGAGACAAATCAGGTTGTTAAAGATCAATCTCTGCCTTTCCTCTTGAAAAAAAAATAGTTATTGCTAAATATCTAGTGGGTTTTGGATTTGAGGGTTTCGTTGGTTTTGTTCTATTTTTAAGAAAACTTTGATACAAATATTAGTATGTGGTAAGAAGAGATCTCAAGGCTGTGTAAGATAAGAAGCTGTTCCGTTACAAGATTGGTTTAATGTTAATTAGTGACCAAAAAAGCAAACTAAATATTGGAAATTATTAGGAAAGGACTGGAGGTATCATTATGCCATTGTATAAATCCATAGCTTTCATATTTTGAATAACTGTGCAGTTCTTACTTGCACTCCTATTGATAAGAAAGCAAGAAAAGGTCTAGAGGAGGGCAATGTAATCCATTGTAGACATGAAGTAGTTTACATGGAAGGAATGAATAAATAAGGATGCTTCAGTCAGGAAAAAGTAAAACTAAGTGAGAATATGATGACCGTATAAAATGAGTGATGTGGGAGAAGGTAAATGTTAACAGACAATAAACAATCAGTTCAGTGCAAAAGCTGAGAGGAATCAAGTCGGCAAGAAGCAGGTTGGAGCCGGGTAGGTAGGAATAGTTCCTCGTGTGGTGCCGAGCTCTGGGGCTGCGTGTCGTGGCAGGCCGTGGGTGCCCCACGGTTGCAGAGGCTCAGGAGGAAGCTGGACAAAATTCGCTGGGGTCTGTGTACTACTTAGAAACCACATCTGGCTCAGGAAGTTCCTGAGCCACCGGCGGTTAGAGTACTCGGGAAGCATGTTTGGTCTGTCCTTACAGTCTTTCCTAGGCATCCATTTGGCCTCTTTGGAGGCCAGACATTCTTCTGGATGGACCTTTGGTGCAGATTAATACAGCCACTCCTACATTCTTATATTAAGGAAATTTTTTTAACTTCTATTTTTAGCGTATTTTTCCTTAGAGTTTCTTAGGAATGCCAAGTATTCCTCAGTCACCAGTTCCTGAAAATGTGTTTGCTCTTTAAAAGATTATTTAAAACATTTTTAAAACATTTTGTGTAAGATGAACAATTTTCAGACTTTGCAACATTAGTTTGGGATTTCTGTCGGTTGTTTCAGTAAGTGTGAATTATATTTGAAATCTCTTAAATGTTACCTGGAAGGTGAAGCATTTTTTGTTTATACCTTTCTTCACTACTGAAAACTTGTTTAATGATAGTGCATTTGATAAGAGAGGTTGCTCGAAATCGCTTTATGTTCTGCCATTTGACCTCCTATGAATAGAATTGCTAAAAACCTGAGCCTTGGAAAGGTGCTTCCTGACAGCCAGCTATAAATAATTAGCAATAGCATATAAAAAAAAAAATCCAACTTATAGCCAGAAATGGAGAGGTGGAGAGGAGGAGTTCCCTTTCATGGAAAACTTTTTGCAAGCACATTATATATGCCCTCTTAACATTTCTAATAACTGTAATATCTGTGCTTCATAGAAATCTCACGTGTTTGAAAAATCAAGACCTAGAACACCGGTTGCCTGCTAATTGGTGTCTAGAAGTATCCCATTTGATTAAACTTGCCGGAAAAGTATCAAATCTCCTTTTGTGGAAAGGTTTTTAAAGTAAGGTGAATTAGCTTGCTGCAGCAGAGACCAGTGGTTTTCTTACTGATGGAGAGGTGTTGAGGCTAAAAGTCCTGTTAGCCAAGGACCTTTCTTTAAGGGGAACATAGCCCTTGTAATAAGGGCTTAAAGTCCCTGTTCCTGGTGCTTGAGTATGTGCTTGGGGAGAACTGTAAAAGTAACGTGTTAAAATGGAGTAACAGCTTTTCTTTCAGTGGGGCGTGTTTCAGCTGGGACATGGTCTGCTTCTGAGAATAATCCTTGTTATAGCTGCAGAGGAAAGATGTCTTGTCTTGTTGGTAAAAATACACGGACATTTTCTTTGCAAAATCTGCAGGAAATGGTCAGCACCCCCCTCTACGTTTGTGGGAGTAATTTCAGTCAGATCAATAGACTCTCTAGCACCAACTTACTTCAGCAATTAGTCATGTGCCTGTTCGTAATTAGGCCCTTGGATGGGACAAGATCCAGCAGAAGTCATGCAAATGACTCAGGCACCACTTCTTCCAGAAGCCAATAAAATGATGAAAAATTTGCAGATGAAGAGCTTGTAATTTTCAGACAGAGATCTTGGAAAGGTTTGAGGCACTCTTTTTCTCAAAAACTTAAAATCAGATTTTGGTAAGTGCTCTATGCCAAGGTAACTACAGGTTTTGTTAATTACTGGCCAAAGAGAATTATTATCCCTGGAAGGCTTGTATTTAATATTACCAAGAGAAAAATTAACTATGTTAGAGCAGGTACAGTAATGGAATGAGGTACTTTCAGTACATTACTCTTGGTTTTAGTGAATTTTATGGATTAGTAAAATAATAGCATTCGTTGTATGCTTGAGTACTCATACTTAAATGGACAGTAGTATTTAACTCGAATTATTTATAGGAAACAAAATAAGTTTACTGTATGTATGAGAACTTTCCTGTTTGGGGAAGAGCTAATGATTTTGTAGTTTTTATTCTGGTGTGGTTGCCTGTATATATAGTAACATCTGTATTTACTTAGACATACTTTTGTTAACATCACAGGTTAAATAACTTGAATGCAAATCATATCCAGTCTTTCTCCTTCTCTTTACCCCTGCTTTTCTTCCTGGCTTGTATTTTTAATCCAGTTCTCCTCAGGCTTTGCTTGTTTGCAGCTATTTTTTGTTGGTTTTTTTTTTTTTTTCCCCCCAGAGGCCCTGCTGCATCCTCTGACCTCTTTCCATATTTTCTCAAATATCCATGCCACTCCTGCTTTTTTTCATCTGTCTGTCTGGTCATGTTTAGTTCCCCCCTTTCTTTTCTTCACTGACAGTTTTTCCCCTTCTTGCTGATTTGCCTTCTATACCTGTTATTTTAAAGACTTTTCTGTTATTGCTGTTATTTTAAAGACTCTTCTGTTGAGTTTCTTTTGTAATACCTTTATTCCCTCTTTTCCTACTGTTCCGTCCGCTCTTAAGCTGCATCCTAAGTCCCCCTTGCTCACTGCTCATCCTTTCTTCTCAAACTCGCCCTCTATCGCGTGTACTTTTGCTGCCTGTCTTCCTCTCTTCAGTGTGTGCTCAGCCCTCCTTGGCTCTCTACCTCTCCAGTCCTGTCCCGAGGGCTGCCTCAGGTTGCCTGCTGAAATCCACAGTGGCAGCACACCTTGCTGCCATCACCACCACTTCCAGAGCCCCTCGGTCCCGAGGGGATCTCTGGTGACAAGAGAAAGTATTCATTGTTAGTCTAAAGAGTCTATAATGCGTTAAGCTTGCTGTCAAAATTTCACTAATTTCAGGGTTCACATTTTTGTATTTAAAAACATCAGAGTTTTTAGTATGCTTTTAAACTGATAACCACTTGTGGTTTTGCTGTGACAAGTGCGCGTAGATTAAAGCACAGGCTTTCCCATGGTTAGAACAGGAGTCAGGGATGGGAAACACAGCACATTAAATCCATCTGCTAGTGGTGGTGACAACTGTTTTCTGCAAACTGTTTTCTAGATTTTCCTGCTGCTGCTCTAATAGTCGGAAGTAAAGGATTATTTATTGATCTCCACAGACTGTTTGTCCATTCGGTAACTTGTTATAAGACAGTTTCCTCTGGTAGCTGATCTTCTTTGTAGCTTTACAGATTTTCTCTTTAAGCTTTTTTCTACCTGTAATATACATATCTTGTCCTCATTTGAAATAATCTGTTCACCAAATATTTGTAGATTAGGTAGCATGTTACTCTTTTTTCCTGAGCCTTCTCTGTCATAGAAGGTATTCTTTTATACTTCTTTTGTTTGGGGGTTTTTGTGTATCTCTGTGTGTCTGTGTATAAAAACAGGTAAATATTCAGCTTGGATAATGGAAAGCAGGGCAGTATTTTTGCTTGGAAATGCACAAAGGCATCTTTGTAAGCTTTCTCTGTTACTGATCTTTTAGATATAATCCCAGGCACCCTGCTGTAGGAGCAGTGAGTTGGACCAGACAATTTCCAGAGGCCCCTTCCAACCCCAACCATTTGGTGATCCTGTAATCATCTTAGTTGACATATTTCTGTTTCATTTCTGTTTTAAACAGAAGGGCTCTTCTATAGCACTTTGTAATTGGCTTCCAGTTTAAACTAACATTTTATGAATTTTGGGGTTTTTTTCTTCCCTGCTTTTTCATCAGTCACACATCCATAATTAAATACAGTTCCAGAGTTATTCTGCTTCAAACAGTGGTTATTCTTTGGGATGGAAATTGTCCTATCCGTGAGTATAAAATTAGCATCTTGGCTGTAAAATACCTCTAGATTCTTCTGGTGTACTAACAGTTACACTTAACAATAAACAGTGCTCAAAAAACTAGAGAAAGTGGAAGGATACTACTACTAGTGAAATCTCACCAATCTTTTATTGTCTGTCATTTCAGTCATCAGAGACAAGAAGTAGATTTTTTTTCTTTTACCTTTTCTATGTTATTTGAAATGAGACTTCATTGTTAATTCCTTTAGAACAAGACAGAGGCAAAAAAACCTCCCAAAGATTAAGAGAGAAAATGATTTCTCATGGTTTTTTTAGGAGGATTGCCTAGATGGTCCCTGTCTTCTCTTTGCTTTTTGAGCAGTCTGTCTGGAATCAATGGACACTTGGAGTTCAGGGATGTATTACAGGCTCACATTGCTGGTGCAATCAAAAACAATGAAAATGGGTTGAACAGATGAAAGAACAAAATCCCTTTCTGGCTCTGCCTGTGCATCCACGGCCATCTGCTCCATTAAGGACCAGTCATCAAATCTTTGGGATTTAATAAAGCGCTGACAGTTTCCACCTGGAATTTTAGCTGTTTATCTTAAGGGAGGAACCTGTCCTCAGTTTCACTGTAATTACTAAGTCAGATATTTTTTGCTATTTGAAGTTCTTATTGTTTAGGTATGTTAAAATGCTACCAGTCATTTTTTTGCAGTGCTGGATTAAGATATTTTTTTATCCTGCTATAGATTTGTTCTAATCATCATTAGTCACTTTTACATTTGTGACATATTTCTTCTAAATCAAAACTGTTGAAAAACTGCTGACAGCAAGTGCCGGCCTCTTTGCATTAGATAGATGTCTATAAATGTAAGATATAGAACATTTTCCTACTCCCTAGCATAAGACAGCCACTAAAAGGGGACACAGTTGGAACCTCAGATGAAGCTGAGTCGATTCCTAACACTGTGGAGCTTATTTCCCATTCCCGTTATAATATTTGATGCAAACTCAAAGCAGGATACGGAGCAAGATGGATCACCGAGATGATCCTTAGAGTTTCTGTGTGAGATCCTTATCTCACAAGTACTTGGGAATTTTCTTTGCCAGAATCTTCATATTAGTAGGAGGACTTTCAATAGTTAAATGTAAATATTTTTAGGAGTTAAATTCAGTCAGAGTGAGTCTTTGGAATATCAAGTTGTGTTGTGGCAGAATGCTGTGGGTTTAATAACTTGCATGTGTTTAGGGGATTGGGGAAATGCAAGGACTATTTAGAACAAGATGGCATGTTGTAAGAAAACTACAGTAAAATTCATATAAAGTAATATTATAATAGTATTATTTAGGATATTATGATCGCTCTAGGTTTTATGGGCAAATGTTTTGGGGGTTTTTTTTATAATATATTCACTGTGATCAAAACACTAATGCAATATAGGAGCAGTTTGCTCTAGCAAAGTCCAAGAAAAGATATTTTTATATGGTGGAAAAGCTGAACTTGTCGCAAAAAATACTTCCTCTTTTTTTTTGTAACTTTAAACATATTATCCTTCTGGAATCTACAGTTGGAAAACTAAGTCTCCAACTCTTGAAACTAATTTAACTAGAAAACTTCTCTCTTGCATCAAAGTCTTATACTTTATAAGGTTTCAACAGAAAAAAATCTGACCAGAGTTTTGTAAGTTTTTGTTGCTGCCACTCTGAGTCTTTTTCAGAGTGCATTTGGGAAATGGAGCAACAAAAAGGAGCACTTGCTACTAATACATTTGAAACAAAAATTGTATTTTCTTAGTTAAAAGATTTCTTTTCTCCATATCGATGACAAAACAAATTGTGGTGGTACCATAATAATTGCAGTGTTTTAAGCTTTTCTGTCTTCTGGTGATTCCAGGCAATTAATGCTATCAGTTAATAATGTTATCAGTTAGTTATCATTTAATATCAGATTCTGGTGTTTATTTGTGATTAGAAGTATTGCTGTCACCATTTCAAGGACACATAGGTGAGACCCTTGCATCAGAAGTATTGTAGGACGCTTTTTAAAACCAGGACAGGTAGCAAACTATTCTTCCTTAGCACATTAGATGGGTAAAGCTGTTCTTTCAGGCTAAGTCACTGTGTTTAAAAACTGAATGTAGTTGAGCTAGTGCCATGTGCCAACAAGATCTGGGTTGGTTTAGGTGTCGTTTTTGTCAGTATAATATACTTTCTAAATTATTAATAGTGTTGACTTTGTGTTAAATTGAACTACCAGTCCCCATCAAGTCACTGAGTCTTACACAATAAGGCAATATTCAGATTTTTAAAAAAAACATTAATTTTGTAGATTTGTGCAAAGAGGGCGAATAAAACATAGAGAGGGTCAAGACTGCAGGATTCTTCTCAAGACAGAAATCTCTAGCCATGAATTTACTTCCTTTGCCACATAGCAAACATTAATATTTAACAAATGCACCATGGATATTGACATTCTTGTTTAATTATATATTATAATACTGTTTCTATCTTTCCTAAAGCATTTAATACCTCATTAAACCCATTCACTTCATACTAAAATAATTTAAATGAATCTTTATCTGTTCTGCCTCTCAGTGACATCTGGCATTTCAGAAGTCCGTTTTTATTTTACTAGTACTAGTGGTTGAGATGTAACTGTTGATGCTTCTTGTTTGTTTGTTTGTTTGTTTGTTTGTTACAGGAATCAGCTATGTATTAGTAAGTGTAATATTTTCCAAAACTGCTTTTTCTCTACAGAGCAGGAAAGCTCAATATAGGGTATTAGCTCTGTGAATGTTATGAAGTCCTGTAGAGGATGTTCCTTCTCATCTGATATTTATGGAACTGACAGAGAATTGTCTTTGTAATTGAAATAATGTTCACAGATGTTCTCAGAATTCATCTCTTGTGTTATACACAGCATTCCACAAAGAATGTTTTAAAAACTGCTTGGTGTTAAAAAGCAAGAATAGTTAAATGTATATTTTTAATGACTGGTAGAATGGGTTAGGTTGGAAAAGGCCTCTAAGATCATCACATCCAGCCATTAACCCAGCACTGCCTAGTCCACCGCTAACCCACCTCCCAAAGTGCCACATGTAGATGTCTTCTCAATACCTCCAGGGATGGATGCTGTACGGTGTGCTGTTATCTGATACGTAGTGTCTGTGCTGTACCTTGCGGGTTAAGGCCTGACCCTGCAGATGCTAATAGATCTTTTTATTTTATGCACACAGTTAGTTTTGTGGCATTTGATTGTCTTGCCTCAGTTGGTAAAACTAAGCTATGATCATGGTTTTTACACCTAAATTCTGTGCTGTCAGTGTTTTCAAATGCATTCCTTTCAGAAGAGTGATCCTTGCTTACCAGTTACCTTCTCCTCAAGCTTTTCATTTGTCTTTAGAGCACTTCACCATGTAATGTGTGGAAAAGTATACATTACCAGTAATACTTTGCATGTTTCATGTTTCAGGACCCAATTATGTATGATCAAACAAAGGGATTTTCATACAATGCCTAAATCTCTTTATTTTCTTTTTAGCCAACAAATGGGATCTTCATGAGTGCATTTCTCATCGTTTTACCTTTGGAGTCCATGGCTCATGGGCTTTTCCATGAACTGGGAAACTGCTTGGGAGGAACGTGTGTTGGGTATGCTGTTGTGATTCCCACAAACTTCTGCAGGTATGGTTATCGTGCATTTCAGCTTCGCAGCAGTGTAAACGTGCTGTTGGCTCATGGAGGCAATACAATGCTGTTGCTTGGATTTTTCAGTAATTAAATACGAATTTAAATAATAGGCAGATTTTCTATTTTTCCTTTTTCTCACCCTGGAATGAGTGACTCCACCTTTCTGTCTCGGTAATTTGCTTTTAGAAAGCCAATGAATACAGACCAGCTGTGCATAGGCAGATTTCACAGTCTGCATCTCACGCAAAGGAGGATTGGGGCATTTGACTGAGACCAGATACCTTATACGAGGAGATTTAATAAACCAGACAGATCAGTTCAAAGAAATTTTGAATTCTGTTAAATGAGGTGGTGTCTACATTTAAAGTTCATTGAAATTAGATTTGCAAGTGGACTACATGTCATGTATTGGTATTGAGAATTTGAAGCTGATTATTGTTCCAACATAAATGTTACCATATGAGAAATGCATGATTGTGGAGGGATTGTAGTAGTAGTATTTGCCCATTTGTGTGTTTTCTTATTAGCTTTAAAACTTGCAAATGCTGCTTTTGCCATAAAATTAAAATTGGTGTGCGCACATTTTTTCTGTAAATGATAAACAAGAGCTATATAAATTATCTCTTCAAGTTACAAGAGAAATAGAGGAGCAAGTTGAAATGAGAGGCTTCAAAACAGAACTGCCCAATTTATGAAAACTTCACAGCTGCAGTATGTGTAATGGATTCAGTGGGTAAGGAAGAACTTAACAGCAAAGAAACCAAAGATGGTGTGCTAATCTTAGATAACTGTATCTTAAATATTGTAAAAAACAAATTTTCTGAGCTTCTGATCTATAGTCTTTCAGCTGTGCGCCCTTAAAAAAAACTGTGTCAATTATTGTTACAGATTTAAAAAATAGATTTTCAAAATTTACATTACAATAAAAATAAATTAATTTTGTTTCCATGGTAACGATTTAATTCTTTCATTGTATTATATTATTCTGGCTCAGGCAGTTCCCTCTAATTTTGAGCAAATGAGATACTCTCGAGCAACTGTTTAGGACCTGACACAACTGAACTTCCTTATTAACAAAGCTTGGCTGTTTCAGTGATGGGCCCAGTCTTCACTTGCTGAGACAAACAGTAATGATGAGCTATTCAATATAGCTGTAACAGTGGAATATTAATTTTCATAAAAGCCCTAGACAGGTGAGAAAGTGCAAAATTTAATTAGCTAGACCAGTAAAGAGACTAGGCAGCTTTACACACTGACTTGCAAACAAAATACTTGAAGAATACACACATACATACATATATAGGGAAAAAACCCATGACGTCACGTTTTGTGTTAGTAGAGTAAGACTTATCTCCGTATTTTCACCCACAAAACCTCTCCATGTCTGTAACTGAGCATAAATGAGGCCAATTAGGCCCAGCTGTCAGTCATGTTCCTTATCATTACCCTTATTACATTGGCTGAAGAGTGATGAATGCTTTTCTCTTTCTGAAAATACATTCTGAAGAGCACTCCCCTAACTGGGTGTCTTGCAAGACCAAATCTCCTATTATTATGATTAATGAATAGCTGTGTAGACCTAAAAAAAAAAGTGTGTGTATTTTTATTTGGTATTTTATATACTGTATATATTTGGGTTTAAATATTATAAATTTATCTATATTTTATATAAAATATATAGATCAATACAAATTAAATGCATTTTGGAACCATAGGACTGTATTTTTATTTTTCTTATAAATGCGTATTCATATCTATGTAGACATAAACACGCATACATGGTTTGTTCCAGGTCTAGTTTGTAACTTTCTTAAAACTGTGATTTTCTAAGCTGTGAATACTGTTATCTGAAACACAATTCTTATGCTGAAAGAACAGCATGTGAACAGCGCACACAAGAAAGAATTACTGTATTTGTGTGAGTTCCATATTTCAAAGTATCTGAGCAAAGTGTGAGTGTGGATTTCTCTTTCATCCATTAGTGGAAACCAGTTTGCGTTACAGTTTGTGCAGATTAGCACTCATTTTCCTTGCGCTTCTTTCCAGTTGTGCATGAAAAGGTACCTCTGCGAAGGCAGTGCTCCTCAGTGGGACTTGATGAAAGTTGTAGGAGCCTCCCCAGCTTCTTCCCATTGCAGCTTCCTTCTCTCCCTCTGTCTCTCAGTCGCAGGAATAGCATTGGGCTGAGTAAGGACTATTGAATTGAAATGTGACCTCACTCAAATACAGTAATTTCAGTTGTTTATAAACTGTAAATTTAAAGTAAATTTGAACTTAGAACAGTGCTACCTCATAGCAGGGAAAATAGGCACAGGGGAAAAAATCACCAGTTACTAAAAGTCCACTAAGCGTAATTATCAACCATAATCATTAGCTGTTCTCCTTCTCTTTAGTCCTGATGGCCAACCAACTCTTCTTCCGCCTGAGCATGTCCAAGAGTTAAATCTGAGGTCTACTGGCATGCTTAATGCCATCCAAAGATTTTTTGCATATCACATGATTGAGACATACGGTTGTGACTACTCTACAAGCGGACTGACCTTTGATACCCTTCACTCTAAGATCAAGTCTTTTCTTGAACTTCGGACAGCAGATGGACCCAGACATGATACCTACATTCTGTATTACAGTGGTCACTCACATGGCACTGGAGAATGGGCACTGGCAGGTAAGTGGTTAGGGATTTTTTTTTATTATTTGTTTTGGTATTGATAAACTTTCCAAATCAATTCATTAATTCTGTAGAAAATCATACTGTATTGCAAAACTTTGAAGCTTTGGTTGTACTTATTATCGGATTGTTCAGAATGGCAAAGAACCATCAGTCCTTGGAGAACAGGTTTATACAAGCTCCTGGCAGGGAAGGAAGAAAGGAAAAGGTGATATTACAGAGCATGACTGTTAAGAGATTCAGAGACTACAAGAAATTGAGAAAACAAGCCAGGTTGCAGGCTGACTACCTGTGCTAGTGGAGGGAATGGAGAAATGCAGAAGCCCCTTTGGTATGCAGCTAAGTTGTTAAGAGGTGGCTCTTTTCTTCCCTTGCATTGTATGGCAGACAGGTATGTTACTTCATGAACTTTATGTCATTTTAGTATTTACTGACTTTGATAAAAATCCTTTTACAGCTATCTAATCTTACACTTGTTCTCAAAATTGTCTAATACTGTTGACCCCAAATGTATTCTTTCAAGTTTAAACCCAGTTTCATATTCCCCTGATTTTCCTCCCACGTGATTTTTGTATCCAACAAATTAACTTTAAAGATTGCTTTTTTCCCCGCATGGAATTAAATGTGGAAATGACACACTCCTGCTCTACAGACAGATTTTTCCCTGTATTTTGAGGAATATTGGTTCAGTGTAATGAACAAGCATAAGCTTTTCTCATTCCTTGGACATGACAGAGTGAATTACAGAGTGTTCTGTGTCACTGTGTCAGTTAGACTGTCACCAAGGACTTCCTCTATGTCCTTAAGGTGTGCTTTGCTTTTTTTTGTCAAAGAGAGAATGAGTAAAAGAAACAGGAGGCAGGTACACAATCCGCAGTAGAAAAGCAGGTCTTCAAATGTATAACAAACCTGTATCATAAAAGCAGGTATGGTTTGCTTACATTCTAGACTTTGGGAGTAACTGTGGGCACAGTGTAGCCTCAAGACTGTACACCTCTATTTAAAGGGCCAGTTTAAGGCCTCATCATATGCTTGGTATAGACTTCACCATTTCCCCCTTTCTTGGCCCATTTCCTTGGTAAACTTAATGAAGTTGTCGAGTTATTGCAAGGTTTAACCTTTCTCTGCTGCTGTAGGGAGCTGAGGTCACTGTGTGCAGAATGGGAATCTCATAGTAAATACATTGAAAATTTGCAACTTTTTTCTTCCTGGGATAGAATTAATTCTCTTGGATAGCACTTTGCCTGTGAGCTCCAGGCTCCTTATCAGCAGTGTCTCTCCAGGTGCACGTGCCCTTCAGTAGGGCATGCCCTTCAATGTGTTCTCATGCTGACGTAGGTGTTCAGGCACAGGTCGATTTCCATCTGGAGGCTCTGTACCTGTTTTGGTGCAGCTCCATCCCTGAACCTTTAGATGTGCTGAAGAGCAGTGTGTATTTTTTCTCAAGGGCTTTCTCTGTACCAGAGATTTTAAAAAGCCACAGCTGTACTGTGAGCTTAGTGTAAGTGCTGAACTACAGCGCATGCCAGGGTGGCCAAATGACTTCTCTGAGAATGGGGTGCCACCCTGTGCAATTGCTGAGTGCGTCCACACCTTGTGTGGAGCAGGCTATCAGCAAAACTCCACTTCCCACCTGTGCTCCAGCCAGCAGCATAGACGAAGTCGGCTTTCTTGCATGTGTAGAGCCAAATGTTGCTGCAAAAATTGGACGGCTTCCACTACATCTAGCCACCCTGGAGTGAGACAGGGGAGCTCAGGTCTCTCTGTATCATGTAGGTAGCTGTAACCTAAATTAATATCTAGCTTTTAGGATAAAGGCAAAGGTAACTGTTAAAACTTTCAGTGCTGAAAGATACAGTGTGCAAATGCAGTGGTGTTCAGCTTTCTCACAAAGCTCCTTTTCAGTTCTCTGTCCAACCACATCTTCAGCTTCTACTTGGATACATGTATAGTCACATAAAGGAGAGGAACAGGCAGCTGTCACAGGTCTTGCGTGCTTTTTTGTGATTAATTTTAGTTAAATGATGGAGTGTAACGTGATCCTCCTTCCAAATAGTGCTGCTCCCACATGTAACTTGAAAGTATAAACTGAACAGGTAAAGACTGTTTGACTGTAATTGTGCCCCATGTATTGGACACTGGCATTGTGTGACAGATGGAACCTTGGTCATCAGCTTCAGTAATGTGTACTATCCTCTGACCTGTAAAGAGGATGAAAAGAGATTACAACAATGAAATAAAGCATTCATATCTGATTGAAAAAGTAGTTTCTCACTGCCGGCTTATGCCATGGTACAGCACAGCAGTAGCAGTGTAGTCTTTGCTTTGTAATGACATCTTTCAAAGGAGACTTACTGAATTTATTAATTCAGTAATGATGTTTCTCTGTTGTTGGACGCTGAGATGCAACACAGTGGTATATAAAAGAAACTGTTAACTAGTCATGCATAAAGTAGGAGCAGTCAAACGACCTGGGAGGTCATGTTGTCTGAGTGGAGGTAAAGGAATGAGCTGGGCTAATAAAGCTTTGTCTGTGCCTGAAACTGTTGGCGTATTTGTTGTCCTGCTAAACCTGCCAGAGAGCCAGAGGTGGGCAGACACCTGCATGTCTTACACAGCTTGGTGCCTAAATCTTGTGCTGGGTGATAAGCCCATGTGTTTGAGGTCCATAGGGTAGGAAGCCAAGCATGTGTTCGCTTGTGTCTGTGAAGGATGAGATGGTTTCTTTGGGTGATTCTGTCCAATGCTGTTTTGAAATCACCTGCATTCCTGCATAGCTACACTAAAATAAAGTTTATTTATAAGCCTTTGAAATGTGAACACATAAAGAAATTTTTATAGATAATTGACATGGAAGGTATACCTAGAAAAGGGAAACTAGTTCTATAGAAGTCTCTGCTGTAAGTAACTACAGCAGTTTGAGGATCACGTACCAAGACAAGTCATTAGTTTAGGTTTGTATCCTAGAGATTTTCTTTGGTACTAAATTTTCCAGTTTTGCATTTACTTGGACAAAGTTGCAGCTCTGTAATTTTGCTTTTACTTCAACTGCAATAGCATGCAGAACGCTTTAATTCTGAGATACTAATTTGAAGCACTTTTTTGTCACCCCTTACAGGTAGAACTGTAAGTGCTGAAATATGCAGCTAACAACGTTTTAAACACTGCTCAATTATATTCCATACTGAAAAATCACTCTGGAATTAAAATTCAGCTATTTCAAATCACATTTCTATACCTTTCCTCTTCTTCATTTTAAGTTGACATTTTCAAGCTAGAGTGTTTTTGTTGTAAACCTGTATCATAGCTTCAACTAGCCAAAACCTAGACATACCCGTTCTTTACATTAATATCACTGTGGAGCTAATGGAGATTTATTCACTTGTGTGCAAGATGATGTCATTAGGTACCTGAGTAAGTAGTCTGCTTTTCAAAGCTGCATAGACCCTGCAGCATCCTGTACACTTAAGCAGAAGGACTTCCCACTATAGGTGACACTTCAGGTTTAGTTACAATCTCCTCTTTCAAAACGCTGTTGGAGCAGGAGCTGAGACAGAACATGAGAAGCTGGACACTAGTTGCGAGGGTCTTCTGACCTCATAGGAAAAAAATATTGTGGAAAAATCCCAACAAGGTTTTTGTTTCATTGAGTTGTAAATCCATACCAGTTTTCTTGAAGCTCTGGAAACAACTGTCTCTATAGAGAGAATCTCTTCATTTCTGGTCGTGTGAATTTTTGTGCTTGCATGTGGCTTTGTCATTGTGCTTTGAAACTGTTTTGGTTCCCACCATTTGAAAATATGTTTTGTTCTACATTCATCTCTTAGAGGAGCCTTTTTTTAACAGTCATAAAAACATATTAAGAAAGTCCTTTTCCTGTTCCTAAGATTGTTAATACAAAATAAACTTTATTTCAGATTTTCTTTTTCTGTTCATCTGTATTTTACAGATTTCTTCAATTGGCTATAATTTCTTTCACTCTGTGAAGGAATTCCTTTTTTTGTTATTGATGGTGGGTTTTCTTTCTAATCAAGGGTAGGTTATTGGCTTCGTCAGCCACAGCAAGTCAGGTGAATGCAGTTAATACTGCTATGGAGAGACGCAACATTTACAGACAGAAAGGATCAATTGAAAACATCTGTTATATCTGTCCAAATTGTTAAAGTAAGGGATTCTTCAAAACAGTTAAAGTTCTGAAGAAGTTTCTGTTTCTTCATCCTAATATTAAATCTTTTTGTCCCTGTGGCAGGGGGTGATGCTTTACGACTTGACACGCTGTTGGAGTGGTGGAGAGAAAAGAACGGCACTTTCTGTTCTCGACTGATCATTGTTTTAGACTGTGAGAACTCTCAGCCCTGGGTTAAAGAAGTAAGAAAAGTAAATGATCAGTATGTTGCCGTGCAAGGAGCAGAAATGGCCAGAGTCGTAGACATCGAGGAAGCAGATCCTCCGCAGCTTGGTGACTTCACCAGGCAGTGGGTTGAGTACAACTGTAATCCCGAGAGCAACATCAGCTGGTCTGAGAAGGGCCGCACGGTGAAAGCCGTGTATGGCGTGTCAAAGCACTGGAGCGACTACACTTTGCATTTGCCAACGGGAAGTGATGTTGCCAAACACTGGATGATGTACTTCCCGCGCATCACCTATCCATTAGTACATTTGGCAAACTGGTTTTGTGGTCTCAATCTCTTCTGGATCTGTAAAGCATGCTTTAGGTGCTTGAAAAGACTGAAAATGAGTTGGTTTCTTCCCACAGTGCTGGATACAGGACAGGGTTTCAAACTCGTCAAATCCTAATCAACAACCAAAGAGAAAACGAAGTGAGAGCTCTGTGAACTTTCTCACTGTACCATACTTAAAACTTTTTGTATGACTATTTTTCTCTGAAAAAGTCTGCTCTACTCACTTTATTCAGCTTTTTGAGCAGCTACACTATATGCAACGGTTAGAAATTGGAATCTTAAACAGAAGAGGGTAGACCTGTGATATTTTGAATTTTGTTACTGATCTGTATGTACATATGTAAGAGACTTATTTAATATGACCGTGCATTTTGGAGACAGGTCACATGTCCATATGTCTTACTTAAGGCAGCCTTAGTTTAGAGACACCACTTTGATGGACAGGAGCTCCTGTGAATGTTACACCAGGCTGATCTGTCATTTATGTCCACTATATGGTTTAAATACAGGAAAGGAACCAAGCTAATACTCCCATCAGTTTACATGTCCTTGAAATTATGTGGTGCAGTCACTGAGCCAAAAAGCCCCAGAATATATAGCTACTGTATGTAAGTAGCTACCGAGGCGCTTTAGTTTTATTTGCTTTTACATCTTCTGCCCCGCCTCAGTTCTCTACTGCCATCAGTGGAAATTTGCCATGGAAAACAAGGAAATCAGACAACCCTCTAGTGCTCTGATACTTCTCATACAATGTGTTCTGAAGTGAGTTCTAAAAACATTCAGTATTACTTTCAACATTAAATGTCTTGCTGGTGATCTTTGAGCATACATTCCCAGTAGTTAATTCATATATGGAATAAAACCTGCACTGAGCATTTTTTCCTCTCCTGTTAAGGTGATTCTGAGTTTTCCAAGCTCTTACTAGTGTGTATTTTGAAAAGCTGCCCTGAAGAAAGCAAAGCAAAACAAAACCCAAGGAATTTAACAAAGAAAATAATCCATAGATAAAAATGGGAATACAAGTGTTGCCTTGCTTCCATGTTTATCTGAAGTCTTTGGTGTGCCTAAGACCTTGATTCTGTGAAATTCTGAGTACAGAGTTGGACCAGTGAGTTCATTATCTGTTAAAACCACAAGCAAAGTTTGTTGGAATGGATTATTCCCTTAGGACAGGAGGGAATCCTCAGTATTCCTTAAGTCTTTCCTCCCATCGACAAGGTCCTAATTTTAATCCTTTCACTTAGAGAGCTGGATGGAAGTCTAGAAATCCTGTCATGGCCTTTCCTTCAGTCACAGAAGCTGCACAGCTTTTTTATGCCATTTTCTCAAGTACAGAAAATAAAGGGTGAATCGAGTAAATGGCTAAGACAGTACAATTTGCAGCGAATTATTTGCATATGTGTGTGCAATTCAGTAGACCTACGGTTTACTTTTTTGTGTTTCTATCAGTATTTTAGTTAAAATGTTAGGGAGTAGCTGATATTTGTCTAAAATATAACTTACTGGGTTTTTTTAAATTTAAATACATGCAAATAGTATGTAGCTCTTTAAATCTTTGCCATCATGGCTTTTTCTAATGCCATTTGAGCTTTTTAGCCAGCTAAGTTAGGGAGTCTGCTAACACTGATACCCATCAGTAACTCCCGAAACAAATAATGAGAGCTAAAACAGCCAAAGCGATTTGTACCCACCAACTTCAAAATGGTGATTTTTCTCAGATCTCCAGGTGGCAGCCACCAAGTTTCTTCATTAGGAGACACCGCCCCACACACCACCTTCCCTTTCTCCATCCCCTTCCATAATGTGGAAAGGTGATAAAGGAACGAGAGATAAATGGTACCCTGTGAAGACTCAGTGCCTTTGGGTCTTCTCTGAGTAAATGCTGTGATTGCAGCTCTGTCACGGATCCAAGAGGTGGCTGTTCTCAGTAAGGACAGAGGACGTTCACGCTGTCTAACTTCAGGCATCCAACTTAAGTTCCTAATGTGGGAGCCAGAGGTAGGAGTCATCTAATTTAAATGCAGATGTCCAGAAGCCAGATATCTGAATCCCTGCTAATGACCTGAAGTGCTCCACTGCTCATTAGCAAGAAGAAGTAAATATTTCCAGAGGAAGACTGATTTGGTCTCTATTCTAGGATGAATTTTCCTGTGATTGAGGGCATTACATTTTTCTTGGTTTTGCTTTCCTGTGCCAGAGGTCAAGCAGGCAAATCCCATATGTCTCTTGAATAACCTTAGAGCACCTCTGAGAGATCCTCTGGAGCCTGAGCTGCGTACCTAAGCTCCTTGTTCAAGCCCATAAACTGGATACTTGAAGTTGGGTTGACCAAGCATCCGTCAGGTTGCAGAAAAGCAGCACTGCCTCCTGCAGAAGTCACAGTCTTCCAGCAATCCTTGAGTATAGATGCATAAAGGCAGTCATTTGGTTTGTAAAGTCACCATTGTTTTGACTTCTCTTTCAGCAACAGTTCACCTGATTGCATCATAAACTGTTACAGCTTGAGCCTTAGAAATTTTTAATAAAGTCCCCATAAACACCTCATAGTAACCCTGTGAACATTTAAAGTCAAGAAGTCCTTTCTGTTTTGGAAAAGCTTTAAATATCAACCATAACACTCGCCACTAATTATAATGGACAGATCCTAATGGGTAAATCTCTGCCTGCTCTTGTTAAGTTTTTATGGACATCATCTGTATCTTTCTTTTTGTACACGAAGGGGAACAGGAAAAGTGTGAGATTCCTGACCTGTCCCAAGTCTGTGAGCAGGAATCTGCTATGCAGTGCAGCGATGGACTTAGCTCTGGGCAGAATAAATGCAACCGTTTGTGCTGCTGTTTTGCCTCTGGATATTAAATGGTTTCCAGCTTCCTTATCAAAGTTAGATTTTTTTCTAGGATAGACTGGGTGATATTCAGCTATTTGCTGAAAGGCAGATAAAGAGCTGAAAAATAGAGCAAAAATGCTGTTTGCAAAACTAATCGTGTTCGCAGATTTGTTTCTATTTTCTCAATTAAAGACCTCTGGTTTTCTGAATTTGAAATAGTTCTAACAGGAGCTAAGGTGTTCCTACTTCTGATTTTGTTACTGTTTTAAATAGCAAAGGCATGGTGAACATGCTAACTTTAGAAATGTTTACAGCTGTTCAAATTATGAGGCCTTTTTGGACAAAGAGACTGTCATGTGTTTCAAAACACAATCAAACCAGGGCTATGGATGATGAGGAATTCAACTGCATCAGTTCTTCACTTCTGCATTGACTTATATCAAGGCATCCTGCAGTGACCCACATTCCCAGGTGGAGTTTTTCTCCAGCTCCTGGTGCTTCCACCTCTCCGGAGGTCTCTGCCCAGCCTCAGGCATGTGCCTGAGGAACAAACACTGGGAGCTCCTGTAATCCAAGTGAGGAGTTATCCTTCTGCTGTTCCTGTATAAAAGACAGGGCCTGAGAGAAATTTAAATGTAATTCCAAAGAATGTTATATATGCTATCAGTTATGTATACGTTGTTTAGTGGTAACGTGTACAAATCTCTGGGTAGAGGAAAACTTTTTTTTGAGAGGTTTGTCTCTGTACTGTATATTCAGATGTTTTGCTATAAAGTTTGTTATAAACTTGTGTCACAGTATAATTTTATGTTGACTTTGTTTCATTTACCTCCCAGATAGAATCAGCCTTGCTGGAACGTGCAAATGCACTGAGTCCTACTAATTTGCGTCTTTTAAAGGAGTTCAGATTGCATATTCACAGTAGTATTTTTCTCTGAACAAGTATTGGGGGAAAAAAAGCCATTATTCTTGTTTTTTGCACTACTAGAGTTATGTATTTGCAGTTTGTTATGCTTTGTATGCCGTGTAGTTGTTGTCCAGTCTTCAGTTCAAGAATTTTCCCAGAATAATTTTGTTTACTTTGTAAAGGCATAGCTAATGCTATGCCAGCAGTAAAGCGCCTCTGTTGCCAGCAGTAGACAGTGAAATCGGGTTAATTTTCTTGTTTATAAATACCTTTTGTGGGAGGGTTTTTACCGAATATATGGAGTTTAGATATGTAAATAGATTTTTTGAGTGTATTTGTGATACCACTTAAATATATTTTGCTGTTTTGGATGCTCATTTCCATTTCATTTTTTTGTTTATGTCTTGATCACTTCCCAGATTTCTGTGCTCCCTCTTGAATTACATGGGGGTTTTCTATACAGTTTGCTTCACAGGGGGTTTTTTATAGCTAGAAATTGTAACAGAGTTTACTGAAAAGAGAGTATTTTGAAAATACTCTTAAGGATTATTTTTAGTTTAATAATTTAATAGAAATGAGAAATACTAGCTTAAATTATTAATGCCTTTCACCTTGTCATTTTTTCATCGCTTATTCAACAAGCTAGTAAAAATGCTGTTTATACTTCAGGACATAATTTTATAGAGATATAATTGAAGACTTCCTTTACACAACTTCTTGTAGTTAGTCAAACTCCTCATCGCCAGTAAGATCAAGTTAATGGGGGGTTCCTGTGTGAGATCAAGCCTGGGAGAGGAAGCAGAAGGAAACTGTTGCTGCAGAATGGTGAGGGGGACAAATCCGCACATCTGCTTCTCACAGAAATTGCTGAGGAGGTTCCTGCACTCTGTCCTCATGGAACAGTCCCGGCATTCCTCTTAACAAGCCTGGACTTGTTAAGTGAAGACTTTGGTGGGCAATGGAGAAGCAGAGTGGTTACTATCATGTGGGGTGATGGGCATCTCAATGGTAATCCAGTGTCCAGAGCTGCCGAGAAGGGCACTGACCAAGGGCAGCGCTTCTGGCACATTGACTGGCTGAGGATGAGGACGATTTAGCGGCACTGGTTGGTTGGTTGGTTGGTTGGTTGGGCTTTTTTTTAACAGAAGGTGTTTAGTTTTGACTCTTGTACTCCATGATTGAATTCATTAATTTTGCAATTTGCTAATCAGTGTTCTTTCCTTACTAAACTTGTGTAGATCCTTTCTGTTCAGTCACAAATCCAGAGGTAGCCCTAGAGAGCAGCACAGCTCACCCTCAGTGCTGCCCTGCAGCTGATTCTAAGGCTCTTTGAATGGAGTCAGACAACCCAAGATATGTCTCCATCCATGGCACTGGGTTTGGGGATTTTGGTCGACTGTTTTTGGTTACCTAGGAAATAAAAGTCAGTGCAAATAGTTTTGTCAATGTTGAAAATGTTTCTCCTTAGGTGTTGTTACACAGATACAGTATTATTGGAAAACAAATGTAGTAAAAATTTCAACCCACTGATTTGGAGCAAGAAAGGCACCAAGGTGTTGATCAGTGGTTACCTGCTGCAGCAGCACTGCCCTCAGCTGGTCTCTGTTGGCTCTGGAACACATAGCTCACTACCACTGCAAAGTCAAAACCAGTTACTGCTGGATTATACTGGAGACCAGAAAGCTGGATCAGTGAAGGCCGTCACTATTACAGAGCTCACCTTTAAGACTCATGAGTATGAATGAGTATGACTTCCTCACACAATCATATGCACACGCCTGAGGTGTTTGTGAGGGGTTGGTCACCTTGCAGGCAGCAGTTGAAATTTTTGGGATACTGAGGAGGAAGATATTCCCTAGAGGTGCCTGCAGCATCCAGCTACTTACTTCTAGTGACACAGAAATTTAAAATTTCACTCCTCACCAGCACCGAATTATTTTCTCTACATAGTAATTATGTAGTCACTTCAAGGTGTAGTGAAACATTCTGGGCCCTTACCTCTACACGGAGCTAAGGAACTGCCAGTGCTGATGCTGATGGACAAACGCAGCCAGCTCTGCTTATTAGAGACAGTTCTGTAGTTAATAACTGCTAAAATAAATCCCAGTGAACCTGGTTTTACCATCCCAAACGCAAAGCCAGGATACTGTAAGACAGTCTGTGTCAAGGGTATAAAACAGGCAGCTTGGCTTCCCATGCAAATCAAAGGGAACAGCCTGATTCAGAGATTGGCAATAGCCAGAAGAGAAGCAGAAACTTTTTGCAAAAAAAATGTTTGCTCTATAAATTCTTTATAAGGTCCCTAGATACTGTGGTACTGACTACATTATAAATGCATAAGGGATCCATTAAGAGAGATGGGGAGGGGGGGAAAAAACTGACAAATTAGGTTTTTATAGCTGAAAGCCCTAAAGATTTCCTCTGCCTTGCAAAAGAGTATAAAGATTTTTATCCTTAGACAAAGGTTACTTCTTTTCTTAGGAAGTAAGGAAGGGGCTGAAGAAAAGGAAGAAAAGAATGAAGAAAAAAAAAGCCAAGAGAAAAAGTAGTGTTATCAGATGGGTCATGTTCAGTGCTGTGGCCAGAAGAATGGGACTCACAGACCTAGAACTGGAGAAAGGCTTCGGACCAGATGAGTTTTGTTTCTTGTGAAGGCAACCTGTGTAACCTCACACCGGAAGTATGCTGTGGCCCATCCTAACAAACTGACAGGATAGACAGGCAAGTTTCCATTCTGGGCTCATGTCCTGGCACCATTTAACATTCTAAAGATGGCTTCTAAAAATTATGATGATTATATGTTGAATACAGTGCCTGAAAGCAGGTAAGGCTGCACAGCTACAGCTGGCTGAGCAGCGGGGCTTTTATTATTTTATTATAGTAGAAGGCAGTAGTAGATGTTACCTGCCCTCGGGCACATTCCCACAGTGGTGTTTGTGCACGAAACATCTGCTGCAGCACTGAAGATGCAGAAGATTCCATCTTCTGCCATGGCTGGTGAGGAAGGTAGCTCAGACCACTTGAGCCAGGTCTCTGCCTCTGCTTCATTCTTACTCTCAGGTGAGTCTCCGGATGCTTCTCTGGATGAGGAAACATGGTACCTTCCAGCCTGAATGTGAGCCAGGTTTCTAATATCAAAAACTGCTCGGTGAACTGAATTGTTTAAAGATGGAGCAGGTTGTGGTAAGAGACCTGATGAATGGAGATAGAATACAGTGCTGGCATACACGGACGAGGTACGTGAACTGGAGAAGGACAGAAAGCAGGGCTGGAAAGAGAGCCCCATAAAGGAGCAGCATCCAGCTTGTCTTGTGTCCAGACATACCACAAGACTGCTTGATTTAGGGCAGGAAGTCGAGTATTTTGTAATTCCTGCTTGTTTGGCATAGGTGTGTAAAAAGAGATAACGGTGTACAAAAGAAAGATAAGTACCAGGAAGAATTCAGATGATGGACCTGCAGCCTGCCTCAGCTACAAATACAAAAGGGCACAATGGGCCAGGGCACTCGGGAACTTGCCCTTATCTGAGCGAGCCAGAACAGACTGGTACCACCCACAGACAAGGGGAAGAAAGTTTTTGGACCACCCTGCTCTTGATGCACAAAAATGTGTACATAAACATCAGGATTAGCTGTTGGAGTCTTGTAACAGGTGTAGAGAGTGTTCAGGCATCTTCACTTTGGGGCAAGCAATTTGTCCTGCTGGGTTATGCCAGACTTAAGCTTAGTAAGTGTGGGACTCCTGAACATCTGCTCCAAAACGTCTATTGGATATTACAAAATTGTGTTATTTAGAGACAATTTCTGTGAAGGGGGCAAAGCCAGAAGCCAAGCATCTGAAAAACTAGTACTTTTCTGCAATTCATTGCTGTGCACCAGGTGCCCAGTGGCTCTTTTGAGGAAGCAAAAGAAATTGATGGCAGCTGGGAAGTTGCTACTCACAAATGCACAATGAACTGTTGCCAGAGAAAAGTAAACAGCTCTCACTTGTGCACACCCTGGAGAGAAGTTTTGTTGGTCATTGCATGATGCTGGATGTCAAGTTGCAGCTGGAGTATTGTTACCATGGTTCATTTTCCAATTTTTTTAGCTAGCTGTTCACTAAATAACCTTAGTAGAGAGTTAAATTATGAGTCCTGCCAGAGGAAGGTCCAGATGCTTGTATTGATTTGGGAGATCTGGGGCAGATTCATGAGAGAAAGCTGCACCCTGGGCTCTGAGGCACAAAGCTAGTCACCTAAGATCAGGACTGTTTGAACCATTCTTAAAGCTCATCCCATTTTGGCAGCTCTGAGAAACATGGTACTGGACTGGATGGGGCTCTGACCAGATCCAATGCAGCTACTCTCGTTTTACATCCTCCTTCCCCCCAGGAGGCCTGCTGCCCTCCTGTCTACCCAGTGAGCAAAGTGGGAAACAGCCCCCAAGAGCAGCACACTGCTCAGCGGTTGCCAAATGGTGTCTACGATGTGTCACCTCGTGGCTGAGGTGCACTAGCAGGTACCTATTTGGGGATCCCAGGGTCTTTAAGATCCATCAGTAAAATATTTTCATCTCTAGGTCCATATTAGATTGTAAGACAGTCACCATGTGACCCCGAATACCCAAAATTTGTCTGCGTGCTGGTTTGTTCTTAATGTCAAAACTGAAGTAAATACTCAAAACCAGCACTTTGAGGAGAGAACTCATTCCCTTCTCACTGTCTCTTGTCTTCTAGTTAGTCACTGCTCTTCATATTTCCAGTGAACCTAGGATGGTTTTAGTTGGGTTGGTTAGAGTTTTGATGTCTTCAGAATTTATGAGGCACTCAGCTTTAGACCACAAAAAGAAAATAAGTCAAAACCAGTCACAGAGCTGTCAGTTCACAGCTCATTCCAGCTCATCCATCTTTCACTTCTCATTTATTTATGTGGTATTATTTCCCACAGCAGAAATCCCCAGTCTGAGTGCATGGCTTAGATACAGCTCCTATTCAAGCTATCACAGAGTTACCCCAACCCCACTCAGACAAAACTGTAATGAGAATGGCACCAGCAAAGTAACCACTGAGATTGCAGGCAGCTGAGTGAAGCATCCCAGTGCTCTCACGGGAGCCTCCTGTGTCTGTAAAGCTCTGGACACCCACGTCAGTGCTTCTGCCTACGGGTTGTACAGTCTAAGGAACACTGGCTTGTTTATTGACAAGTCAAAAGGAGACATAACCTCAAAATCTCCCAATTTGGTGGGGTATGCAGTAGGACCCAGCTAGCACTTTTCCACCACACGTTACTTTGTCACCTAAACAAATTCAACTCCGCTTTCAGCCCTCCCTTGGGGTTTCCTTGGTGTAGAGCAACATCCTGTTCCTTCACCTGAGCTGTGTACAGCCTCACATGCGATGCACAGCAAGGCTGCACCTTCGGGTGTGTGTAGGACTAGAGAAGCGCTGCCCTCTGGAGAAACACCGCTGGCCATTCCCCCCCCTCCAAGAGAAGGGGGAGCTGCCCCAGAGCCTCCCCCTACTATCAGCTCATGGTGTGAAGGTGCAGTGCTGCCCACACCCAGGGTTTCAAGAAGCCAAGGTGTGCAAGCAGGTCCCTGAGGCCAGCAGCAAGGCAGGACAAGGTTGATGAACTCTGAATAGGTAGAGTGGCTTTTGGTGGGCACTTGGCCTCCAGCCAGAGTCAGCTGGACACAATCTCCTTGTAAAGCTTAAGCTCGTGGGTATGATCAGAAGAGACCTCCAAACACGAGCTCTGTACAGGAGCTGGTCAGAGGGGAAAGAGACTTTCCTACTTAACTCAATGACAGGTTCCAGTACTCACTGAGGACATTGGAAATTGGCCTTGATTGCCAACACTCCAGCTAAATTAAACAGTATTTTAAGATACTTGGGATTAGGTTTCCCCACTCAGGAGAGTGTGATGCTCCTGGGTGCAGCGCATCACCTTCCCGTGAGCCAGCCCCCCACACCGTGTGAAGTGAAACACTTCTGCCATGAGGGCTGGAAAAGATGCTCCACCAGAGACTGCTGAAACAGCAGGTGGGAGGTGCTGTTCTCACCGAGCAGCCTCAGGAAGTGAACTGTGACCACCCACACCATGGGGGATGAGCTGTAAATACCAAGTTACAGTGGATAAATAAGAAAATTCCTGTCTCCTTGCCAAACAGCTGTTGATTTAGTAGGGCAAGGGGGTATAAGATTCCAGAAGCAGCTTGTCCTTGTGTACAACAAAATCCCATCCTGTACAGCCTCATGGTGTTCACAGGAAAACTAGCAGTGAGTATTTGCTTACCACCCTTCATCTCAGGAAACCATGCATGAATGCAAGCACAGGAAGCTGCATTTTAAATGTCAAAATATGCTTTAAAAGCTTCACATCAGCTACGCTTTTCCAAACTAGGAAAATACCAATGAGAATAATACAATGCAAGAAGAAATTAAATTACATTTTTCTCTTTTCCCTTCATAAACCACACTCTCCTGAAGTCCAGCACTAATATATTAAAATGTTTTTCACCAGTGGCATTTTGCACATCAGGAAGAGCTCATAATTTTATTTTGAATTGGCATTTGCATATTCAGTTAGTTAAATCCATTTCATCTCATGATTAAGCATGCTGTATAATTGATATTCCTCTTCCCTGTAGTGTGACACAGCATGTGACTCAAAACTTGCCTTCGTAAAGATACCCATGAATGCTAAAGCACAACACATGCTGAAAAACACGTTGCATTCCCATACGCTCAGACTGGAGGAAAATAGCTGTGGTGCTTCCTAAGTTAGCTCTCTCCAGAGGTCTGGGCCGTGTCTTTGATCTGAGAGAGAAATATTTGCCAGGAAATACCAAGAAAGTTCTCTCCACTTGTAATTTTGTGAGTTTGAGGGATGTAGAGGGAAATGAGCAGGTCAGACTGAGAATGTATCCATTTCTTTTAAGAAGGACAGCAACTCCAAAGACTGTTTTAGGCTTCTTTTTCATGGTTCTTGTTGGGGGTGGTTTTTAAATATTGAATTTGCTTTAGGAAATGAGCCAAACTTATACTTAGAGAGTTGCTCCCAAAATGCACAACCTCCCCCGGGGGGGTTTTGCCCCGTACAGAATATGGGAAACAAGAACAGAGCCCTCTGTTTCATCAAACATTTAGAAAGGCATCACATGCCCAGCCACCTTCTCCCTGTATCTAAAACTTTCTTCCACCCTAACCCAGACTTTTCAAACTTTTGCTAATTGAAAAGTAAGCCCCTGGCAAGTATAAAATTTTAATATTAACCCACCTGAGACGTCCAGTGAAGAAGAAAAGTTTTTAAAGAAATTGAATCTGAGGAAAAGATAATTGCTGAAGCAACCCCTGGAGTAACTGAATACCTTTGCAAACCAGGACCCAGGCGCTGACCACAGGCTCAGAAGCAACACACTCTGCAGTGCTGGGGCTCTGTGCAATGCATCCCTCACAGGCCTGTGCCTAGCAGCCCTCAGTGTCAGCTGTACGTGTTTCTCCACTTCTCAGCAAGCGTTAATTTCTTACTCAGATCAATGTTTCTAATTCTAAAATGATTCATAATACCAGGCAATGTCATTATATTACAAGACAGCTTAATTTACAAGTTCATTCCATGCCAAGAACAAGGCAGCAGAATCCCTAATTCTAAATAAGATATATTTTATGCCAAATATCCTTGCCAAAGCACTCTAATGAGCTGGCACCAAATGGCTTCACAGGAACATCCTACTGTCAGCAGTGTTTTGTGTTTTCCAGGCATTACTGACACCGTATGCCAACTCTTCTTTTTCCTGCGTGTGGTTGTCAGTTTGTTCTACCCTTCTCCAAGTAGTAAGCATGTGAATTTCCTCTCTCAGCCACTACATGCACTAAAAAAGCAGGTCACCTCAGTATATTGTACTTCAGCTTTGTCATGTCTGGAAATATTAAGCACTACTATTAAATGTTTATGTATTGAAGCAGTTCTGTGGCTGATAGAGCTGTCAGTGTTGGAGTCTGAATCGCAAATGCCAACGTAACACCTCTCATTCATACACAGACTGGAGAAAAACTTAGCGTGGGACTCAATTGCTTCAGGTGCTTACATGAATTATCCTGAAGGCTTTGCTCAGCCCGAATGCTCTTTGCCCGTGAAAAAGCTGAAGGTGGCCACTTACTGGCCAAGTAGGAACTGAGGATAGGAGACTACTTTAGGGCCTCTCTTGACAAGTAAGTATTTTCCTCTAAGGAGGAACCAAAAAATTAAACCAAAACACTGCTTTCCCTCTATTAATTTAGCCATAATGAGACAAATTCCAAGCTAGTTTCTTACAAACTGCCCTTAGAAGAAACTTTCCTTGAGAAGTAACAGAATAAACTCCAGAAAGAATCCCAGTATCTCTCCCCGTTGCCCAGCAAATACAACACATCCCTGCAGAAGCAAAACGTGCTGTCCCAGTGTTTTAACATTACAGGCAGAGTATTGTCACTCATGACTAGCTGCACACGTTAATTGGTATGTTTTGTACTATATTGCCATCCACAGGCATTGACAGCTGAGTATAGCAAAACTTTGAAAAAAGAGAAGCAAGGAGGGAGAAATAATTTCTTTGGATGAAGGGAGGATGCATTTCCTCACACCTGCCCCAACTGAAATACCTCCTAATGGGACAGAGCATGTCTCTAGAGATACAATAAAAAGCCAGCAAAGCTGTGGAAGCAGCACACCAGTACCAGGCTCCTAAGCTCTGCAGAAGCCAGTTATTCACACCACCCAGAAACCTGCTACCTCTGCTCATCAGCCTGCACTTGGGCCTGAGCAGGTCACTTGCTGGCTGGGGGTGGGACTGGGCTCTGCTGACGTAAAGAAAATTCAGCTGGTGCAGGTAGGACATGATATGATTTCAAAAGGATGGAAGCAATTAAAGAACCTTGTTTACTTCTCCTTGCTGTCCCATTGTGTCTGTGTTTTGGTGGAGTCCCTTACTCCAAAGGATTGTTTAGTGCAGGGACATGTTTGCCAGCATTAAGGCCCTGTGCTGTAAAGCACCTGCTTCTTCCCTCAGCTGCCCTAATCGCTATCACTGGCGACCTTCCCTCTGGAGACCCGCCTTATCCTGCACCTGCCTGAGCAACAAAGCCTTGTCCTGAATGGCTGGCTAATGTCTAATTAGCTGCAAGGTAAGGATGAAGTATGAATTCAGAAAACCGAAAGGAAAGTTGCAAGGCCGGAGACTTCCATTTAACAGACTTTAGTGTTAAGATTATATACTTGAAGGCACAGAGGTAGAAATCGTGAGCAACTAGAAAGTTGCTCTCTTCAGAAGAACTTTATGCTGTCTCTGATTAAGGCTCAGATCCCTGCTACGATGGAAAGGGGTTATTTTTAATAATTAATAATTTGAAATAAATTCCAGTGAAGCTGCAGCAGTGCTGTCTACATGCTTTCTGTAATTCTGAATGGCCAGCCTATGAACAGCTGGTGAGAATTTAAGGTCTATTTTGTGAATCTACTACGAAACATTGTTTGTCTTTCTTTAACAAAATATAAGAAAAATGCAGGAAGATGTCTGTTTTCTTGCAGGTTGGAAGAGAGTTTATGCTCCTGTGATTTATTAAGCTTGTGGCTTTGATGGGTTTTTTTATGCTTTGTTTAATATTGTATGCATATTTCTATTGAATGTCATGAATATTGCTATGAAACGTAATGAATATTGTAAAATAGGGGGTCTGAACTATTCATGAAGTGCAACATACAATTTCATGAAAACTGGGCATGCGTTCTCTTGGCGTATGCCCAACTTAAAACACATTTCACCGAGATCTTAATTACTTTTTTCATACACTGGCATCTATATTTTATGAAAACATCAGGGAGTCTCTTTAAAATACTTTTGATATTTCATGAAAATTGCTGAATATGAGAGCAGAACTTCTTTGGCTGAAAGTTATGTTTCATAGAACTTTTTTCAATTATACAGATGAAAAATACTTCTTCATTTAAGAAAATGAAGCAGTGATACCCACTCATCTTGTTTTTCCAGGTCTTTTTGTTTATGGTGAGATTTTCTTCAGTTGTAACATGGCTAACCCCTCGTCTTTCTCTTTCCCACCTTGCGAGATCCTGAAAACAGCCCTGAAAACACTTGCTGTCAGCACCTTAGAATCATAGAGTGGTTTGGGTTGGAGGGGTCCTTAAAGATCATCTAGTTCCAAGCCCTCTGCTGTGGACAGGGATGCTTCTCACTAGACCAGCTTGCTCAATGATCCATCCAGCCTGGCCTTGAACACTGCCAGGGATGAGGCATCCACAACTGCTCCGGGCGATCTGTTCCAGTGCCTCAGCACCCTCACAGTAAAGAATTTCTTTTATATATCTCTAACCTAAATTTCCTCTTTTTCAGTGGGAACCCATTATTCCTTGTCCTATCACTGCAGTTCCTGATGAAGAGTCCTTCTCTGGCTTCCCTGTAGGTCCCCTTTAGGTATTGGAAGGCTGCTATGAGGTGTCCATGCAACCTTCTCTTCTCCAGGCTGAACAGCCCTAACTTTCTCAGCCTGTCTCCGGAGGAGAGTTGCTCTAGTCTCCTTATCAACTTTGTGGCCCACCTCTGGACTTCAACTACTGCATGTTGTTCAAGCACTTCCTCCTTTGATTCTTCTCTCCTGATGTTCAGATTTGCAATGAAGGAGGAAACGATGCTTGACAGCATGAATGGCTCATGCTGCATTACTGTGAAAAGCAGGCACACTAACATGAACTTCTTACTTGGATGACTTAAAAGATGCAATGTCCCACACACTTCAGTTAAGGGAAGTTTGCGTCTTCCCTAGACTGGTGACAAAATTTGTTTCCCCACTTTGTTTTCCACAAGTATGCCACCATATGGTCAGGAGTCCTCTCTGTGTGCTCCCATGGCATATGGCCAGCGAGGGCAGGTGGGCGATTTTTTGTTGTGGACCATTGATCAAGAAGAGCTGACAATCAGCAGAAACAGTTCCCATCACTGCAGCGGGAAAGGGAAGAAGAGTTTTCAGAGGATGTTGGCAGGGAAATGCTTGGGAAGGCCATAGAAGGAATGTCATGCTTTGAATGCCTGCAGGAAGTACGCTAACGATTGTTCTGTGGTTTCCACTTGCAGACTGTGTCTGGTGTTAAAAAGCACAGATGTGCTTGTTCAAGAAGGCAAACGGAAACTCAGTGAGACGCAGGCAGATTGATTCCCTCACAAAATGCTGCTGGCATGAAAGGGTATGTCTTGATGTAGGGGAGCAGATGAGAAGGGAATGCTGCCTGGCAGTGTTACAGCTGTACCTTCAGTGTATCCTGCAGGTAGGTACAAAGTTCATTCACCAGCTATAACAACCCCTGTAGGATTCCCTTGTAGAATTGCTTTGTTAGGCAATTAAATGCTCCATCGCTGTGACACAATTCTGAGTCATCTGTCATAAGTGTCATCTCAACAACCTAATGAAATAAATGAATCAAACTGCTTTAAATGATGCTTTGCTTCTAGACTGATCCATAAAATTGCTTCACTATAATGTTTTATAACCCTAAATCTAGTAAGTGGCACACTAAAAACACTCTCAGGGTAGATAGGTTGGCTGCTGATGCCAGAGAGATGATCTTGGACCTCTCTCTCATCAGCCCTGTGCACAAGAAGCTGTCCTCAGCTCTGAGGGCCTGGCTTTGTCAGCAGCTGAGTGAGGCTCACTGTGGGCTGCTCTCTGATGAAATGCCACCCAATTTGTCGAAACAAATAACAATAGAAGTACTGCTGGACATCTGGAGTTTGCCCAGCTTCCTGTGGAGATGACACTATTAGTAACTCTGTGTATGCACAAGTATGTTCTCAGTAATCAATATAAAAATTGTATCATGTCAAGTTAGAGATGTTAGAGATACTAGGTTCCTACAGGTTTCTCAAAAGTATGCAGAGGATATGAAGGGGGACCTTCCATAAGCACCCCTCTTGAATGAAAGGCTGAACCCACTTTGGGTACTGGTTACCACACAGAGGAGTAAATACATCCTGAATGTCCTATTGCCATAGCGTAAAACACGGCTAGCCTCATCAAATCATCAGAGGCTCCAGCTGGGAGATTCAAATCTGCAGGTAATTAATTTTTTTTTGGTTTTGCTACTCATGAAACCTGCTGTTTGTTCTTTGGATATTCCACAATTTTCTTTTACCTCGCTGGTTAATAGAATGGGCTAACCCAGACGCCTCCTGGTTCAGGTACCCCTTCAGGGGATACTTCATAAGTCCATCTGGAACGTTCCCTTCTTCCCCCAAGTCAGAGAAGTCTTCCCCTTGCTGGCTGACACAGTGCTGGAGGACCACTGTCATATTCTGCTGCTGCTGAAGCCAGTGCTGTGCAGGTAAAGATGCCCACAGTTTTCTCCACAGCTGGATAAGGCCTGAAGGCAAAAGGACTGCTCGGTCCTGTTGTGAAACAACAGAAGGGCTGCCGTGCATTAAAGCTTATCTTTGCTGTACTACATCAATAAGCAGTGAACTGAAAGTACCTTCAAAAAAAACCAAATAACAAACACTGTTTTGGCAGTCAGTACACTCTAATTGGTTTGCATTGTTAGTTCCCTGCAGCTTCTTTTATGAGCAGTAGCTGAGCTTAATGCGAAATAAATACCCTCGTGAAGACACATCTTTAGTTTTAGATTTGTCATCTCATCCAAAATGTTGCAGTGGCACAGGAAAACAGCTGTCTTTAAACGTTCATTCTCTGCACCACTTTTCTCGAACTGTTTTGTAGAGTAATCTTTAAGACACATTTGTGTGGCAGTTAACAGTATCCAGTGGAATGACTTAGCCAAAACAAAACAGGTACCCTCAGACGGGATTTTTCACAGAATGGGTGATGCAGTATCACGAGCCCAGCTCAGGAGAGCCCATAACTCAGCAGCAGCCCCTGCCCTCCACCCCCAGCTCTCTGCTTCTGTGCCGAGCACCTGCAAAGGAAGCAGGAAGCTGGAGCCTGCCAGCATTATTCTTTACTGACAAAACAAAAAGTGGCTGGCAAAAGTTGAAGGTTGCTTTGTGGTGTCTAATGCCCTCCTCAGCTTGCTCAAGGCGGAGTCTGGGACATGGAGACCGAGGTGATCAGAGGGCAAGTGGTTCTCCTACTTTTTAAGGTAAGAGGCCTGATGTCAGATCTCACAGAAGGACACCAGGGTCACAGGCTCATGATGGATGGGTTCTTCCAAGTTCCTGGTGCACAGTAAGAGGCAACAGACCTCTATCCTCTACAAATGCAGTTCCTCCTATTTCTCCGGTTTTACACACCTGGTCATTCTCCCCAGAGCTGTCCCAACACTTCACCTTTTCCCATAATTTGTCTTCCTCTTCATTGCAACCCCAAGTTTTCTCTTCCCCGGCTTTTCATCCTGTAGTCTCTGCCCGTGGCAAACATTCGCACATAGTTTCTTTTTGAATTATCTGACTTGTAACTCATGTAAAGCAGATCATTTCATAAGGTATTTCCTTTAAGTAAAAAGAGAAGAAAGACAATTTCCTCCAACAGTCCTTTCTAAATTCAGCACTTTGAATGATTTCTGTCAATGACAAGCATGAACGTTGTATAAACCGGATGGTGTTGCAGTTCAGTGGCCACCATATGTCACCACCATTGTCAAATGGAAACTTCACAAGGCCACATTTTATTGAGCCAAGAGACCTCCTCCAGTCTCTCTAAAGAGAGAATTAAGCTCTCCATGCAAGTCCCTCAGCACAAGGTGCTTTTCTCTGGCTAGAACAAGTGTTGAGGAACTAAGAATATTTGAGATATAAATAAATTAATGATTTGCAGGTCACATCCTCACAAAAGATGGGATCTTCACTTGCTAGCACTTAAAAAGTCCCGTTTTATGAAATAGAAAATGAGTCTGAGGACTGCTGCCTGAATTTAAGTCATATGTGCTATTCCATATAAGTACAGGACGTACTACATTTCAAGGCAGTCTTGAGTACATATGTGTAATTTAGACTTCCAAAAGAACCACTCTTTACATTTGAAGGGCATATCGGCTTCATTCTAGCAGTCAGCACTGTAATGGGATCCACAGATGAAGCTGAAGACTGTAATTAATGAGTGCACACATTACCTAGGAATTATGGTGACTTAACCTCTTGGAAGGTTAAGGTGCCCTGCTTCAGGTATGCCTCTGCAACAGCTGCTAAAATGTCCAAGATTTATAGAGATTACCCATGAAATGCAATCATTCAGTTGCTGGAACAGGCACGTCTGAGACCACAATAAAAACAGAAGGAGCAGGGCAGAAAACGGGGGCATGACCAGTCCTTTGCATTACAGCAACAAACTGGATTTTACTGACCAACAAGATACATGCATTTCAAAGAGGTTTTCTTGTGCCTACAGAATCTCTGAAAACTAGGTCACGTGTTTTAGTGGCCAAATTTAAGAATTGAAATACCATCAGTTTAATTAAATTAGACATGGACTTTTACCTTCTTATTCTAAACAAACCTAGCACAGACCTACTGTCTTAAGATCACCTTCTCTGGCTGCATTTTCTGAGTGCAGGCTGACTTGGGATTCTGTCCAAAGTTGCTGCAGTGTAGTTTAAAATTTCCTATCTGTATTTCAGAGATCCTGTCTGAGGTGAGGATGAGAACAAGGTTGTGTGTTCAGGACATATCCTGGTAGAATGCTTAAGCATTAACCCACACACGCAAAAAGGAAGATAAACTTGCCTCGCACTGTGATATCCAAGACCATCAGTAGATTTAGGCCTTTCTCCTCCTGATCTCACCAAATGAGGCTATAGGATGTGCGGAAAAGAAAAAATACTTCATGTCTATAATTTTATTTCATTGATTGAACGGAAAATTAGTCTGCCGGTTTGGTTTTCTCTGTTCAGTACTGAATAGAGTTGTTCTATCTGGTGCAAAATTCAGATGTGATGTTTTCATATATTAAAGCAACAAACCCTGCTTGTTATGAACTCTCTGTTATGCATGCAATCCTAAAATCATCTGTTTTGCTTTCTGGAGCTGTTTTTTAAAATCAGAACTGGCATGTGTCAGGATAGGAAATTAGAAAACAGATTTTGTCCTTATGAGACAATCAATACGGAATAAGATAGGCAGGGAGTTAGGTTAGAAAATTGCTTCACCCTGTGTTGTCCACAGAGACATAAAAGAGGAAAATTAAAGAGTTGAAGGAGTGAAAATAAGTGCCAGAGCTGGATTTTAAACTTTCAGATGAGAGGTTTAAAGGACACGTTTTGTCAGGGAGAACCAGCTTGATTGTCAAAAGAGTCCAGGCATAGATAAAATCTCCCAGAAACACTCAGAAGGAAATCAGGTGTGTAAATTTTACTGTTTTGCATAGCTGTGGATGTCCTTTCTGTCTTAGGTAAGAATTCAGAATAACTGCTGAGAAACCTCTTTGTAAAACCCTCTTTCTTATTGCTCTTGCCCGACAGGCTTCAACATTTCTGCAGCAAGCTCCAGAAGTGAGTGTAGCTGTTGCCCAGGTACCTCACTATCCAAGAGCAAACGCTGTAAAACCTCAGTGAAAGTGGAGAAATTTCATAGAGCAGGCCAGTAATCCTCCAGAACCACAAGGAGTTCCCGGGTTTGCTAGGTCTGGGTAACGCGCGTGGCAGGTCTAAACCAGTACAATTCCACATTATCTGCACCAGAAGGCATTGATCCAGTGAACTGGGGCAGCAAAGGGGACAGGGTGAGGCCGTGTCCTCACCACTGTGACCACCCCCTGCAGAGGGAGAGCAGCGTCTCTCTCTGGAGCAGTTGGCTTTGCTGGGCAGGGTCAGTGATGTCCTCTCATGCAATTGCTCAAAGCCACAGCTCTGGTCAAATGCTTCTTCCCACTTCTACTGCTATTTATATATTTCCAGGCTGAAAGCTGGCACGCAGACACTGCTTGGCCCGAGAGATGCCTGTGCTTTGTTTTCATTAAAAATGAGCTTATCTTCACATCAAGAACTTTGAAAACTTCCTAGGCTAATATATATGTTAAATTTAGGCTCTGAGCCAAACTCTGCAACTCTGGGTTTCCTGGGCACTGCAGATACCAAGCAATATTGAGAATCAGGCCATATATTCAGTGTCTTTTCTTCAGATAAATACAGTTTTTAAGAAGTCCCCTCACCTTTGGCATTAACATGTCATACCATTAAAGGGAACTTCAATGCAAACTAAAAATGTCTTTTGAGAAAGCTTTTAAAATACAATATTATGATGTTGCAAGTTAGATTAAAGCCTGAAACTTAAAAATAATACTAAGATTAAGTCCTTTTACTATAAATTTTACTGCTGCTTTAAAAGAAGCTAAATACCTGAAATTATTTGAGGTGATACAATAGGTCTGCTAATTTTTTATAAGTATTCACAAAAGCATGAAAAAGATAATCATGCCAAAACCCAATTTAACCTTTGTTTCTTTTTCTTTTCATTTACTACAAGTTTTCCACATAAACAAAACTGGTTTCTAGTCTGTGAAAAGAAGACAGTAGGAGCTTTATGATGTCGAGGTGAGACCCACGTAAGCATAGCTTCAAAAACTATTCCATCTGGAGCAGACAGTAAGAGACCCCTCCAAAGCAAGAGCGGGGGTGTACAGAAGGTGGTCACTGAGTAGCCACAGTAGTTATCTGAATTATTTACAAGGAGAAAATTAAAATAAAGTACTCTGATGTTACAATAATGTCTCTTTTTAGCAAACTTAAATGGCCACTAAGATATAAGTGATAGAATGACAAGAAAAATATTAAGACAACTTTATTGCTATAGCCTTTGTAGATCTGTTTTCTTTATGTTATTTGTTCTCTGAATGAACAGAGGATCCCAGACTTTGCTGAATTACAGTCATAACTATGCCAGTTAAAAACAAATTATGTGCAACTAGGCTTGGATAAAAATAAGTGGCTGAGATTATTTTCTTGATTAGTATAATCATAGATGGATATCTATGTCCCAGGAACTGTTAAGTGCAGCTAAATATTCTGTAGTTTTTGGTTAAATGTCTTCCATTTTCTACCAAAAAGAGAAATTTGCAAACATTCTATTTTTTTTTATCAGCAGCAATTCTAAATACTGTAACAGTGCCACACATAGAACCGAAATAAAAGGAGAAAATTATAATGTTTTAATTCTTTGAATATAATGAGTATAATGCTTTTGAGACCAGTTTTTCAAGACCGCTCAGCTTCCCCAAGTTCTGTATGAATAAGCAGCTTTCAGAGCCTCCCGAGGAGGAGAGGTCCCACAACATACAGCCTGGGAATACCGTAAAGCACTAGCACCTCCCAGAGGATGCTGGCTGCTACCAGCTCTGTGGCACCCCAAACAGTCTGTTCTCCCAGGTGGTAATATCATTTTAGGGGTGCAAATGTTGATACAGGTGCGAGTTAAGGTGTGACATATCTTGCAAATACTACACAGGAAGACCTCAGGTGAAGCCCTCACACAAGATATGGTCACACTGCCTTCAATCACAACCAGGGAATAATTTTCTGGTGAAACAGAGATCTTCCCACTCCAGGAACAAGGAGTAGGAGCTTCAGAAACCCAAAGCATTCAGCTCATGTTGAATCAGGAGTATGAAAGCAGACAGCTTCAATTTCCAAATGGAAAATGTTTTAAAACAAGTCAGTACTCAGAAATTTCAGAGGAACTTTTGATATTCCACCTTACTTGAGTTATAAGTCATACCATTACTTTTGCAAGAGGAGGAATGCGTCAGAAGCTAAATCCTCAAATCTTTATGGAATTAGTTTAATTAAATTGCATTTAAAACTGGTGTGTGTGTAGGCATAAGATAATCCCAGTCCAGAACTAAAGCTGACACATATTACTGCAGGAAACTTATTTTATTTTCCTGGTAATGACTAGACTCAGAACAGTGAAGTGCAATTATTTATAGTCCTACAGTTCCACAATATTAAAAAATCTTAAAATCTTCACCAGATTATCCATGCCAATAATCCAGGAATTGTTTCTTTTAAAATGCTACGTGAACATCTTACTTTAGCTGACTGCTGGCACTGTACCACACACATGTCAACATATTCTCCCCTTTCCTTGTGTAACCAAACGGATCTAAATGAAAACGTAGACTTGATGAGATTAATGGAGTATTACTCAACCCTGAACTGTAGGAAGCATATTCCATGGTGAGATAACAAAGACTTCCGGATAGAGGATGATACTTCCTAAGAGTAAATCCATTAACCATTAAGCAAGTGCTCTAATAGCTTTGAAAGCCAGCAAACCCCAGAAAATCCAAAGGAGTTCAAAGGAATTTGTTCCTTCTTTAACATCAGAGAAACAAATTTCTCATAATTCAAACACAACACAGGAACGTTCCTATTCCTATAGCCACTGATTTAAATAGAAGTAAGACAGGAAACCTGAAATACAAGGTGTTATGTGCTGAAAGAATATGAATTCACAAGAGCTTTCTCAAACTTGAAGTAGAAGAATCAAATCATCTAATGCTGATTAAGCAAATCACATGCTTGAGCTAAACTGGAAAACAATATAAGCTTATAAATAGCCCCAAAGACCACGCATATATGCAGCTGCAGAATTTAGGTACCTCCACTATGTGTCTTTAGTGCCAAGGCCCAAAATCTAAATTCTAAAACACTCATTCAGCTGTTGCCTATGTCAGGAAGCATTAAACTCCTGTTTCGTAGAAGAATGTAGGTGTCTAAAGTGGAATTTAAATCAAACACACGTAACTTAAATCCAGCAGTGCCAGTCAAAACAACAGAGCCCCACATTTCTACCAGTACAGGAGATACACACGTTTCTTCTTGACAGAAAACAGTGAAACAATCCAATCATAGGTCATTAAGCTCGAAGCCTTGCCTTATAAAACACATTCTCACCTTATGGCCCAAAGAATATTTAAGTATGCAATTTTAAAGTGGAACAATTTCAAGTAGGGATTGCAAGCACTCCTTCAATGAGCAAAAATTCCTTACTTCAAGAGTGGCATCCTGTGAGTTCAAATCCTCTTCAGGAAAAGGGAGGAACAGAAACACTTCTCCAAGATCCAAAGTGAGTGGTCTGAGACATGAATTCAAACGTTTGACATTTTCAAAGCATGATTTTTTTTTCTTGATGCATTTCTAAGAGTATTCCCAAGTATATCAAGAACACATAACATACATGTGCAAAGACAGTCAGGAGAACAAACGGAAAACAAAGTTGGGAAAGACATCTGTATGAGAAGACAACCAAAGCATTGTAATAATTTGAATCAGAGAAGAATAAAAATACTATAGGGGAACAAGAAATAATAGTACAAAGGAGGAAAGTTGAATGTTTCTGCCCACTTGTTCTTAGAAATACAAGAAATAATGTATAATATTTTTGATAAATATAATCTATAAGGCTTTCCATTCCAATGTAATATACCCCAAGTGCTTGTCATCGAATTTTCTTTGGTTTGCAGCAGTCATGAGGAACCTCAGCTGAATTCTAAATGCCCTTATGCCTCATGTTGGAGCAGTCCTGTTCCTCTCGCATTATATAACACTATATAGAATTACAATGGAAAGCTGTTTTAGCCATGGAATCCATGGTGAATCATCTTCATTTCTGTAAAGTAAATACCTATTCTTTCTTTTTCAAGTACGTTCCTTCATGGGTAGCAAGATCAGCAGACAGCAGCTACAAAACTGATATTCAGGTTAGAAATTTGTGGGGAAAAAATTAAAATTTTGCTTCTATTAGTGAACAGAAGCAGTTCAAATTATAATGGAAGGGGGCTGTCTCATAATAGCATCTACCACAGTAAAATATATATTTAAGTAGTATTAAATATAAAAAATCTTGACCTCTAATCCATTTGTAACAGGCCACAAAGCCAAAGTGAGTTCCAAAGGATTCTGTCCTGTCTGGGTTGTCTTAAAGACACCTGATCATGTCACTGGTTAGAATCTCAGCATTTTCCTAGATCAAGCTGAGCTTGGTCAATGAGAAAGTTAACTAACAGTGAAAGCAAAGATAAAATATTATCTTTGGTGAGAGATAAAATATTAAATTGGTTAGGAAGAATCCGTTTTGCAACTAACAGTGTCGTTTTTTCCATAACTTTATGTTAATTATCATTATATTTTCCTCCTTTAACTACGTATTAATCAACACTTGTATTAGTGTCCCTCATTTTGCTCAGACCAATGTCAGAAAAGTCTTCATTGCTCTACAGAATGTTCCACCCAATAAAAGAATTCACAGGCGTTACCTATACCTATAAACCTTTATTTTCTTACAATCTCAGACTACCTTCACCAGCAACAGTGTCCCTATTACAAGATAACACTCTGCAAAATACACCATTATCTTTAAAGAATATAAAACTGTAGAGTCAGAAAGAGAAAGGATCTTGGTCAGGTTGAGACCATGCTTTAAGACTTGGAAATAAAAAGCCTGAATAGAGTAAGAGATGTTCTAAAATCTCCTTGGGGCAGCTGTGAGAGGGAATCGATGGAGCTTTAGAACTGATGCAACACAATCTCATCTGCATTTCAGTCATGCAAATTGCAGCTTCAGAGCTGTTGCACTGAACAACAGAGTTGCTTCATTGCAATTATTCACTGGGAAGAGAAGAGTTTATGATCAGGAAATTGGTAGAAAGCTCATGGAAAGGGTAGCATATTCAGGAGAGGAACATATTCAGGAGAGCTGAAAAAACCCACAGAGATCCAAGCATTTTGAGCTAACCAAATTTCGGGCATTATTTTTTGTCGTGTAGTTGTTGCACATGCCATTTGGGTGAGCAGGTATGGACTAGTCTTCCTTACACCTCCTGCACTGATGATTACATCTTGTCACTGCTCCTGCGCTGAGAAATGCACGTCTCGCCTCAAAACCAAGATGGAGCAATAGAAAAACGGCTCCTTCCTAAGTACTTTTGCCTTTTGAAACCTGCATTTTTCTGATAAGCGGCCTCAGTCAACATCCGTGCTCATGGCGCAGGGGCCTCTGGAGAAGCCACACGCACTACAGTACACCCGAATTGTCGTGACTGATGTTTGTGTCTGATCAGTCTCACAGATGTGGCAGGATAATTCGGCCTGAATTGTTTACTTTCAGCAGTCTGAGTCATAAAAGGTGTCAATTATACTGAAGTTAATAAAAAGATATTTAATTTTCTAACTGCAAGATCATAGAATGAATCAGACTGAAGAAACAGGATTAGTTAACAAACAACAAAAAATAATTGCCTGTATTTTTTAAAAAAATCACTCTAACAATATAAAATCTGGTTCAGTCATTTTCCACATGCTAGTCAGATTATTTAAATTCATGAATAATGGATATATCTCTTCTGTGATGTCTTGTTGCTTTCTACAGTATGAAAAGACAAGCATTATGCAAATGTATATTAAAAACAGTGTCTTTGACTTGTCAAATAGTCATAATTTTAATTTTATGTTGCTAATATAATTGACAAAATACTTGATACTACTGATTATGCCTTTTCTTGTAAACCACTTATTTGATGGGCTTAAACAGCTGTGGGTTTGCCTCTATGAGTTTGTGAAGTTGTAACCAGGCTACGAAAGAGCAATAGGCAAAGTCTTAGGCATATCATCCTTCAGGCTGGTAAACAGCATTTCATAGCAGTAAAGGTATAATTCAATCAACATTGCTACATTTCTAAAGAAAGGGAGAAGGTTACTGTCATTCTCCCCTCCTCCTCCCCAAGCAGTCAAACCCACATGAGGTGAACAGAGATTTAATTTGCAAATCTGAATACAGATGTGCTTGATTTATATAGAATATCTTCAGAGATCTGCAAACATCTGTCATTATTAATCAATCTGCATCTCACCCTGGGACGCCTTCAGTCAATTCAGCTCTTTTCAAAATTTCTTCTAGGATCCATCATATCTGATATAAAATTAGACCACAGGCTAATTCGAACATAGTGGCTTCGAGATTAGAGAAAACAAAGTTTCAGTTAAGGCATGCCTTGTTCATCACTACATTACACCATTTCGGCAAGTGGAACCTTCCCAAATTCTACTGCAATAAAATTATTACAACCAAGAGGAAAATTCTGGCCAAAGATTTTGTTTGGAAACGCTTATTGCAAAGTTATTTGCCACTAAAGTGCTTAAAAATTGTCAAGCACCACACCAGATTAATTCTACATTACTACAGACACTGAGTGAAAAATTCTTTTCTTAAAAATATCACTTTCAGTTTGATGGGACATTGGGGATCAAGCCGAAAGAAACGTCCGTTCAGCACCTGAGACAGAGAACTGAGAGACATCGTGACAAACTGGGATCCAACTGCCTGAAGAGCAACCCCACTGAAAAGCTCCTGGGGTCATCGTGGTGGGTCTCAAGCTGGGCACAAACCAGTGGAGTGCACTCACAGAAAGCAAAGGATGCACCTGCTGGGAGGGGTGCAGACAGCAAACTGCAGGAAGTGGCAACATCTCCCTGTGCTTGGCATGGGTGAGGCACACGTGGAATGGTGGATCTAGCTTTGTACCTCCTAGCTTGTGCAGAAAATTAGGATAACTGGAGAAGGTACAGGAGTGGGCTCATGAGGCAGAGGACACATGGGCTGCGAGGAGAGGTTGAGGGAAAAAGTCTTGTTTAGTTTGACAAGGAGGAGAGGAAGGCTGAGAGGAACTAACTGCAGCCTACAGGAAGTATCTGAAAGGGGTTACAGAAGTGGTGGTGTCAAAATTTTTTAGAAATGGCCTCAACTGTAAGTTAATACTGGACACTGAAAAAATGCCAACACATGCACATTAAAGCTATTTTGAATTTTTTCTAGGTTCCCAGCAATGATCCCTAATATCTATAGAGCTGTGTGTTGGTCTGAAAATACTGGCGTGTGTTAGTATGGCCCAAAGCCTCACTTTCTTTCATATTTCATGATGGTAAAATGTGGAGGAAACATCAGGAAAGGAATTGTATAAAACTGCTTAAGTCAACTCTGCTATTTTCTCCTTTGGAATAGCAAATTTTGATGAGGCTATTTTAGCCTCATGAAAACAAAAATCTCATCTTACCTCCACATTAGTGTTTAGATAAACAAACAACCCAAAACAAATTGTAGAGAAACAGCAACCAGAAATGAGTTTACATTTGCACTTCAATTAGTTTACATTTCATTCTGTGTTATTTCACCCTTTGACCTACGCATGCAAATATACTCCGTATGTGGAAAAAAAAAGTGCTTTGAACCTTCCCTGTGGTTATAATACTTCTTCCACGTGCCTCTAACTAAAAGATGTTGCTATTCTTCAACTGGTTTTATTGAGTTTAATCAATTTAACACATTCAAGGAAAAAAAAAATCTTTCTCTGCAATTGAGCTTAAGAAAAAACTCCACCCCTTCTAATGGGCAACTCAGTTTTTCTGGCAAGTATCACTGAAAAGCATTAATTTAGGTGCCAGGATCTATGTCAGATTTTGAAAGTCATAACTCGGTCATTTGCCTGCAGTGATTTTATTTGTAAAGTTTTACTCATATTATATTTTACAGATTGATCAGGAAACGTAATCTACCTATCTTGAAAGTCCATAGCTATAAGCCTTTCATTTCCCACCTGTCCAATCTTTCCATATCGCTAATAATAATAACAATAATAATAACAATTATAACAATTGTAACGATTATAACTATTATAACTAATATAGCAACATTAATAAAAAACCCACCAATCAAAAAAATCCCAGCCCACGCTTTGTGCAGGGACTAAGTAGAACTCTGCTTTATTTTCCATAAAAGCACTGTGTATTTCCATATTTCCCTGGAAATGCTTCTCAATAAAAATAACAGAACAGAAATTTCTAGGGGAAAAGAAATAGGCCTTTGGGATAGATTTTGAGTCAATAAAACCAGTTATATTATTACCTTCTGATGTTGCACCCAGTTCCTTCATTGTCTCCACAGCTGACAGCCTCCTTAAAACAGCAGTGTTGTCTGGCTAGCTAGTTGGAGTACTGCTCTTAAAAGGCTGCATTTTTTAATGTGGAAGTGATTCGATTGCATGCTTTCTCCTTAATGCCACACTGAAAGAACACAGGCTTTCTCAAAAAATGGAAGAATGTAAATATTTTAGTAGAGCAAGTTTGATGATTCAGAAACACGTTCCTTGAAAAAGTACGTAGTAAAATCTTCAATGCATTCAGAGGCATGGTGTGTAGGGAACAAGAGCGAAGTTGAGAACATTAACACAGGGATATGTATGGAAAATGTTAATGACAATAAAAGCACTGCTATTTTACACTGCCACAGTTCTACCTCTCTCTAAGCACTCCTGAGCCTGCCCCACAGCCAGAGCTGCCTGTGGCCAAAGCTCCCAGGCCCAGCCCGACACAGCTGGGTGTGTAACCTTAGCTCTAAGCACTAAGCAAACTGCAATGAGAGAAAGAGCCCTGAGAGGATCTGCAGAGTGAAGCCAGGCAAGATAAGGAAGGTGAAACTACAAATAGAGGATTACTGAGATAAGGATCCTCAGGAGTTTAAGGGGCAAAGAAACACAACATATAAACGTATAAAAACTTTCAGGGGAAAAACAGAGAATCAGAAGGTGGAATTCAGCATCATCAAGGATCTGTTCCAAGGAAGAGCAGAAGTCAGCCTTCCTCCTCTTGAATGATACCAGTCTGGCCAGCATTTATATAATGTTTGCAGTAATAAATACATGCTTCCTTGCGGCGTTTAATCATCTGATAAGTACCAAGTGAATGATCTGTCTTATGCAGTGTTCAGTTTGGGGTACTTTGTCTGATATTCCTGTCTTGTGACTGGTATTCAGATCACCTAAATTCTGACTGAACTGGAATGCAGGAGAACTTTTAGTGACCGACAACCAAAACCATAATAGACCGAAGCTTTTTCTGACTGGTCATTTCAGATAAGCTCTTTACTTCTCTATACAATCAAATGAGTTCTCACTCACCACAAAAATATGCCATGTTAAGACTGGAGGAGTCCTCCTTATGAGAAAAACTGGTAAGTTTCCTTGGACAGCTGAAAGGCATGTTAAGGGAAAAGAAAGGAAATTTTACCTAGGCTGTTAACCACATAGGATTCAAGGTACAACAGTGCACTGATGATTCCTTGAGCAAACTTGAGCGTGTGGAGAAGCTATAGATACCAGATTCCAAAAACCCCCACTCCTGATTCCTTGAGGGATTAGTAATAAGAAAGAGGCGTCCACCCAGCCATTTAATACACATGACATCACTGTTGATCAAGAATCACTTAATCTGGGAAGACCAGCCAGTTACCTGAGCAAGTCTTACAAACTTAAGGGGTCTTCATATGGCACTGGCACTACGACTCTCAGCAGGTCCACTAAAAAACTTTTCATGGGTGAACCTTACAATTCTGCATCCTCTGTCTCCAGAGCAAGGGCAAAGCCTATTGGAAAGGCATTTTTTGGAAGGCAGAATACATGCTCACTGTGCTATATCTGGCATAAACAGCAACTTAGAAAAGTTATGAAAGTCCTTAAACTAAAGCCTAATTACACCTTATGTTTTCCTTTTTTTCAAAACAGAGCATGAGAAGCAAAACAAACCAAAATTCCTATACATTTTCATGATCTTCATAAACACTGTTTGTACCATGATTACTTACAGGGTTTGCAGGGTTCAACTATACAGTCTCATTAGCATCATGTATTTCTTCTTTCCAATTTTTTATTACCAATGCAGAATAAGTGACAGAAAGCAACAAATAAAACTCTGGACATTTTTCTAATGAATAGAAGTTTTTCATAATGACATCAGAGCATTTAATACATGCAGTACGAGTATGCAATATTATAATTTTAAAAACATTTCCTTGATAGTTTCTTAAAGTCTTCTTCTAAAAATCTGAAGTTTGCTTTGCTCCAAGTCCAAGATGCACTGAAGTCCCCAATGTCAGAAGCATTTCCCCCAGAAACTTTTACACCTTGTACTGATAGCATTCCTACCACTGAAAAGCAGTGCCATATTATACTTACAGCACACAAATCTGTGTAACAGACCGCACAAGTCTAATCTCGCTCCAAGATTGGTTTAGAAAATAATAAAAAGTTAATACCATTAAATTTTAAAACAATGTGTTCTAAATGCTTGGCTGTCTTTATGCAAGGAACATTTTGCATTCATTTTTGCATAAACAGAGCGTGCTCTCAATTGCACAAGTTGCTTTACATGCAAGATCCCTAGCATCTGCAAAAAAATTTGTGTTCTTGTGGAAGATCAATTTCTACACAAAAATATATTGGTTTAAAATTTTTTACTATAATTCTATTCATATGATTTTGCTGAATTTATTCTAAGGGAATATATTTTCTTTGAAAAAGTAATATTTTTGAAGTATTTTCTACTATGCAATTTGTACATGTTAAAAACAAAGATTGAAAAAAATCCCTAGGGTTCCTTTTCAGATTAACTGTTTTCCTTTTGTGTTTTAAACTCATACTTTGCTTTCCCTGCTTGTCAAGGAAGGGAGAATAGCTTGGAGTATTGATGGGAATTAAGTACTGGGGAAGAAGCTACTGCAAGAGAAGACCATTAGGCTGCCCAGCTGCCAAATTCTCACTGTGCTCAAGCACAAAGCAGTGTAAGGCCCCTTTTGGACCCAAACACCACCACTACTGAATATGGATGACCAGCAAATGAAACTACTTTCATTACCCAATTTCCATACCTTTTCTATCACTCTGATTATGGTAACAAACAGAAAACAAAAAAATTATCCCCGTGGGCAAATTTTTGTACCTGAACTTCCATATATGTTGAAGAAATCCAACCAGAGTTCTAGAGAATCTCAACACATTCCACATGTGCATGTGCTTTCCAGCCAAGTGCTTGGAGGACAGACATGGACACAGCTAACCTGACGTAGTCTCTGAAGAAAAGAGACAGGATCATGAACTGTAAAGTTATGATTTAAGCAGCAGCATTACGCTACATGAGTCTCATTACACCAAGTAAACAATGCCATTACAAACTTAATGATATTCTTGAGACACCCGCATTAGCACCACTGGTCTTTTATTTATTTCAAATTACTGTTCTTATTTACCTCAGCAGGGCTCTATGCGATTAACTCCCCAGACTGCTCAGACTCCTATGGGGATGATTTATATTGTCATTCCAATATAATGTTTCCCATAATTGTACTGTGTTTAAAAAACATTAGAGCCCAAGGGGCTAGACAAGGAGTTATATTATTAACAGCATGCACATATAAATCAATTTACTCCCTTGGAGGGAAAAAAAATTGAAAATAAAGAAGCTAATAAGATTACAGAAGAAGTACAAAGCCAATGCAACTGCTTTAAGTGTGTTTAATCAATAACTGTAAAAGCATCACAGATAACTCCTGGAAATGAAAATGCAAGCAGGAATCCGTTTCCACACGTGTAGTACTATTGACATTAGTAGACAGATCACAAAAATTAGAAAAAACATCATTTCACTGAAGAGATTCAATCCCAGAAATGAGTGAGTGCCCCCAGTATATGCACAGTATATTTAAGAGCTCTCAGACTCCTGTAAGATCAACCTGACATTAGTGGCAGACATAGATTTATAAATGCATCATTTTAAAGGTTCCAAATGCATTGCAGGGATCAAGAGGCAGCCCATGATTTCAGAAGCTGACCATTAAGGATAAAACCTAATGATAAGGGTTATGTGGGTAGAAAACCAGGGAACTTCAGTCTCTCTTTTCCATTACTCACTAAAATATCTCATTTTCTTTTAAAAAAATCTCACAATTGAATTTTTAATGTGCTTAATGCTAGGTGCAAGCATAAGATAACTTAATACATTCAGAAGATGGATTACTTGTAGCTCAGTCTGACCTGAGCCTCTAGATGCAGTACTGTTTATTATATTCACTGACCTAATTTTGCTGTACCATAGCTATATTCTAAGATACAGCTGCCAATCACTTTAGAACAAATTGAGTGTAATAAAAACTACAAGACTGAAACAAGACAACAAATATTTAAAAAACCACTTTTCTGATATACTTGCCGATTGAAAATGTAACAGCTCACTAAACCCAGGATGTTCTTCTTCCCACAAAAGAACAGGCTATTATGCAATGAACATACCACAAATCCTACTGCAGGTGTACCTTTAGGATAGATGAAACTTCTGTTGCTTTAGTGAGTTCATCCAAAGCTTCTCTGTGGTGATTCCATCTCTGTGAGGCTGCAGCTAAGTGGTCAGAATCACAACTAGTTTTTGCAGTTTTAATCTTACTTAAGTTTTCTTTGCCCTAATGAAAACTACTTTTAATCTTTTTCCTGTGCAGCCATTATATCCAAGCATCTGTCTACTTCAAATGCCTCCTCTAAGATACTTCCAGGTAGTGTCTGTCTTAGGACAGACTCTTCCTTTCTGTGAAGCACTCTGCTTTACAGGATTAAATGGGAATATGCCACTTCACAGTAGCTGAAAACCCAATCCTTCACTCATTAACTAGAATAATGAAACTTGCTGCTGATGTAAGAACTAAATTATTATTTCACATTACAAAATCTTCAGAAATGAGGGAGATGATTCATGAATCTGACAAGCTAATTGATATGTTGCAAACTTATCATAGTACCAAGCCACACAAAAAATATTATTTTCTTCAGGCTTGTAAAAAAAAGTTAGTATTATGAACAGCAGAAGAAGGGACCACTGAAGGGGTAATCCTGGACCTAATGTAAGAGATAAGTGGGGTGGCACTAGAGCAGATCAGACAGAAGGGGATAGCAAATTAACTGGGTGTTGGTTGGTATCAGCCAGTAATGGAGAAAATTGGAGTTCCTTCCTCCTGCTCAACTGCCTTCTGAAATCAGGTTAAAAATTTGGCTTGAAAAAGAGTGTCCTTCTGAACAGCATAAAGACCTGTGCCTGTTTCAGTTCGGCACTGCCCCATGTCTAGAAAAATGAAAGCACAGCATAAGATTAATAATGGTCATGCAAAGAACATCATGCATGTGTTGGTCAGGTGACCGTGTTACCTTCCTTAGGAAGAAACCAGGTAAATCAGGTGAATTAAACAGATATAACATTTATCCCAGTCTTTTCGTAGCAGGATTTTAATTTTTTTCCCAGACCAGTTTTAAAAGCCAAATCCATTTATAAGCATGGCACCATTCCTTGGAAAATACAGTTGTTCAGTGTTATCCATTGGTTTTGTGATTCCTGGCTTCAGGCTTTCATTAAAACAAAAAATAAAGAGCACATCTTAGCATGAAGATCCTTAACAGATAATTTAAATGTCTGAATAATTTAAAGGACATAGAGTATATTTTAAAATTTTAGATTGCTACAGTGGATTACAATTGCTTAATCATAAACTCCTCAAAATTATTCTCTTTATTTTATTTTTAAAATGCTTCTCTAAAAGTATTTCTCTATGGTGAGGATGGCAAGAGGTTAGAAGTACATAGAGAAATACCATTTTTCTGGGTTTTTTTCTAACTTATTTTCTCCTGCATCATGTACATGTTTTATGATTAAGCATCAGGCTGCCATGGGTTTCCCAAGTGCGGCTGCACATGCCTACAACAATGAGCTGCCACATTAAAAAAACAACAAAACAAGTCATACCAGGGAAATTATTGCTGTTTATTCATTTTTTGCATATTCATCAGCTCTGACAAGTCATGAATGTATTGGGTCTCTTGCCCTTGTCCATATTTAATCTCTGTCAATGTGCTGTATCCCGAGCACATCAGAGCTACTGCAGAGACTGTGGCACATCCAGGTGTGTCAGTGCTTTTCACAGCAAACCATCCTGTGTAAGTTATCTGGATAATGCAAGAGGTTCTGCACTTTCTCTTTAAATACATGACTGGTGCAGTTGTCTCTAGTCTGGATAGTTAGAGTTTGGCATGGCAGAAACAATTCAAAACCCCCTATGCACAAAAGGGCAATTTGGGGATCATCAGAGGTATCTCGTATCTACCTGCTGCCAAAAGAGGCAGCAGTCCCACTGCTGCTCCCAGACTGAGCACTAGACCCAAAGCTGTCATTTATCTGATGCCGTGGTAAGTTCATGGAACCAGCTTGGCAGCGAGCTGGAGCCGTTGCTCTGCAGGACCAGACACACACCAGTGCCAACTGAGAGACAACTGCAGCACACAGATGAAAGAGGGGAGCAGAGGTGGAAAAATAGAGCTGTCTGGATTTGCAGCAGCTGCTTGCATTTAGCCATACCACCCTGTAAGCAACAGAGTATCTGAAACTGACAAGAAAGATTAAATGCAGATTAGGAAATCCAATATCCTATTACCTCTGCAATGTTTATGTTCCTGAGCTAGCTTTCATCCACAGAGGCAGCACAGGCTAAGGCATTCTCCCAAGAGCTGGTACTTACAAATGCTATTCCCAAGAAGAGAGCAGGGCTTGCTATTCTTTTTCTTTTTAAATCACGGTGAGATATACCGATTAGTGGAAGTGGGACAGTAGTATGTGAAAGACCCATATGGAAACCCCTTTTGTGCATGAAGAAGTTCAGGCCACATCTCCCATTTTCTTAAGTAGCACCCTCTCCATCAGGCCCTATTCTGAGCAGAATAGTAGACCAGTCTCTACAGCTCACAGTTCCCAGTGAATTGCAGGCCCTAATCACAAGCACAATAAAAATTACGTTTTCTTCAGTGGGACAGAGCAGCAACTACAGTACACAAGAAGCCAGTTTGAAACTATTAGCCCATCTAGGTTCAGAATCATACCACTGAAAGGACAAAATAGAAGTCCTTTTGAACTCAGGCTGTAGAATACATGAAAGTCCCAACTCATAAAAAAATGACGTTGTATGAAAAATAACCTTCATCACAGCTGTAATTTTACTGTTCCTACGTGCTAGAATTATCCACAAAAGAGGTAATTCAAATAGAGTTAAATAAAAGTGAACAGTTGTGTACAGCAGCTACCTTTAAAGATTAAAATGCTTTTGCTTTTACCAAAGACGAGATCTGCGGGAGAGTCACATTTCCCCAAATTGTAATGTAGATCTTGAGAGCACAGAAACAGGTTGCTGTGAAACATGGGAACAATTTGCCTTGGAGCAAAAAAGGTAGACAGTAATGGCAGCCCATTTTATGCCCCTGTGACTGAAGAGGCGACTGGGTTAAAAAAAAAAAGTTATAGCATGGTTGACAGAGGCTCTGAGACCTGAGCTGTACTTCAGGCTACTGAAAAGGGTCTTTGAATTATCCTGTCTGTACTCCATTCATATTGTTCCCACAGAGAACAAAGGGAAACAAGCAAGTAAACATTCCATGCTTTCTGCTATATTCTGTCATCGATGCTCTCAGTACTTAAAAATGTGGCTTAAACTCTCATTTCCAAGTGAAGAGGAGCAACATTAGACATATATTTTATTTCAAGAACAGAAGTTTAGGGGGAAAAAATCAGCTGCCTTACATAAACAAGGAGAAAATTTTGATTGTTCCAATTCTAAATCGCTGATAGCTGAGGAATCTATAGGTGTATTTTTAATAAAAATTATCTGGTGATATTTCAGATAAATCCAGAAGGAGAATACGGGCGATAAAGTCTATGTATCCACCAAGTGACAAGGGCAGTGGCAGGGAGTCTCAAACTGATGGTTAACAAAGGCATTTTGGAAGGGGACCTTTTGTCTCTGCTCATTGCAACTAAAGCTCCTGTTTATATTGTCTGTATTTTATTTCAGGTAATTAGACATAAGCAAAGAATCCTAGGTGCAGAGACAAAGAATTTGGAGCATCACCCGTCAGGAGATGGTCTCGGCTTCAGAGCCTTTCCTACAGGTGCACTTTTGTGATCTCTCAGGGAGTTTGAATTTTTCTCTAGATGTCTGCAGTTTCAATGAACAAAACAGAGCCCCATGCAGTAACCTGCAGGCACCTGCACCCTTTTTTTTGTTTTTTTTTGAGATGGGAGATAGTGTCTTAGTATCTCTCATGCCTCAGGTTGGAGGGAGACATGGAATAGGTATGATGCAAGAGGTCTCAGCTGCTAAAGAGATATTACCCGTGCTTCAACATTCAGCCACAGTCAGCTTTATGTGCACTAAGTGCTGTATTTCACAGTCTTCTGAAATCAGCCACTCTTGGGAATGGAGGTGGGGAGAGCACAGTTTCGGTTTCTGGTTAGGCTGAGGCTGGAGCTGTGCAAGGAGCTACAATACCTGCATGGTTGTGACCACCTCTGCAGGCATGCAGCCATCAGGTGCTGGCATCCTCTTTAAAAAACACGAGCTTATGCTTAGTTCACTAAACTCTTACTGAGCCTCACTTCCGGTCCCTAATCCCTCTGTCTGATCCAGCAAATTGTTGTGCTACAAAGACATATGATTATCAAAAATATTACCATGAAAAGAAGCATATTTTTATAAAACTGAGAGTTACTATGTAAGATGCTTTTTAAAATTAAAAAAAAAATTCTAAAAATTATATAATGCTTTTACTTACAAAATCAAACATTTAAAGTCCTACAGTTGATCCCACAGTTCAGCTAAAGCTTGAGCACCTCTAATTGGCTGTGTGCAACATTCTCCCTCTTCCTCTCCATCAAGAATTAAGAGAATCAGGCCTTTGACACTGAATCCAGCATAGAATCTACCAGGAAAAAAATAAGCTCATTCATATCCTGCCTGAAAAACAGCATAATAAGGCCTTGTGTTCCTCTCTGTGGATCAGCATGTTTTTCTATTAAATCTTAATACATTGAATACTCCTTCTGTCATATAAAATGGACTGAAAGATTACAACTCATAGTAGAGAGAGTAGACGGCTAATTTAAAACCCCAAAAAACAGCACCTACATCATTTTGAGAGATGCTGTACTGTGCAATCCAATATTAAGCATTATATGCTTTTCCTTTAAAAATATGAACACCTTCTACCCCTTGTCAGTTTTCAAAATAGGTTTGCATAACATGTTCTATTGATTTGTGGAAGTCTGGTCTGGAGTGCGGTGAACATGATGTTTACCCTGTTTTCTGTATGAAATGTAAGTGCAAGAGCAAGGAAAATGCTACCACAGCTTTCATCTGACAGTACAGAATAAACTTAATTCTTTCACTTTCTGTGATAAAAAAGAAAAAAAATTGCAGTTTTTAGATTTCCATTATCCATCTTGGAAATGCTGTCAGAGGCAAAAGCCATCTGTGCAGAGACCTTGTGTTCCCGTACAGCTGCTCTGAACATACTTTGTTAACCAGAATTAGAGAACATTAGAGGTTGGAGGTTCTAGGCTCCCTTGTTTTATAGCAAAGGAATCTCATAATAGGATACATTTATACCTAATCCCATTATCAAGTAGCAAAAGCCTAGTGCTGAACTAATAATCCCTTCTTGCCAGCATTAATTACCAGTGGATGCTGGTATTTTGCTCCCCTGTTAATGAGGGAAAGAATCAGGTTGCAAATCTGAGAGCCCTTCACAGAAAACTTTCAGCTGGCAGCTCTTTGTGTTTTTAAACAAGTGATGTTACGCTGCTAGTGCTCTCGCTGTCCCAGCCATTCCAGGAGTTCCAGCGCGTAAGGACACTGAGAAAAGTCCCAAGCTGACTCAGGAGTTTTTCAGATCAAAGCCAATGTCTCACACTGCATGGGCAAATAAACAAACATTCCACATCATGAAGTACTTTTGTTATATGCTCTTGGAAAATAATTAGGCTGCTCATTTCTCCACAGCATCACTTTCTTTTTCAAGACAGAGCAGTAAAAAATATATCACAGGCCAGTATCCAATATAAGAGTTAGGCACCAAGGTCCTTCTCCAAAACAAATATTCATAGCTTACTGGGCAGCAGAAGCAGAAAAATCCTGCATGAATCCTGCCATGCTTAGCTAAGAGCAGCAAACATGCAATTTTCCATAAATTAGAACTTTAATCACAGCTGTCAATCACACATCTTCAAAATGCAGATGTACTGTTTTCCATACCTTCCAGTAGGTCTCCTCACCTTCGCACCATCGCCTCAGTCTAGAGTGCTGAATTGCATCCATCTGCTTCCCAGCTCTGTCCTGGTCAAAACCTCATAACAGGTGAAGTGGTGAACAGCATCATTGTTATAATACTATACAATGCCTTCTGAAGAAAACATTAACCACCCACCTCCAGTACTGGCTATCACACTTACTGCAGTGAGGGTGAAAATATTAGAGGGTGAAAATAGTTCAGCACAATTAGCTGATGAAACTAGCAGAAAATGGAAAAACTATTGCTTAGACAGCTAGGAAAAAAAGTGTACCTGTTGGTGTTGCATTCCAGTTAAAAAGTGATTAAGAAACATCAGGATAGCAGTTATCTCCCACTATGCCTCCTTCCTTTCAGGTCAGTTTCTAGTACTGGAGAGCTTTTTTTCTTCTTGAAGTATGTAAGACTGGAAAACTACATGCCAAGTTTCAAACTGCATTTCATAATGCTACATTGCAAAAAGCTCTTGTCTCTCCAAAGCATTGGTATCTAATCAGATGTGGATCAGATCAGATTACTTCTAGATTAGATTCCAAAGCACTAAATACTCAAAATTCAGGTCAAGTGTAATGATCCACTTGTCTATTTTTTATGAGCTTGGTTATCTGCCATTTCAGACTGCAATCATCTCAAGGCACTACAGAGAAATTTCAAACTTTGGTTGGCCATGAGCTTGTGAGTGCGCTCAGAGTCCTAAATTCTTTTTCTTCCTTGCTTCCAGGTGCCATCCCCAGGTAAATATTTAGTCATATACAGCATTCTTTCTTCACGACGCTTCTCTACTATGATTTTCCCAACGACATTGTATCACAAGATACAACATCTCTCTTCAAACTAATCTTCACCTCAAAATTCTGAGAACCCCTTCTTGGTCATTTTTGGTCTGTATTGTTATCTAGATTAACAAGGCTCAAACTGAAAATTGCCTCTCAGGAATTTAGGTATTCAGAAGGCTTCTTGAAGATGTAATGTCTGCCTAAGGAAAATTATCTCTAATAGACTTTTTCAGAAAGCATGTAGTCTCTGAGAGGAAAATCTGCAATGATGCACAGCACTTTTCTCTTGGTACCCTGATTGTCTCCTCCTCTCCTCTCCTCTCCTCTCCTCTCCTCTCCTGCCTTAATTCCATTAAAATTTTGAAGATGAGAGACTTCCATTGCTTAAGACCAACCTATCCTTCAGAAGGTAAGTGAATCCAAATAAAACACCACAAAACAAATGTATGAGTTAGTCAAGCCATAATTCTCAATTCAGTGTTGGCAAGCATAAAGAAGCAAAATAATTTCAATTCCAGCATACTGCATGGAGTATCTGCTTGTTTATAGCACACATCTGTTCTGAAAAAGATCTATGTAAGTAAAAAGATCAATGCACAAATCTTATCTTATGGAGGTAACGCTGCAGAAAAGGTAGAAAGTCAATCACATGCTCCTACAGAAGATCAGTCTGTCCGCTTGGGGACCAGGATCATGGTGCAGTTTTAATCTCTGGACTTGTAAATCACAGGAGAAGATGCATTTTTTGAAGATGGTTGTCTTTTTCTGGCACACAGAAAGAAAACTAAGCATTCAGGCATGAGCAGCAGTAGCAATAAATATTCAGCATTCTAATATCTAATTCCTAAGCATTTATAATCTAAAACACTGTTTTTACCAACAGTCTGTTTTGGCATGATCCCAATTTTTATCAATTACTTCCAATTGCAGATGAACCACCAGAAAACCAAATAGTTTGTTACTTCTGGAATTATGTCTTTGTCATTATCAAAAATAATTGTTGTCCTTCACTGTGTATAAACCAATTTTCTAAATGTTTAAATGTTGAACAGGAATGATCCCAAATTCTCTAAGCTAATTCTACTTTTTTTTTTTCTCCTCAGAAAAGACCAGTCACATAAAGGTTTCTCTCTTTCTTTTTTTCTTTTTTTCTTCCTTCCTTCCTTCCTTTTTTTCTCTTTCTTCCTTTCTTCCTTTCTCTTTCTTTCTTTCTTTCTCTCTTTCTTTCTTTCTTTCTCTCTTTCTTTCTTTCTTTCTCTCTTTCTTTCTTTCTTTCTCTCTTTCTTTCTTTCTTTCTCTCTTTCTTTCTTTCTTTCTCTCTTTCTTTCTTTCTTTCTCTCTTTCTTTCTTTCTTTCTCTCTTTCTTTCTTTCTTTCTCTCTTTCTTTCTTTCTTTCTCTCTTTCTTTCTTTCTTTCTCCCACATAATCTCTGCCTCCCATTACTACAATATTGTGTAATATGAGATTGGTAACACTCAGGCCTAGCTAAGAGCTAAGCAAGGCAATTTTACACCTGCCATCCCCCATTGGAATAGTCACTGTTGTTTTAAGAAACCCATTCCCCCAAGAGAAAAAAGCACTCTATCTTTTCAGTACACTCACAATTTCTGCTGCAATTCACTGATCATTATCACTATTGCTTTCATCAATGGGGTTTTGTTTATAGGTCTGCTTTCATGGAAACATTTTCTTCTCATAAATCATTTAATCTCTCACCAAGGTGCAATATCACACTTGGGCTGTGCAACATAAAAAGGATGGATGGTCGGAATAGATGCAGCCAGTAAACCAGACATTTAGAGCTCCATATGCTCTTTCAAGAGTAGTCAACATATAATATAATTTCATCACTTAAAAAATGTTTTAGACTTCCTGCTTTTAAATGCACAAAGTTTAATACTGTTAGTCCCTCAAAATTACTTAAAATATAGGCAGATCCACAGATGATATTCCGGAAAATCATTTTAGGCAGTGTATAGAGTCCCTTTAAATATACGTATTTATGGGCCCAGTAAGAAATTATCAAAACACTAGGTAGATTGTGTGTGTCTTCTCACAGACAGGGTCTGGTATAGGTACTTATGAAGACTGTCTGGCTATATCTCTTGCTGCTTTCCAAGCAGAATTCAGAGCTATCTGTCACTGAACAAGTTTAATTATTCCAGAACAAGGAACATGAACATTTTAATGAATTGTATGGTGACCCACAAAAAGACGCTGTGCTAAGAACTAAATAGAAATTGTGCCCTCACAACTGGGTTAGCTTTATCGAAACCTGTGGCCTTGGACTACACACAGAAAAACATTTAGGTAACAAGCTTTGCAGAAGGAATGCAATTAGTAAAGTTAGATGTACAAAAAAGGTAACTTTGTTGATTTCATTATTTTCATATTGTCATTTCTTCCTCAAAAACCAGTAAGTTATAAAGACTGCTATCCTTTTTGACAGATAGGTCATACAGAAAACGCCTTTTACTCTAGTAGAGTAAAATTTAGATTTTGCATTAGACTATTACCAGCATTAGGTCTTTATTAAAATAGGAACAACAATACTTAGCTTTAATAAAAATTAAATCCCAGGAAGTGTCTTAAAAGGATCATATACACTGGAACCTCACTATTCTGAGCGCTTGGGACCTTTCAGCATTTCAGATGATGGAAATTTTCTGGTGCTAAAATGTGATTGCTACTAGCACAAGTCTATGTTCTTCTAACTTTTTTTTAATATAATGTGAGAATTTTGACGTAAGATATAATATGCAATAACTTTAAAATGAGTGTACTAAATGCATACAAACACAGGGCAAGATCAGCAGCACAGGAAGCACCAATGTAATGCTCAGGTGAGATTCAAAATGTCCTTTCCATGGCACCTTCTGAAAATGGTTAGACAGAAAACAAAGGGAATTTCTCTCTTGCAGTTATGTAGCATGGATAGGCATTAGGAACAAGAAAGAAGTAGCAGAGGTAACAGGTAAACAGAGCCCACATCAGTGTGTTTTATCTTTCTCTGCACTGACCACTCCCCAGAGTCCACAGCAGGATTCGTGAAAAAAGAACATGACTTCTTTTGGTTTTGACCTGATGCTCGAGTCATTACCCTGTACTTTCTGTAGCCACGTCTACATTTTGAACTCCCTTTGCAGAAGTTTTAATTAGGTATCAGACTGAGTACTTTAGCCTTCCTGCATACACCAATAATACTGGTGGCACCAGAGTTTGTACTTTGCTTGCACTAGTCACCACACTTAATGGGTTTCTTTTTCATAAAACACAAATTCAACCATTTCCTTTTTTAAAACAAATAAATGCAACACTTATTCCCCAAAGCTTTTTTCCCCACAGTTTCAATGATTTTAGGATTTAAAAATAAATCTATGAGTTGCTTTCTGACTAAAATACAATTAAATCTGAGTTTATTAAGATTGCTTTTATGTTGCATTAAACAGAGCATAACAAAAACACAGAGTTTACACAATTAGAATCAACAAATCTTGTGACTAGACCATAGTTTGAAAAGTAAATTGCAATAATTTATGTTATTAATTTTTTTAAAATTTTTGTGTGTTCCAAATCAGGATAAATTGCTCAGCTCTATCAGTACTGAACTGTATGTGTGTGTTTTTTCTTGTCCTTTCAAGGATGTAGTTAGAAATGTTTGTATGTATATCTGTACGTTTGCTCACAAATAGAAAGGAAGGTGTTGCAAAATACTTTAATAGCTATATCAAAAAGTCTAGGGCAAGTAAACGCACAAGATAATCCTCCATGGACTAAACAGGTGAGATCCCAGGTAGAGATGGTAGTTCAGACTCTATATTTGCTAATGGTTTTACTCCACTAAGGCACAAGCAACTGCGTCAACTTTTTTTTCAAGTGTGAAGAAAGCAACATGTTGCCTCATTACCAATTCTGATACAGAAGCAGGAACCTGATTCTGTTCTCATTTGGAGATAAAAGCCATTTTTGGGTAAATCATGCATAACTCTCCTGAAATCAATAGGTTTAAAACAGTGTAAAACTGGGATGAAAGAGAAGACTTATATCTTTCAGCCGCATAGAAAAACCATTTTCATGATATATTCCACAAATTTGTAGGAAGCTTACATAAAATTTTCCATTTAGGCAATTTCCTGTAGCATAGCTAATTACTGTCATCTAACTAAGGGGAAACATGTAATTGCAATATGACTCACTAGAACATTAAACTACTTGACAGAAGACATAGTTTGCATAAACAATCTCAGCAGCAAATTAATCTTTGAACAATACTGTTCTCTATTTATTTCAATATTTTGCAGAGATATTTAAAAGCAGAAAAACTGCTCTACGGTTAAAGCCCAAGATCAGGAGGATGTGTGATGACTTCTTTTCTCAATGTCGCTGCCAAGTTGCCATAGTAGGTACAGGATTTTAAGTGTAAGGTTTTCTGCAATAATGTCTCCTGCATACTTCAATGCCTGTTTCTAGGCAGGCTGAGATATGTCTTAATTTTGATAGAACTCAGAAGCTCTCACCTCTTAGGTACCCAGAGACAGGCATTTCTTCTGTGCTGTTCATGGGATGACTTGGTGAACGTTTTGACCACAACTGCCAAGTCAACACAAGGTAGAAGATATTTCAGTGCGTTAGACACACTCAGGGGATGCAGAACACCTACCCAGGCTTTTTCTCCATGTCAAGAAAAGAATGTCATTGCATAGCTCCAGGATAGAGTTCTTCTCTGTTTTAAAAGTGTAGGAGGATACTCAGTTTTAAAGCCTGTTGGTGGATACTCAGTTTTTCTTAAAGGTTAAGTAACCTCTGTCAGTTGAAGTTTCCTCAGATCAGCGCTCAGGCTCTTCCAGATTAAGTTGTGGCACTCTCAGGTATTCCAGCTGTATCCGGTCTGTTGATAAAAGATGTCACCTTTCCCTGCAAGCCTTGCCTATCTTACATGCCTGTGCTTCCTGCAATAATGCTACCACGGAGGTGGGGTGTGTGGGGAGCACAGGAGCGCAAGACTGCAGAGCCTGTTTGGTGGCAAAGCACTCAAAAAGTTTGGGGATAGTCAGATAGATATGGTCAGAATATTACTGATGTCCACAGACCAGAATTCCCTTCAATACTGGAAGTGAATAGAATTGTCCTTTAAAGCTGTTGGATCCATTTTGATGCAGTGCACAGATTTTGAGAATTAAAACTGTTAACACAGTTCTGTCACAAGGCGAAATTCAATAGTTGCTTATCATCTGTCAGTTCTGCTACTGAAGCCTGCCTACTGTTGACTACCATTAAAAATCTTTTGTTCTCTTTATCAAAGCACAGACAGCGAAGGGGGAAAATGAAAGCACCAGCAACTGAAAATATTAAGCATTAATTATATGCTTTCTTTTCAGTTGCCTGTAAGAGGGCATTGGTTGTCCAATTCGAGGGGCAGTAAGGAAAGGTTACAGGGATTGCAACTGCAGCTGCTGCTATTGCTATTGAAATCTAATTTTGATTTGTGAAGATAAACCAAAACAAGCATGTACAAAGCAGAACAGAAAAGCTAAGATAACCTGCAGCTTTTCATTCTGGTATTGATTGGTTTTCAGTGCTGGAGCACCTGGTCTAACAAACCTTCCCTCAATATTAGATTGCTCCTCTGATAGCAGTTCCTGTCTGCAGCCTCTGCTGATATCTGAAGAAAAATGCTGCTTTCTAACTCTACTTTTTGAGCTACCCAGGCATGGATGGATCTTCGCCTTCTGGGTGAGGACCACAAGCATCCAACTTTGCCACATGCTTTGTACTAAAGCTCTAATCACGAGCCACAACCCCTGCCCTCTCCTTCCTTATATCAGTGTTCAGAAGGACACAAACAACTCGGACAAAGCCAGGTAAAATACAACTCAAAAATAATTTCAGTTGGTAGAAGACTGTCCTACATATTCTTCAGTTAAGGGGCAATCTGCCAGTGCAAGTAGCCAAACAGACGAATAACCTTTGTCGTAAGCAGGGGACTAAAAAGATATTTCTAAACAATTCAGATCAGTATCCAAAAAGGCCCAGCGAACAAAGGAACTTCCAAAACTGCTGCAGTAGACCCAAAAGGGGATTCAGTTTTATTTCACTACACCATCCTGGGAAGCTGAGCCGGGACAACTGGACCGAATCCTTTCCAACACAGGAAAAAGAGGAAAGATTCTTGAGGCACTGCTTTAAAATAATGTTGCCAGAGTCTTCTGTTTTCCTGTGTTCAATGACGTGCCAGATACATGTCACTGGACACTTAAGAGTTGTGTCTAAGGCTAAGAATGCTGAAGTGATCTGCTATCCAACTTTGGTCTGCTACATCTACTCAGGTATTCAGGCTGAGCCTGGGCTGATCTAATGCGGCCCTCAAAAGCCATGGAGATGAGGGAATCTAACCTTCTTGGACATCACTTGATGCTGGTTGTCTCTAACTAGTACATGTTTATTCAAGTAGTTCTTGTATGCTTGTCTAATATTTAGACCTGTATTGTTTTCAGAATGTAATGACATCCATGGGCTGACATTCAGAGGAAGGGAAAAAAAGTAATATGAATTTAATACTATAATCAGAGCTAAAAATATCTGCAAACTAATTCAATATACTGACACTTCTTTTTTTTCCATTAAAAAGATTGGGGTTTTTACTGAAAACTGTTTCCTGATTTGTTCATCACAGACAAAAGAGTGACTGCTTTGTTCTCTGGAATTACAAACACAGGAATGTTTAACCTGATTTATGGATATACTTTAAAGCCACAACTGTTTTTCACGTATGAAAATAAGTAACAGAAGAGAAATTTAAAAGACTACCAATTTCTCAAGCATTCCTACAACTTCATGATTACTAAAATTCACAAATCATACTAAATATAACCACAGAAAATGAATGTTTACATACAAGTAGGAGAAAGAGTTTCTAATTCTGCAGCCTCAGAAAGATTTTATTGGAAACAGAATGTAACTTCAAATAGAAAAAGCATCAGCATAATAACCATTAATTGCTACTAAATAGAATTATATTTTTGTCGCACAGATCAGAGAAGTGTGAGGGACAGCAGCTGTTATCCATGCATCTGCTAAGGTGACCCTGTATTTTAACGGATTTCCGATTGTGATTAAACACTGAAGACCTCTACCAGAAAAATATCAGATTTGTATTTTTTTCCTGAATATCCTTGTTCTTTGAAGAGAGTTATGTTAAGGACACTAGGAAATGACCAGGGATTGGCTCCTAAGTTTACTGGTTAAGTGTCCAATAAAATACAGAAAACAAAATGAAATGTTGTATTCTATTCTCCTTGCTTACAAAAATGGGATTAAGTCAATGCTTTCCTGAGAAAAAATGGCACAACTGAACCTCAAACTCACATATTGTAATATGGAGATATTTCCTGTATCATAGGACATTCTCTTCTACCTAGCTCAAACTTAGTTTATATTACTCACATCACCTTTCCACCTCAGCATTTCCCAAGGTGACCTGCACGGTGTGAGCATAAAGTGGTAACGATCAATGTCCATTTGTACTGACCAAATGACCACAGCTTACACAGGACAGTGAAGAAAAGGCCTTATTTTATATCACACATAATTATGCCCTTCCCAAATTTTCCAAAGTAAAAACAAACACCACACCACTCCTTAACAGACAGCAATCCCTTTTGGCTGCAGCCTCTCTGTTCCAATCTAGTCTTTTCAGAGACGTGCTAAAACCACAAAGCCCAGTTCACACCTGTTACTTTTGTTTCAGTGCAGCTCCAGTAATTCTGCACATAAAAGTGGAATTACACTGGATGTTGCTGCTGCGAAGTGAATAGAGCCTGTTATTTGACACATCATCAGGGAACCCTACTTATTTGGTAGTTGATGTCTGTTTTGTCTTCTCAAAGTGGCATTTTCCATGGATGTAACATCTTTCATCCAGCAGTACCCGCGGGAACTCCACAGGCATCTCCACAGCTGTTCTGTGCAAACTACACTCAGTGGAAGTATTTGAGGAAGAACAGCTTTGGCCTGGACAGTTGCCACCTAATTGCCACTGAAGTCAGTGGATACATCAAAAAGGAAGAAGCTTTGGTATGTAAGGACAGCTTTTTCCTCACAACATTTGTTAGGAAGCGGGAAGTGATACCAAAAATGGAATTTCAATTAAACTGTGCCATTTGTATCCAGCCTGAGGTTGCTCAGGATGTTTGTTATGCATGACATTTTTAGATCCTTCAAACTGCCAGATTAGAAATACTTGGCATGGAGAAATAATAAAAATATAAAATTGAATCAGCTCTTTTCATTTGTTTGTTGTTTAAAATTCAAAAGACATTTCTAGGCTTACAGTGATCGAGCTCCTTAGCCATTTCTACATAAAAAGTATTAGATGGTAAAACATTGTAAAGCAATAACCTGCAGATAAGTTGTCCTTCATGTACTCATTTTCTTTCTTTTGTAACAGTTCACATACTGTGACTGACTCAACATCCAATTCTAATATAACTACACTTTACCATCTTTAGCCAATAAGGTATAATGTAGTTTTGGATAAAAATCCCGTCATATCAGAATACCCTTTTTTTAAAAGTAGATTTGAAAAAGTAGAATCAATCTCAGGCTGCCTTGATTTCTTTTTTTTAGATTTGTACTAAACCGTACTTGATATAATTTCCAGGACTTTCAATATATAATTCACTCACATTCATATATAAATCTGGATATTCCAAACCTTTAAAAATCTTTATGAAATAATTTCTGGCAAGATATCAGTAAAATGGAAGCCTGAAACTACAGTCCCAAGTGAGATTTTAGAATGCTAAAATATTCTCTTCAGCACTGAACATTTTAATATATTTTTAACAGTCTCTGGATTTCAAAACAGCAGAAAAAGGGCAAAGGTTCAAGCTTCAGATCTGAAGAATTATTTTATTTATATAATCAAAATATTTTTTATTATTAAAACTTTCCCAAAAATCACATCAAAAGTGATTGGAGGTCTTCCAGGACTTGAAGCCCTTACAAAATATTCTTAACAGATGAGCACTAAGAAAGGACTGTAAAGTTTGGTTTGAGTCTGTTCACATGGTGAAACCTCTTGCTTATACCAGTTTTCTTCTAAAGAGTGAATGGTGTTAATATCCCACATGAGAGCTGACAGTGCATAAAACAATTTGGACTGCACTGAAATTGCTCTGCTCCTCTGTCCCACACGCGTGTCCCAGTAATACAGTCATATTCTCCATTTCATCTTTGCCGTTGGACCCATTTTCTTTCTCTTTCCCTCTAACACTGTTCTTTTTTTATAGTTCTCATGCCATGGGGTGTCTTAAGAAACTGTGGATGTCAGCCAAGGACAGTGATCCAGAACAGGATTCATACTTTCCCTCTGCAGCTCTGAGGCCAGAGATTCATGGGGTAAGCCGGGAAACCTCCCTCCCTGCTGCAGCTCCAGGTCCCAGGGGAGCTGAGGCGCTGGCCAGCCCACTCACCCTGCAGCCAGCCCGTCCCCGAGGCAGCAGGACTCCCCCTGTGCCTCTGCACTCCTCGGGGAGTGAGCAGCAGGGCAGACAAATCCAAATTAAGCTCTTTGGCTTCAGGTTGTCAGGAACCCACACACGACTGAGTGCTGTCTCCACGGGGCCACAAGTATCCTGCACAAAGAGACATTCGCCGTCCTTTTGGTGAAACTGGACACTTCATACCAAGAGTGAATATTTCATTATTCACATACAAATTCAGAATACAAGACTGAAAAAAATACATACAATCAGCAACCTAGAGCATTGCTAAGAGGATGTGGAAGATCCAGCTTTTAGTCCATACTCCTCAACAAGGAGTTGAGGAGTTTTTATGTACATTGTCTCAACGGGCATTTTCCTGCATCATTTAGGGAATACAGCATTTCAGGCAGAACTAACATTCCCAGGAGCCACAGGGAGATAGATACAGCTTCAGTCACTGGGCAAGTTTCCAAGAGCTTCTGGGTACAGATCTGCACCGAGTTCTAGACATAACTGGGTGAAAATTTCTGAAGTCAGTGACAAAACTCCCATTTTTATCCATATGGGAAACACATTACATGGAGGAAGCGATGTGCTCAGATGAGAAGAAGTTTTTACTGACTCAGATGTAACAAATAAAAAAAAATTAGTTCTCACCACCACAGAAATCTGCAGAAGACTTGAAGCAATCTTGCGCTCACTATTTAAGCAACTGGTATCAGTAACCACGTCTGTCCTAGTTTTGCCTGATGGCTGGTGGCTGTGATCTTACGCATGACAGCAATCCATACCAAAAAGTTCCAAATCATTGCTAGTATTTGTTGAGAATTCATAGAACAAGACAGAAAATCCATTGGCTTACCTTTGAAAAGGTTAAAGTACCCTCACTGTCTGTGGGTTATAGGTGTTTCTCTTCATCTGTATGGTAAAGTTAAGATCAGGATGGCTGTTAAGTCGAAAAAAAAAATTCTTCAAATCAGCTTCCTGGTAGAAAGAAAAATAGTAGAAATTGGAAGAGGAGATATTTTCAGTACAAGAGCAGGTGAAACCATTTCTTTTACTCATAAATTTAGGGAGCCTGATAAGGGATTTACGTGATTCTGAACCTTGAAATATAAGAAAATTGCTCCTATAACATATTCAGTCTGCAATTTTCCATCATTTAAGTGTCAGACATAACATTTAGCACTTGGAATTTGTCTCATGCTTACCAAGCAATCTTTCAGACTAGTGTAAAATTGCCCCCATTGGATAGAAGCATTTTTTAAATTAAGATTAAATGTGATCACTTCTCCTAAAAAAGTACATGTTAAGATGAAATGTTACATCTGTATGACCCTACATTTCTGGATTTTTTTAAACTATTTTTGCAACTGTATCTCTAAGAACTAAGGCATTTTAGAGGAGCAATAACGTTTTAAATTTTCTATTTCATGTGCTTAGTTGTATGTGAATTTAATATAGTTTGCATGTGTGCATTTGGGCGTGTCCATACACATGCATATGCCTGTGTGTAATATAAAAAACATAGGGCAAAAGAATATTCAGATTCCTATTTCAGACATTCAGAAATCTGAAAATGCTGGAAGGGAAGCTGTCGGTGCACCAGCACTGGCTCCCTTATCCAGAAGTAAGAGTACTGGTAGATACTTTTTCACTTTTTAAATGTTATTTCTGTATCTCCCAAAGCATGACAATGCTCTTCACAGACACATACAGATTTCTACTAATTCCACTCATGCATTGAAACAACTCTTTTCAGCCTCTCAGAAAACACACACATGCACACAAAGGATACGATTGTATAATTATTATTGTTGTTACTATTAATTTTTTTTTACTCATTTCATACTTTTATCTTCAATTCCACATTCACACTCTTATTTAAACAGGTATTACCATTTTCTGTTTCACACATGGACAGCCATTTAGAATATAGGAATTAGGAGAGTACGATTATTCCTCCGTCAAGTTTCCTTCTCACTTTCTGCCTGTCCTTTTGTCATCTCCCCACCTCACAGCTCTGAAATCCCTGTTTTGCCATAGTGGCATGTATTACAAAAATCACAGCTCTGAAGCAGCCGGCCAGAGTGATTGGCTTTATAGTACCCTAATAGATGAAGTGCTCTGCCCTCCAGGCATCTTGCTTACCTTGCTCTCTTTCTCCTTCTTGCACTAAGGGAATCGCAACCCCTTCCAATTACCACTGATGCGTGGATGCGTTGTACATGTCCCTGACTTGAATATCCTTCATTTGGTTTATTATGATACCTAAGACCATCTGAATTTGAATTTGCTTTGGTCTAGTGAAAATATAAGATAAAAAACCAGCACCTACCACAAAGAGCTTACACTAAAGATAGACACAGGGAAAGGGAACATGTGTACCACCTGTCGATAGCCTGAGCTACTACTCTGTGGTGGGAGCTACCAAATCACATCAGACAGACAAGAATGGATAAAACCCCCGATTTCTTCAGATTTCTGTTGTGCTTCTCTCTCTTCAGAGTTACAATGCTGGTGCTAGAGGAATCCCTAGGAAGATTTTCCAGCAAATCATCTGATGCCATGTTGAATTCAGTGATCTACAATCTCTTGGGATCTTTCATCCTGGTAAACTGACCTTGGGCCACCAGAGTTACTGGGCAGTGGTGTTGCCTCTCAGTGGTGGATCAAACTGAAGACTACTGCACTGAACCCCTGTCTTGTGGTACATGTAGGAATTAATAATGTCTACAATTGTGAACAGACAAAATCATAGGATAAATAAGACTGGAAGAGGTCTCAGGAGGTCTGTAGTCCAACCTTCTTCTCAAAGGATGGTCACCTGTGAGCTCAGACCAAGTTCCTGAAGAATTTATCTAGACAGTTCTTGAAAAACTCCAAGGCTGAGACAGTGCAACCTTTCTAAGAAGCCCATACCAGTGCCTGACTGTCCTCATGAAAAAATGCACCTTATATCCAGTCAGAACCTCTCTCATTGCACTTTATGCTCCTCGTCTCTCATCATCCTGCCACGCACTGCTTGGTAGAGTCTGGCTCTCTCTCCTTGACACATTCCTCACAGATACTGGCAGGATGCTGTTAGGTGCCCCAAAGAAGCCATCTCTCCTCCAGACCAAAGGAACCCCCTTCCTTTTATCAGAGTCCTTGTATTAGGTGGGGGGAGCAACACTGATTGTGGCATCTAAATGTGGTCTAACAAGTACTGAAAAGTTATACAGAGAAATTATCTAGTAAAGGTTGCAAATGTTTTCACATATGCTCACTGATTTACAAAAGAAACTGTAAGCTCTGTAGGTTTAATGCCATGACTTGAAACTGAGTTTGCCCTGAACCCCGAGATTATATTCAGATTGTGGCAGTTGGTATCATAGACTCCAAAACGTGTCTCTTCTGCAGACATGTGCCCGATTCATAAAGCCATGTGATCTCTAACTTAAAAATCAGTCATGTGGCTCCTGAGAGCAATGTAGATGTTACAGTACAACATCCAGCACCAGCTCGTCCCTGTGCTACTTAATGTCTTAGGTGAGCACTACAATCTGAGAGAGATGTTGCCTCAAGTGTATCCTAGACAGCCGAGTTAAAACAATTTAGTGGTGATATACTCCATTTTCATGATAAGAAACATTTGCAAATGAAGCAGTATTTTACCAGGACTGTTTAAAGGCAAATAAAGTTGAAGAAAAGTACTATAACTCCTGCATTTTAATAATATTGTCCTGGCTGGAAGTCTCCACATAGAGAAGAAATGGTTTGGATTGCTAATGTGATCCTGTGTAATAGGAGCTTCTAAAATAACCTTTATGTAAGTGATACTACATTTTTGAGGGTGAAGGATAACATTGCCAAATGAGGGACCTAAAATTAGGTGCAACATTTAACGAATAATAGATTTCTGGAAACTATTAGACAATATCTGTGGAATGCAGAAATTCTGCTCCTTATATTTAGGCAGAACAGAAAAAGAGGCTGTCTTGAATTCCTCAAAAAACTTAACCTTTTGAATGACACTCCAGAAATCAAATAAAAAGGGGATATCCGTCTCCTTTATTAGCATTTTCAACATAGTATTAGTTGCGGTGGTTAGCAGCGGTCCATAAAAAGCACCCTGGGAAAAAACCCCAACTTTAATTAATAGGAGAAAAGTAATCTAGTTTTGATCACACCTGTCTAAGTTTTGCTAGTTAACTGGAGATTTGCTGTCACTCATCACTAGAGCACTGCATTTCAGTTCTGACCTGGGCACACCATTTTAGGGTATATGTAGCCAGCATACTTGTTTGGTTAGATCTCAGCTGAGCAGCAACACAGTATTTACCTCAAAAAAAAAACCTCCCAGAAAAAGTATATCAGCTTCAGTAACCACCCAAGTCCATGAATGGTTGATTCGTGGAGGAGTATGTTACACTACTTTCGGAATAACCACCGTATGATCTATTGATGTCTGGCAATCAGGTTGGAAATGTGGCCAGGTGTCCTGGCATACCAATGTGTGGACAGAAGGGCTGGCACTCTCTGGCTACAAGGTCAGTGGGTATGAAGCTAATCTAGCTCTGCACAGCCTCCCTGCTTGCAACATCGCTGCATAAACCACAGCCAGAAATCACTGCCTGGCTCCGGGAGTAAAGGAGAGCAGCATGGGAGAACAGTGCAGAGAAAGGTATTTCAGAAGATGGCAGGGAAAACGGTGCTGGTCATACCTAGGAATGCAAGACCTCTTCAGCGGCAAAAGCAAGAACCACAGCCACTGCACAGATCAGTGGGTACCCATGCAGCACAGAGGCTGCTCACAGATCAGGCAGGCAGGCCAAGGACAGAGATCAAATGGCAAAATCATGTTCCCTGGCAGTGACAGTGGAGAAGTAGAGCTGGTATCGGTCATTAGCAGGACCAAAAGAGGACTAATTAGCTGCATCTTAGCAGCTGAAGGTACCTCATCATCTTTTTTTTTTCCAGAATGGCATGTTGATGACTTCATCTCTGGGACATGTTGCTGAGAGAAGAGCCACGAATTTCAGTGAAAATAGTACATTCTCAATGTCTTTGAAAACTGTGTCCACGATAGTTGCTTTCATCTTAAAACATGAATCATATGTCAGGTATGGCTTGGGAGCAGCTTCGAAGGAAAATGCATGGAATGAAGTCAGCACTGGTTGTCTGTTGGTGCTGTACTAGAAGAATTACCAAAGCCTTGTTCCTTCTGTGATGTTAGCACCAGAGCATGTGCTCTGCCTCTGCTGTTCCAGCCACGAATCGTGCCAAGAACAACAGAAAATGGTGTAATTTTCAAATCTGTTGTTAAATAGTTGATTGTTTTACTGCCACCGCGAGGACACCTTTAGAAACAATGCCTACATGGCAGCAAGTCCTGGGCTGTGAGAGATCTATGATGCATGTTAATCAAAATTGCTAATTTAAAAAATATATTTTGGCAGTTGAAAATAAATAAACGCATGAGAGATTTGTTTCCAGAGTTCCTACGGTCTGAAATTACAGATGACAGTCCTTCTGTAGAGGGTGAGAGAAATCATTTAGATTAAATTATCCTTTCATTTCCTTTTCTAAAACATCAGAAAACCTCCCTAACTGACATTTCTGCCTTTGTGTCAGGGATAACATTAAGAATAATTTTCTATGATTGTCTCTTCGACAGGCAGAGAACTCATTTTAATCGATACATCATAAGCTGTTATTACAGCTATTTTCTATCTTAATTCAGCCTGCCCTTCATAATTATGTGGGTTTTTTCCTGTTTCTTAAAGCTCTGGATGGTGGCAGATTTCCACCACCTAGTGGAAAAAGTATGTACTGTCTCCGAAAAAGCTGTGTGCAGATTTCCCCTTAGTGCCTGTTTTAAACCTTCCCACTGTAAACCCCTTTTACCAGCCCTTATTACCAAAGTATTTATTGGTTTTTTTCCACAAACTGGTGAATGGGCCAGTATAAAGCTGTATAAAACTCTCCGTGAAGGTGTCAGACATTACATACAAAAAATATGTCTCAATGTAGATGAACTGTATGTCTGTGTTTTCGGTTCAATGATTTGTTATGTGCAAGGAAAACTGAAAAGCTTGAAAAATTGAGGAAGATCTGCCAATGAATGTCACTGCTTCCCTTCCTCTGCTTCATGAGGACCCCTCATCCCCACTCAGGTGCATCCTCAAGCGCAAGCTGTGCCAGAACCCACTGTATTCATTCAGGCAACCTTCTGTGTCAGGAAGCTCTGTGTTTTGGGTGCTCAGACTGAAATGCCAAATCAAGTCAGGGGAAACTTCCAGAAAGGAGAAGGTTAAAGAAAGGCAAATGCAATTGCTATTATCACCTCTTCCTATTTGCTGCCAGGAAAGTCTTGCACACCTATGGAGTGTCCTCTTCCTTCCCACCTGTTCCAAAGTGAGCAAGATGCTTCCTTTGGCCTTAGAAGAGAAAAAACTAGTTTTCAGATCCAGCTTTGATCAGCAGTAAGAGCAATAGGGTTAAGAAGCTCTCTTCCCTTTACATCATCCAGATAGAATAATGACTCAGAAAAATCCTGTGCCCATTGAACCTAGTAGGATTTTTCCTATTGTTTTCTCGAGGGGACAACGACGACGCAAAACAACAAACCCCACCCCCAACCTGAAAAAAAAAAAGAAACAAAACAAAACAAACAATCCCCAACGACAACAAAACACCACCACAAAACCAAACCAAACCAAATGATGCCATTGTCTGGTTCTTATCCCTAGATGCCTCACAGTTTACCCTCGTAATGATTCTTTGAATGTTACCATCCTGCAGCTTTTTGCCAGCATCTTCTTTCCAGCTGTCACTTCATTCATCTGTGTTCAAAATTGAGATCGTCAAAACTCCAGCTAATTTGCCACGTAACTCTGGAAGTATGCAAACAAATCTTTGCAGCAGAAAATTTTCCTGATCATCTAAACAGCCTCTCCTGGCAATAGTGGTCAGTTAGCATCTAGTTCACAATTAAGGTCTGCTAGGATTCAGAAATTAGTTGTTTGCACATCACTCTGTCCTACAGTACCCAATCTGCTCAAGTGTTTAGAGCACTTTTGGTGAATCATGGTCTACATAGGGTAAGAAAGGCAGTGGCAGTGTTATTGTCCCCTCTCCCACTTTGTCCACTAGCTCAACAAGAGGCTGCTCAGTTACCTTAAAGTAGGCATAAGGAGATTTCAGCCATTGCTTCCTATTTCCTAGGTGAAGGCTAAAGCTCTCAAATTACAGGCCATTTAAATATAGGTCTCGGTTACAAATGTTGAAGTTGTGCCATTTACATGGAAAAAATACATTCAAGAAAGAAAATGTTTCAAGTAAAAGTGTCAGCAGTTAGGACTGCACCTGCGGAAGAATGACTCCAGGCACCAGTACAGGCTGGAGGCTGACCTGCTGGAAAGCAGCTCTGTGGAGAAGGACCTGGGGGTCCTGTGGACAACATGCTCTCTATGAGCCAGCAGTGTGCCCTGGGGGCCAGGAAGGCAAATGATATCCTGGGGACCATTAGGAAAAACATTGGCAGAAGGACAAGGGTGGGGATCCTGCCCTTCTACTCAGCTCTGGTGAGGCCACATCCAGAGTGCTGTGCCCAGGTCTGCACTCCTCAGTACAAGAGAGACATGGAGGTCCTGGAGTCCAGTGGAGTGCTACAGTGATGAGTAGGGGACTGAAGCATCGCTCTTACAGGGAGAGCTGGGGCAGCTGGGCCTGCTCAGTGTTGAGAAGATACGACTGAGAGGGGATCTCATCAATGTTCATAAGTCTCTGACGGAAGGGTGACAAGCGGATGGGCCAGGCTCTGCTTGGTGGTGCCAGGCAATGGGACAAGAGGCAACGGGAAGAAATTGATGCACAGGAAGTTCCACCTGAATATGAGGAAGAACTTCTTTACTGTGCAGGTGACTGAGCACTGGAACAGATTGCCCAGAGAGGCTGCGGAGTCTCCCTGACCGCAGATATTCAAGAACCATCCAGACACAATCCTGTGCCATGTGCCCTGGGATGACCCTGCTTGAGCAGGGAGCTTGGACCAGATCACCCACTGTGGTCCCTTCCAACCTGACCCATTGGGCGATTCTGTGACTTTCATATGAAGTTGATGTTTTTGCAGGAGGAACAAGAAAATACAGTGCAGGAGTAGCTGGCAAGAAATTAACAGCAGGTGAGAAGTACAGTATGTGGTACTCATAAAAGAATCCCCCAGGAAGAGGCAACTTAATTAGAAATGAGAAACCCCATTGCTTTTTCAGATATCTAACAAAGAACTATAACTAAGCTATGCAACATAAATTGTTGGAAACTACCATAAAGACTTTTTACTTGTCAAGGACAACTGGATCTGGCAAGGAGAACCTGGACGGAAAGTTTTCCAAATAGCTATTTCATTCCAAGTAATAGTATTAGTACTTGCTATTCCTAAGTAAAGGATAGGGTTTGGGAAGGGTAAGTGCCCCTTCCAATTACACTGTGTAATACTTTTGTGGTTGCAAAAATGTGAAGACTGCTGTCCTTTAAATTGAAACAGAACTCTGCACTGAGATGCACAGAATCATCATGATATCTCTTACAGATAAGATGCTTCACTTCCTGCCAAGATGGATAGCTAAATTGACTATAAATAAAAAAAATTCCTTTTATACTAGGATGACAGCTTTAAGGAGACAAGCAAGAGTTTGTCTTGAAATATTTTAAGCTGCAACAGGTTTCAATTGCTCAGATCAAAGAAATCAGTCTGATAACAGCGATCCAGCGAGGACTGAGCCCAGACCAGAGGTCCCCTAGGAGGAAATCTGAATACAGAGGAGACTGCAGTCTCTCGGAAAGGAGAGGACTGGCCCATTTTGTACAGACTGAGCTCACTCTGTAGTGTTTAATTACTCCTTTCAAGAGCAGAACAAGGCAGTTTTTTGGCTACTTTGGGATGGCAGGTATTGCATAATAATATCATATTGAGACAGCTAGTGCAGCTCTTTCAGTAGGATGATAGAAATTCAAACTACAAATCCTAGATTCTTATAGAAAGGGAGATGTAGAAAGGGTCCATAAAGCATAATAGAGGACATTTATTGAAAGAATTGGATTCATCTTTACTAGCCCCATAGTGTACTGGGAAGGGTCCTTTAAGTGGTGTAAGAAATTCTGCATCTCAAAATGAGTGAATCGATCATGGCTATAAAATTGCCCCTTGTATTATGGTAATTTTCCAGAGGGCCCACATCTGCCCCAAATCAATGCATATGCCTAAATGCATATGCCAAAGCGTGTGCCTCCACGTTGATGATTGTCTAACAGGCTTAGCAGTACATTCTCCATCAGCGTGGGAATAGCCATTCCAGTCACTGACAAAACGTCATTTTATCACAAGTCTAAGGAAAGGAAAAATGCTGCTGAATAGAGTAGTGCAGATCCAAGTTAACCACCTCTCAGAAAACATAACCCCAGCTCCCCGGCCTGGCCAATGCCACATGCTGAGCACAGGGCTTCTGCCTCATCTCGCCCCCAGGCATGGCTGCATTGCACATACCCACAGGGGCCACCATAGACCTTCTCGCAGGTCCCGCTCCCAAACCTCCCCATGCACACAACAAGCTTCACTGTCCCAAAAATGCCCATTCCCCACCTCCAAGATGGGATGAGGTTCCTCCTATGACAGTCCCTACCCCAGCTGTGCCCCATACATTGCCAAAGTAGATATTTGAGAGGTCCATGTTTTCCAGGATTGTCAGACACAATCCCTCTGTCCACCTTCATCTTCCAGTGCAGGCCTCACCTGCCTGCTTGCTCCTTCCTTCCTTCCTTCCTTCCATCCTTTCTCCCCTCCTTCCTGTGAAGGGGAATGTTAAAAGGCTTGGGTACATTTCAAAGGTCACTTACATTGTTTAATTCCTTTTTAGACTTGATTTGATTGTGACCCCCCCGGGTGCACCATTGTAGTCCACAGCAGAGTGGCTTCACTGACCTCGGGCAGTGGACTAAGCAGTGATGGGATTGCAAATACTAAAAGGCATACTGACACTAGCACATGTTTATGGTACATATTTACACGTGTACTAGATCATATTTCTCTCTTTTCAAGGTGATGTTTTTGACCAGCTGCACTTTTGCCGAGCCTTCTTGCTCTTCTCCGTCCACAAGCCTGGTGAGTGCATGACTCGACAATTTCCATCAAAATAGCAGTAGGCATCTGAAAACTCATTAAAAAGGCATTAGCGCCGGTGGCGGGGAGTGAGCGGGGAGGAAGAGAGAAAAGGGGAGAGCCACCGAAGAGGACCAGGCTCCTCGGCCCGCGGACTGACCACCAGCGCCCTTTGGCTGGGGCGCACAGCCCCGACTCGCCCCCGACTCCCCGGCCCACA